>SJYA01003368.1:120750-133731 GCA_006410615.1 Neotragus moschatus | reverse complement strand
AGACTCCTTTCTTCTTAAAGTCAAGTTAGAGAGCAGCAGTTCAGGCTGGGATAAAAGCATTTAGCTGTGAAATAGCAAGCTTTCTGCTGAAAAAAAATCAAGGCCATCTCCAAGTTTCCCAGTCATTCAGTTTCTTCCCTCTGCTGTAATGTTCAGCGTAGAACTGTCTCTTGAAATCCAGCCCCTAGAACAAAGGCAGCCATTGGAGAAGCCATTTTCTCTGGTCAGTCCACAGGCACAGACTGACAGCTGGAATTTAATAAACCAAGTTGGTTAAGCACTCATTCTTGGGGCTTCTCTGGTGTCCAGTGGTTAGGAATCTGCCTGCCAAAACAGGCAGGTTCGATCGCTGGTCTGGGAAGATCCCACATGCTGCGGAGCAACTAAGCCCGTGCACTGCAACCACTGAGCCCACACTGTAGAGCTGGTGCTCTGCAACGAGAGAAACCACCATAGTGCAACGCCTGTGCACCGCAGCGAAGAGTAGCCCTCACTCACTGCGACTAGAGAAAAGCCTGTGTGCAGCCACAAAGACCCAGTGCAGCCAAACAAAACGTTAAAAAAGCCAAAAGGAAACAAAGCACTCATTCTCGTCATGAACAAAGAGAATACCATTCAGAACACGATATAAGATTCTGTCAGATAGCTGGTGGAAATTTGCTCTATGATGCAGGCAGCTCAAGTCCAGTGCTCTGTGACAACCTAGAAGGGTGAGATGGGGAGGGAAGTGGGAGGGCGGTTCAAGAGGGAGTGGATATATGTGTACCTATGGTTGATTCATGTTGACGTGTGGCAGAAACCAATGCAATATTATAAAGCAATTATCCTCCAATTAAAAATAAATTAATTTAAATTAAAAAAAAAGAGTTTTGGGTTAGTGTACTTTGTCATTAAGACCTTCCCTAACCACCCATGTACTTAAAAACTGACAAAGCTTGGTATGTGTGGGCAGGGGTGAGGAGGAATCTCTTGTAGTTATTGCTTCAAAGGAAAGATAGAAATTTGTGATAAAATGTTAACTCATAATTTAGTGTTTCTACACAAGAAGAAATAAAGCACCTAAAATGCTGAAGAAATATTGCACAGCAGTGTATAAGGGGAACAAATGGAATGAGGACAGAATTGAATGAGGAAAGCTGAGATGTTTGAGCTTACATCTTACCGAAGTTGAATGTAATGGAAGCTACAACATAGTCCACTGGAAGTTTTCTTCAATGGAACAGAGCAATCCTGTCTTCAATAGAAAGAGAAAAAGAAACTGATAACTGATACTTCCCCAACAGTAACCGGGCAAGGTATTATCTGCAGAAACCCACCAGATGGTCTGCATGAGAGGGAGAATAAGCAAGATAATGTGAGAGAACACAGATCAGTCACTTTTATTGCAGCATTGCTTGGAGTTTGATGGGAATGGCAGGCAGACAGCAAGAGGTTTTAGTATGCATTTGATATTTTTCTTTTGGGAACCAATTTATTTTGATATTATACCTCAAACATCTAAATGATACACAGAACTGAAGTCTCTCAGCAGCCCTTCTTAGCTTGTCCCCAGAACAAGGTCAGATTCCATCTCTCCACCTCTGAGATTACAACTCATTAGAAGGGAGGACAAGATGATTAACAATTTGACACAAATGGACCAAATATTTAAAAACATTCCACCATTTTGCATACACTTCTTGGAAAATGTCAGTAGGCAGAGGAGAGTGTAATTTTCACTTTAATATGGCTTTAGTATTGTTTTCTTAATGGACAGAATAGTCTTAAATATTCCTCTTTCAGAATATCAGCAAAGAGGGTCTTTATATCTTCCCAAAAAGAATCATAATATAGGAATTAAGGTAGTCCTCAACCTAAGAAAATAGGTGGGCTCCAGTATTCCACTGTATGTTGGTTGCTTAAAATTTATAATACATTTTTATTTAAAGACAATTTACAGAATAAATAGGTACACAGGTCAACTTCAAAGCCTCTAATGAAATGCAATGCTAAATCTGAGGTCATGGTTTTGGGTCATGAAATAAAGGAATGAGAAAAGAGAGGGAAAATAAGATTATTTTTACCCTCTTTCTAGGGTGAATGATCAGTTCAAGGTAAAATTTTAAAATAAGCAAGACTGATCTTTGATTCGCAGTACATACCAGTGTCTTCTCAGCCACACAAAACTCAATGTCCTCGGGTTGCCCTGCATAGACCCCTGCCCACGACTGTGGGATTCCAAACAGACTTATCCTGCTGGTTAAAATGCTGCAGGATCCAACATTATCTATAGTATTTATCTCTAATAAAACTGCCATATGTTCCTTTCAGAGAATTCATTTTATACCCCAATGTCAAGAAGAAAACAATCTGCTTTAAGTCCCTTTTAATGCCTGGATGATCAACAATCCCTTTTTTGTTGGCATCAATGCTTAAATTGCTAAAAGAGAATTCATGTTAATCCAAAGATATCACTAATTAATAGACTTCCTTTGTGTTAATAACATGAGGTGAAACTATTCGAGTAGTGTAGGCAGAAATTTTTTCAGAGCTGGAGGCTAACTAACCAAACAAGTTAGTTATTCCTGAATGGTTCTCTCAGGAGACATTTTCTCTAAGATGTTTCAGATTTTTAGTTTCTTTCTCTTGTTACTTTTGTATTAAAAAAAAAAAAAAACAAAAGAACCTTTTTATAGTGACATCATGACTCAGGCAGCATTGATGATAACATTAGAATCCGGAACAGAGATGAAGCCAAGACAGGAATAGTGATCCTGATTCATGAGGGAGGTATTTTAAAAAGGAAAAAATTTACTGTATCCCGTCTTAGAATCAAATTCACTAGTTTTCAAAATGAATTCAACAACACATAAGAGCAAGACATTATTCTTGTCTAAACCCCAATGAATCATCAGCAATACAAAAACAGTATACACAGCATTTGACAATAATAAACTGTAAGATGATAGAATAATTTAATGTAGATCTTGTGTGAAACAGACTTGTTTTTCCTCCATGGGGTGATTTTTGCCAGGATGTGGTGGAGAAAGTCATGAATAGGCAACATAAACATTAACACCTGAAAACTCGTGAGGCTAACACAGATTTCATTGGTGGTATGTGTTACTGAGCAACACAACTTGAAGTTTATTAAAAAAGAGGAGAGAGAGAGAGAGAGCAATCAATTGCAATTTCTAGAAAAACATGATTGAAATTCATTTACTTAATGTCCTAACTCTTGCCAAATCCTTAAAACTTTGGTATCGAATAGAAAGTATAGATGAAGATTAACATTAAGCAAGTACAATAAGTATAAATTTACCACTCTGAGATGCATCAAGCAGGCAATAGACAGGCCAGAGAAGTGTATAATATCTCAGAAAGTAAGCAGGAATGAAAGTTTTCTCTCCAAGGACCAATGGATCTATTCACTGTGAACTCTGGTTCTTTAAGCATGGCCAGTTTGGGGGAAAGTCTCAACCTAAATGGTTGTCCTCTGAAGACAGTTCTAGCTACTGTGGAGTAGATATTTCCCTTCCATTCTCAATGAATCATTCTGAACCTACAAATGTAATCTTACTAATAATAGACGAAATATATATGTGCTGGGTTTGGCAGCAATTGTTTTACACACATTATCTCACTTAATTCTTATAACACCATGAGATAAACACTTTAACATCTTCCTTTTACAGATGAGAAAAAACAGATTTTATGAGATTGTGTCTTCCTGAGGTCACACAGCTGGTAAGTGGTGGAACAGAAATTGGAACCCAGATCTGCCAGAGTAAATCCATGCTCTAAATCCATGCCCTTAAAAGTAGATACAAGCACTCTAGCAAGTGTGCAAGAATATTCACTTGGATGCTGGGAGTTAGTAATAAATTGTCTATTTACATAAAAATAAAAAATGAAAGTTTACCAAAATTTAGTATTATAGGTTGACATAGGCAAGCTCACTAGATCCACATGTCGGATAGTAAAATACTATATGTGGAATATGACATTTCAGGGAAGTGCAGGCATTTCACTATGTGGAGGGGAAGTCAGTAGTAACCTGTTGCTTTTGGCATACTGCCATATGAAACAATGTGTGTGTTCATTTTAGTGCATTTATGGATTATATTCAGCTTCCCTGGTGGCTTAGTGGTAAAGAATACACCTGCCAAGGTAGGAGACAAGGGTTTGATCCCTGGGTCAGGAAGACCCCCTAGAGGAGGAAATGGCAACAGATTCCAGTGTTCTTGTCTGGAGAATTTCATGAACAGAGAAGCCTGGCATCCTACAGTCCATGGGGTCACAAAAGAGTTGGACATGACTCAGCACTTAAACAAGAACAGTGGATTACATTATGCACTTTTGAATAGAAAATTATTTAAGAAAAGATTGGTTATAGGATATATTAATATGGAAATATGAACAAACAAAATGGGGCTGACACTTCTAGTATCCTTTTTTTTTTTTAATCAGTCATAAGCAGTAAAACTAATGACACAGATTTATTTTGGAAGATGGCCAAGATATATTTAAAATTTCTTTTTTCTGAATTCTATGTGAAATTCAAATGTATAGCTACTATCATTAATAATGAATTCCACTCTAAATATATATCGACACTATGAACTATTACCAAGTGATAGTATGAAGCCATATTGATTAGCAAAATGTTAAAAACTAAGCACTTTGAACATTAACATATATCCCGAAAAATACGTCAGCAATGTTCAAAATCATTGTTTCCTTGCAATATTTAATAACATTTCCCTAAACTTGGCCACCTCATGTGAAGAGTTGACTCACTGGAAAAGACTCTGATGCTGGGAAGGATTGGGGGCAGGAGGAGAAGGGGACGACAGAGGATGAGATGGCTGGATGGCATCACTGACTCGATGGGCATGAGTCTGAGTGAACTCCGAGACATGGTGTTGGATAGGAAGGCCTGGCGTGCTGCGATTCATGGGATCGCAAAGAGTGGGACATGACTGAGCAACTGAACTGAACTGAACTGAACTGAAACTTAATCTTAACTACTTAAAATCCTCTTTGAAGTTTCTCAATATGTCTATGCCTATGTGAAGTGAACCATTCTTTTTTATATTTGCACATTTTTATTGAAGGATAATTGTTTTACAGAATTTTTCTGTTTTCTGTCAAACCTCAACATAAATCAGCCGTAGGTATACATATATCCCCCTCAGTTTTGAACCTCCCTCCCATTCCCTGCTCCATTCCACCCCTCTAGATTGATACAGAGCCCCTGTTTGAGTTTCCTGAGACATACAGCAAATTCCCGTTGGCTATCTATTTTACAGATGGTAATGTAAGTTTCCATGTTACTGTTTCCATACATCTCACCCTCTCCTCCCCTCTCCCCATGTCCATAACTCTATTCTCTATAATCTGTTTCTTCATTGCTGCCCTCTATTCTCTATATCTGTTTCTTTCATTGCTGTAAATACCATTCTTTTAGTACCAATCAGCACCATTCTCTAGATTCCATATATATGCATTAGAATACGATATTTATATTCTTTTTCTGACTCACTTCACTCTGTATAATATATTCTAGGTTCATCTACCTTATCAGAACTCACTCAAATGCTATCCTTTTTATGGCTGAGCAATATTCCATTGTGTATGTATGTGTACCACACCTTCTTTATCCATTCATGTGTTGATAGATATCTAGGTTACTTCCATATTCTCAGTTCAGTTCAATAGCTCAGCCATGACACCGTGATTGCAGCACACTAGGCCTCCCTGTCCATCACCAACTAGTGGAGTTTACTCAAACTCATGTCCATTGAGTCAGTGATGCCATCTAACCATCTCATCCTTTGTCGACCCCTTCTCCTCCCTCCTTCAATCTTTCCCAGCATCAAGGTCTTTTCCAGTGAGTCAGCTCTTTGCATCAGGTGGCCGAAGTATTGGAGTTTCAGCTTCAGCAACAGTCATTCCAATGAATATTCAAGATTGATTTCCTTTAGGATAGACTGGTTGGATCTCCTTTCAGTCCAAGAGACTCTCAAGAGTCTTCTCCAACACCACAGTTCAAAAGCATCAGTTCTTCAGCGCTCAGCTTTCTTTACAGTCCAACTCTCACATCCATACATGACTACTAGAAGAACCACAGCTTTGGCTAGATGGACCTTTGTTGGCAAAGTAATGTCTCTGCTTTTTAATATGCTGTCTAGGTTGGTCATAGCTTTTTCTCCAAAGAGCAAGCATCTTTTAATTTCATGACTGCAGTCACTATCTGCAGTGATTTTGGAACCCCCAAAAATAAAGTCTNCTAGATGGACCTTTGTTGGCAAAGTAATGTCTCTGCTTTTTAATATGCTGTCTAGGTTGGTCATAGCTTTTTCTCCAAAGAGCAAGCATCTTTTAATTTCATGACTGCAGTCACTATCTGCAGTGATTTTGGAACCCCCAAAAATAAAGTCTCTCACTGTTTCCCCTGTTTCCCCATCTATTTTCCATGAAGAGATGGGATCAGATACTGTGTTCTTAGTTTTATGAATGTTGAGGGTTTTTTTTTCTTTTCTTTCTTTAGTATAAATTTATTTGTTTTAATTGGAGGCTAATTACTTTACAATATTGTATTGGTTTTGCCATACATTGANTCACTTTCTGCCATAAGGGTGGTGTCATCTGCATATCTGAGGTTATTGATATTTCTCCCAGCAATCTTGATTGCAGTTTGTGCTTCATCCTGTCCAATATTTCTCATGATGTATTCTGCATATAAGTTAAATAAGCAGGGTGACAATATACAGTCTTGATGTACTCCTTCCCCAATTTGGAATCAATCTGTTGTTCCATGTCCAGTTCTAACTGTTGCTTCTTGATTTGCATATAGATTTCTCAGGAAGCAAGTCAAGTGGTCTGATATCCCCATCTCTTTAAGAATTTTCAACAGTTTTTTTTTTTTTTTTGTGTGTGTGTGTGTGTGTGTGTGTGATCCACACAGTCAAAGACTTTGGCATAGTCAATAAAGCAGAAGTAGATTTTTGGGGGGAACTCTTTTGCTTTCTCCATGTTGTAGCTCTTGCAAATAGTGCTGCAGTGAACAATGGGATTCATATGTGTCTTTTTCAATTTTGGTTTCCTCAGGATATATGCTTAGGGGTCCTAGTTTTTTAAGGAATCTCCATACCATCTTCATAGTAGCTGTATCAATTTATATTCCCACCAGCAGTGCAAGAACATTTGCTTTTCTCCTCATCCTCTCCAGCATTTATTGTTTGTAGGCTTTTTGTTGATGGTCACTCTCACTGGTGTGAGGTGATATCTCATTGTAATTTTGATTTGCAATGCTCTAATATAATGAGTAATGTTGAGCATCTTTTTCATGTGTTTGTTAGCCATCTATATGTCTTCTTTGGAGAAATGTCTGTTAGTCTTTTTCCCACTTTCTGATTGGGCTGTTTGTCTTTCTGGCATTGAGTTACATGAGCTGCTTGTTTATTTTAGAGATTATTCTTTTGTCAGTTGTTTCATTTGCTATTATGTCCTCCCATTCTGNTAATATAATGAGTAATGTTGAGCATCTTTTTCATGTGTTTGTTAGCCATCTATATGTCTTCTTTGGAGAAATGTCTGTTAGTCTTTTTCCCACTTTCTGATTGGGCTGTTTGTCTTTCTGGCATTGAGTTACATGAGCTGCTTGTTTATTTTAGAGATTATTCTTTTGTCAGTTGTTTCATTTGCTATTATGTCCTCCCATTCTGAGGGTTGTATTTTCACCTTGCTTATAGTTTCCTTTGCTGTGCAAAAGCTTTTAAGTTTAATCAGGTCCCATTTCTTTACTTCTGTTTTTATTTCTGTTGCTCTTGTTCTATGGGTCTATATTTCTGTTTTTGTGCCAGTACCATACTGTTTTGATGACTGTAGCATTGTAGTATAATCTGAAATCAGGAAGGTTGATTCCTCCAGCTCCATTCTTTCTCAAGACTGCTTTGGCTATTCAGGGTCTTTTGTGTTTCCATATGAATTGTGAATTTTTTTGTTTTAGTTCTGAGAAAAAAAGCCATTCATAATTTGATAGGGATCACATTAAATCTGTAGATTGCATTTTGTAGTATAGTCATATTTATACAATATTAATTCTTCCTACCCAGGAACATGGAATATCTCTCCATCTGTTTGTGTCGTCTTTGATTTCTTTCATTAGTGTCTTATAATTTTCTGTGTACAATTCTTTTGTCTCCTTAGGTAAGTTTACTCCTAGATATTTAATTCTTTTTGTTGGAATGGTGAATAGGATTGATTCTTTAATTCTCTTTCTGATTATTCATTGTTAGTATATAGAAATGCAAGTGACTTCTGTGTATTGATTTTGCATCCTGCAACTTTGCTAAATTCACTGATTAGCTCTAGTAATTCTCTGATACGATCTTTAGGGTTTTCTATGTACAGTATCATGTCATCTGCAAACAGTGAGAGCTTTAATTCTTCTTTTCCAATCTGTATTCCTTTTATTTCTCTTTATTCTCTGATTGCTGTGGCTAGGACTTCCAGAATTATGTTGAATTATAGTGTTGAAAGTGGACATCCTTGTTTTGCTCCTGATCTTAGGGGGAATGCTTTCAGTTTTTCACCATCGAAAATAATATTTGCTGTAGGCTTATCATATATGGCCTTTACTATGTTGAGGTAGTTTCTTCCTATGCCCATTTTTTGAAATGGGTGCTGAATTTTGTCAAAGGCTTTTTCTGCATCTATTGAGATTATCATATGGTTTTTAATATTACAATTTGTTAATATGGTGTATCATATTGATTTATTTGTATATATTGAAAAATCCTTGCATCCCTGGAATAAACCCAACTTGATCATGGTGTACGAGCTTTTCGACGTGTTACTAAATTCTGTTTGCTAAAATTTTGTTGAGGATTTTCGCATCTATGTTCAGTGATATTGGCCTGTAGTTTTCTCTTTGTGTGTTGTCTTTGTCTGGTTTTGGTATCAAGGTGATGTTGGCTTCATAGAATGAGTTTGGAAGTGTTCCTTCTGTAATTTTTTGAAAGAGTTTTAGGAGAATATGCATTAACTCTTCCCTAAATGTTTGATAGAATTCTCCTGTGAGGCCATCTGGTCCTAGACTTTTGTTTTCTGGAAGGTTTTTGATAACAGCTTCAATTTCAGTGCTTGTAATTCAGTTGTTCATAATTGCTATTACTTCCTGGTTTGGTCTTGGAATACTGAAGTTTTCTAAGAATCTGTCCATTTTTTCCAGGTTATCTATTTTATTGCCATATAGTTGTTCATAAGAGTCTCTTATAATCCTTTGTATTTCTGCATTGTCTGTTGTAACTTCTCCTTTTTCATTTCTAATTTTGTTGATTTGATTCTACTCTCTTTTTTCTTGATCAGTCTGGCTAAAGTCTTGTCAATTTTTCTTATCTTTTCAAAGAAACAGCTTTTAGTTTTATTAGTGTTTACTATCTTTTTTTCCACTTCTTTTTCATGTATTTCTGCTGGGATATTTATGATTTCTTTCCATTTACTAATTTTGGGTGCTTTTGTTCTTTTTCCAGTTGTTTTAGCTGTAAAGTTAGGTTGTCAATTTGATGTTTTTCTTGTTTCTTGAGGTAGGATTGTATTGCTATAAACTTCCCTCTTAGAACTGCTTTTGCTGCATCCCATAGGTTTTGAGTTGTCATGTTTTCATTGTCATTTGTTTCTAGAAATTGTTTGATTTCTCTTTTGATTTCTTCAGTAACCTGTTTGTTATTTAGAAATGTATTGCTTAATCTCCATGTGTTTGTGTTTATTAGCTTTTTTCTTGTAATTGATATCTAGTCTTGTAGCATTGTGGTCGGAGAAGATGCTTGATACAGTTTCAAGTTTCTTAAATTTATTGAGGCTTGATTTGTGATGCAAAATGTGGTCTATCCTGGAGAATGTTCCATGTGCAGAGAAGAAGGTGTATTCTTCTGCATTTGGATGGAATGTCCTGAAGATATCAATGAGCTCCATCTCATCTAATGTATCATTTAAGACTTGTGTTTCCTTATTAATTTTCTGTCTTGATGATCTAGCCATTGGTATGAGTGGGGTGTTAAAGCCTCCTACTATTATTGTGTTACTGTCAATTTCTCCTTTTATGTCTTTTAGTGCTTGTCTTATGTATTGAGGTGCTCCTATGTTGGGTGCATAGATATTTACAATTGTTATGTCTTCCTCTTGGATTGATCCCTTGATCACTATGTAGTGTCCTTCCTTATCTCTTGCAATCTTCTTTAAAATCTATTTTGTCTGATATGAGGATTGCTACTCCAGCTTTCTTTTGCTTTCCATTTGCTTGGAATATATTTTTCCATCCTCTCACTTTCAGTCTATATGTATCTTGAGGTCTGAAGTGGGTTTCTTGTAGACACCATAAATATGGGTTTTGTTTTTGTATCCATTCAACCTGCCTGTGTCTTTTGGTTGAAGCATTAAATCCATTTACATTTAAAGTAATTATTGGTATATATGTTCCTCTTGCCATTTTCTTTATTGTTTGGGGTTGAAGAAGATTTATATACATTAAAGATTAACTGCAAGGGGAGAAGAGCAGTAGGAAAGGCAAACAAAGGAATAAATGTAGAAAAAATATAATAGGGTTTTTAAAAAATTAAAATTATATAAAAGAGAAAAGAAGAAAAAAAAAAAAAGAAGAAGAAGCAAGAAAAAAGGGGGAAAAAAATGGAAAATGCCACAGAACAGCCAAAGCCCAATGAAGAGGCAGAGGTTTGTAACAGCAATAAAAGATGTGATTGAGAAAAAATAAAAGCTCAAAAGCTTAATAAGATTTCATACTTCCAGTAAAATCAACAACTGCAATGGGGAGGGGAGGAGGTGAAAAAAAAGAAAAAAAGTCCAAAAGAATCTACAGAACAAGTCAAAATATAAGAATAATAAATGTTTTTCTCAAGTCATTACTGTCAGTGTCCTTTCCCTCACTGGGAGTCATAGTCCACCTCACCTCCCTAGGATGCCCTTCAACACCACGCTGATCTCTGGACCTGCTATGTGCATAGCTCAAATTCTAATCTGGTCCTACTCCTGTGTGTTCTTGCCTCCAGTGTCCATAGCTATCAAAACTAGTGTGTTTTCTTTTATGGGAGCTCTCAGTGACCTTTTATATATTCCATAGACACAAAGTCTGCCTACTTGATCATGTGGATTTAATCTGCAGCTTGTACAGTTGGTGGGAAGGTTTGGGGTCTTCTTCCTTAGCCACACTGCCCCTGGGTTTCAGTTGTGGTTTTATTTCCACTTCTGCATGTGGGTCATCTACTGGGGTTTGTTCCTGAGGCTGCTTTGGAGGACTTGGGTTTGCCCCTGTGAGGGCCAGGTGTGGAGGTGGTGTAGCTGCTTGATTGCAGGGCTTCTGGCAGCACCAGGTACTCAGGGGTGTTGGTGGTTAGGGCAGCAGGAAATATAATGCTGTAAAAGGGTATGGCAACCAGTATTGGCCAATACGCTCCAATATTCTTCCCTGGAGAACCACCATCCCTGACAGAGAAGTCTGGCAGGCCACAGTCTATAGGGTTGCAAAGAGTCTGACACTACTGAAGTGACCCTGTGCACATAGACACAAGACATTTTTTTGCCTGTGGCAGCTCTGCCCCAGTGAGAGTTGAGTGTGAAGGTGGCACAGCTGCTTGGATTGCAGGGACTCTGGTGGTGCCAAGTGTACAGGGCCACAGACTTCTGCTACAGGAGTTAGGACCCTATCAGAGGTTTTTTTTGAGCCTCTTGTGGCTGGCGGTCAGAAGGCCTCTTTGGCCAATCTTTCTCCATAGCTCTACCCTTCCAGGCACTTAGAGGGCTCCCTTGTCTGGAGTCCTTCTCTGTTGTTTGGCACATCAGGCGCATAGAGGGTCTCCCCTGGCTGGGGTCCTATAGATCGGCACATCAGTCACCTAAAGCAGCACCCTGGGTAGGGTCCTGCTCTGTAGTTCAGTGCAGTCAGGCATTTGATGGGCCAGCCTCTCTATTGTTCAGATGCCGATGCTGGTGTGTGGGGAGAGAGGCTATGGTGATGGCTCCACCCCCTATGCATGACTCAGCAGTATCACCTTGCTTCCATGGCTGCCTGGCTTTCCTCCACAGGCATTTCCCACCACAATCTCCTCCCTCACATCCCCTTGATCCAATCCGTGTCTCCACAGTCAACAGCAGCCCTAGCCCTGGGATTGCTCCACAATCCTTAAAATCCAGCTCCAAGCTACTGCACCTTCTAGGAGACCTGCATCCCTGTCTGGGGTATGTATGGCTGCAGCAAGGACTGTCTGATTTTCATTCCATTTAGGCTGCCACAGATCAGCTGTTTCACTTTCAGCCTTGAATGTTTCTTCCCTGACTCAGACAACTGCCCCAGTGTGGGGGTCAGACCTCTGCTTCAGTTCCCCCACTTGCAGAGGGCAGGTCTAGTCCTACTAATGCTCCTGTTTCCCCCCCTAGTTTCTTAGTCCTGTGGAATTTTGCATGGTTCTATATATTCCTTTCCTCTGGTCAGGTACTCCTGCCACTCTCAGCTGGTGTTCTGCATGCACTTCTGTGTCTGAAGGTGTGTTCCTGATGTATCTGTGGAGAGAGATGTACTCCTCGTCTACCTCCTCCTCCTCCGTCTTGCTCTCTTGAGCTATTTTTTTAAACTGCCCTGGGTGCATGATTAAAAATGTTTAGAGAGCAGTTCTCTAAATCACTAATTGCTGTTTATCTAGGAAAAATCAGGCTTAAAGTTGTTGTGTCAAAGGACATTTTGATATTAAGAGAATTAAATCAGGGTGCAGGAACTTGAATTCTCAGTAATCCATTTGAAACTTTAGCTTTTAGCTTTTCCTTCAGTCTCCCATTTTTCTTATGCTACATAATCTTCTATGTTTTTAGTACAGACTTATGCATCAGAACTACTCAAAAACAATCCTGGAATTATAGTTTTATCTTCCTATTTTCTTGAGGCACTGCCTTTTGAAGCACTATTTGACATATAGGTGAACCTGTCTA
>SJYA01003368.1:65378-93209 GCA_006410615.1 Neotragus moschatus | reverse complement strand
TGTGGTAAATGCATCTTTAGATCAAAGAACATTTTTGAGAATGAAGGTGAGATGAGTACATGATTAGAGACTGTGTAAATACTTATGAGAGCTCTATTTTAAAGTTAGGGCTGGAACTTCCCTGGCAGTCCAGTGGTTAAGACTCCAGACTCCCCATACCATCCCAAGTAAAAAAAAAAAAAAAAGACTCCAGACTCCCAATGTGGGGTAATCCCTGGTCAGGGAACTAGATCCCACATACCACAACTAAGACCTGGCACAGCCAAATAAAAGAAATAAAGAAAATAAAGTGAAAAGTTCAGGTTGACAGTGTGGAGTGCAGTAAAATTCTTCTATTGTCTGTGCTCTGGTTAAGATGCCCATAGTTGCCCAATTGTTTTGATACTGTCACGAGTTCTGCACAAATGGCAACCATCACATTTGGAATTTCCCAGAGAGGACCTTCAGCTTCGTGGAAGATGCTATGTGTGTGCAAACAATGAAGGGATAAATGTAGAAGCAGGGTGATTGTATATCCTGTTTGGCCTAGGAGTGCCTGCATATTTATGCCTGTTGTCTGAGCATTCCATCTGGTTAGTGTGCTCTTTCACAGTCAACAATATCCTAACTTGCCCCCCCACCCAAATTTTATGATCACTATATTTATAAGCTGCAATGGAATGAGAAACAGAATCCTCAACTTAGTTTCAACCCCTCTAATGCTCTGGAACAGGTTGCACTTCTAATTAGTGTGTAAAGTGCCAAGAAACAATTTACTATTAGTTCTCATAGTCATAATGCACTTTATGCATATATAATCCGTTTATTGGAGTCTCTCAGAGTGCTTTATTAAGGCTCACAGTTTGGTAACATTTATGATATTGCTCCCAAATTACCGATGACATCTGTAGCAGAGAGGTTAAATGATGTGTACAAGGTCACACATCAATTTAGATGGTAGCAAACCTGGAATCATTACGGGCATTACAATTACTTAGCATTGTAATAGGCCTTTTCTTTGCAGAGCTATTTCTTACAATCCAATGAGCTGGGTCAGCTTTATTTTAAATGGGCTATATTTTAAGACAGAACCAGATAAGAGAAGTCTAGCAAGCATTGGCAAATATACTCTGTAAAAATAACTGTGGGCTTCATCTAGAGATTGTCACACTAAGTAAACTAAGACAGACAGAGAAAGACAAACATCATATGATATCACTTATATGTGGAATCCAAAATGATGATAAACTGAACTTATTTACAAAACAGAAATAGACTCACAGACTTATAAAACAAACTTATAACTACCAAAGGGGAAAGAGTGGGAGGATAAATTAGGAGTCTGGGGTTAACATATACACACTACTATATATAAAATAGATAACCAACAGGTGCTACTGTAGAGCACAGAGAACTATGCTCAATATTTTACAATAGCCTATAAAGGGAACAAATATGAGAAATGATATATGTGTATATGCATATAGAGCTGTACACCTGAAGCTAACGCAGCATTGTAAACCAGCTATATCTCAATAAATAATTAAATAAAAATAAAAAAAGTAAATAGTGTTAAAAGGGTTATAATAAAAATTTTTCTCAATTGTGGTCTTCAGAGTGAAACACAATTTCGTTTGGTGAGGATGAAGACTTCTTCAGAGGAACTCACCAGACAACATGCTGCCTCTTACTCCACACATATTGCTCACCCCACTTTTCCTAGGTGAGTTAGACCATCAAGTGGAAGTAGGTTCAACTTCTTTCTTACACAGATATACTTTTACACACCCTAGTGCATTCTTATCTCTGGGACAAGTACAACTCATTCTTAAAGACTCAGTCATGGAAACTGTTCATTTGATGACCCCAAGCTGAGTTGGGTGCCCCTACTTCATGCTTTCACAGCATGTTTTATTATACCTCTCTCTGTCATCCTCATCTCTATAGACTCCTTGAGGACAGGAGGGTATCTGCATCTCCAATGCTTTGTATAGTTTCAAGCACACAGTTCAGCTCAGCTCAGTCACTCAGTAGTGTCTGACTGCAATCCCATGGGCTGCAGCATGCCAGGCCTCCCTGTTCATCACCAACTCCTGGAGTTTACTCAAACTCATGCCCACTGAGGTGGTAATGCCATCCAACCATCTCATCCTCTGTCGGCCCCTTCTCCTCCCACTTTCAATCTTCCCCAGCATCAGGGTGTTTTCCAATGAGTCAGCACTTCCCATTAGGTGGCCAAAGTATTGGAGTCTCAGCTTCAGCATCAGTCCTTCCAATGAATATTCAGGACTGATNGGAAGGAATGATGCTAAAGCTGAAACTCCGGTACTTTGGCTACCTCATGCGAAGAGTTGACTCATTGGAAAAGACTCTGATGCTGGGAGGGATTGTGGTAAGGAGGAGAAGGGGACGACAGAGGATGAGATGGCTGGATGGCATCACTGACACAATGGGTGTGAGTCTGAGTGAACTCCGGGAGTTGATGATGGACAGGGAGGCCTGGCGTGGTGCGATTCATGGGGTGGCAAAGAGTCGGACACAAATGAGCGACTGAACTGAACTGAACTGATGGGGCTCAAACACTCTAAATTTTAAAGTGATTTTAAAGTAATTTTGCTTTGAAATTATTTGTGTGCAAATAACTCATTAATTTGTGATTGACAGTGATTTCTGTGCAATCAATATACATACCTGGAGATTCTCCCATTTTAAATGAGAAGATCTAATCCATGCATTTTTTTCAGATGCAATTAAAATTTTATGAGTACTAAATTTAACAAATAATGAAGTTGACTTATTGTCCATTGTGTGAGCATTTAATTAAGCATTTAATGATTTTGATATACAATTTTTTCTTCTTAATTGGGTGCCAAGAATTTTTAATGTCACAAACAGATTTTGAGGGTCCTTGAAAATGTTATAGAGCCTGGCACTTTCCTATCAGTTCAGTTAGGAAAAGTTATCTGTAGTGACCATACTCATAGAAGACCTTTGAAATTAGTTATTTGTATGCCAGAAAAACCTGTGTATAGTTTACCTAGAGAATTGCCTCAGTTTTTATTAAATATTTGTTTTTTCTAAGTGCTATTGTCTTTATTTAGTAAGCCCAGCCACACAGCTTATTGCCTTATGTAACTAGATCTAGAATAGGGTTGCCCTAATATTGACAGGTACCCAAAGACTAGATAAACACTTAATAAATGTGTATTAGATGAAACTATAAATGAATTTTACTATGAGATTTTTCTTGCCATATCCTGAAATACATAAAATTGTGCAATGATTTTTAAATCAAAAAGATGCACAATGTTACAAAAAGATACCAGTCTAAAGGACCCTGCAAGTTAATATTAATTAAAAGTCACTGGAATGTTATTTTTGGTTGATTTTTTAATTCTTATAATCTCACTGAAACTTATTAACAAAAAGGCACATATGAAACCCTGGAAATTAATCTCTTATATATTTACATGTTGGAAAATTGAAGAAGGAAGCTGAAGGTTAATTTCCTCAACAACATTTTAAATTATGTCTACAAGAAATTTGTCATCTAACTTCTTGTTGATGAATTACTAACATTAGTGAAAGTGAACGTGAAGTCACTCAGTCATGTCTGACCCTTTGGGACCCCATGGGCTGTAGTGTAGTGCAGTCTGATATTGAACTTGCTGGAATATATTTTTGTAACTGAAATCATAGAGCTTTGTATAAAAATCAAGATGATTCTGGTGAAGGATAACATACTATTAGTATCTTAGTGATTCTTAACCACAAGTCTATCAATGAAAGGATTCTCTTTTCTTAAGGATTTGAGAGAAAGATCAGCCATATTTCTATGGCAATTTAAGTGGTCTTCTTAGAAGATATCGAAGTGCACTTCTTTATTGTTGGTCAGTTTAAGAGAGAGAGCTCTATAGCAGATAACATCTTGCTCCTAAATCCATTAACGTCATTTCACTTAGTTCTACTACCTGAAATTCTTCCAGTTGGGAACTCATTCAAGTTTCCCACAGCTTCTCTTTAAAATGAAAATGCTGGAAGTCTTCTGGTGGCCCAGTGGTTAGAACTCCATGCTTTCCCTGCCAGTGTTGTGGACCCAGTTCAATCCCTGGTCGGGAAACTAAGTTCGCACAAGCCACAAGGCACTGCCAAAAAAAAAAAAGTGAAAATGCTGAATGATTTTGCTGTAAAACTGAAACTGACACAATATTGTAAAGCAACTATACGCCAATAAAAAGTAAATAACTTCGTAGGAGGAAAAAAACAAACATGGAATGCTGCAATGTGGGTAGGGATCGGAGAGAGGTAGTTGGGGACAACATGTAAAACCTACAGCCTGAGGCATAAGTCACCAGGTGATCATGAAGAAGGGGTAAGTAGAAGGAAATGGAAGGGTGACAATGGCAGCCTTTGTCCTCTTTGACGTTTTGCTTAGTACTAGCTCCTACTTTTATTATACAACCTACCTGTATCAAGGGTGGTATCACTGGGCTGGTAACTCAAGTGTGTTAAGGATGAAACAGGCTGTCATGGGTTAGTATGGTGGATGTTGTAGTCAGCAACCCAATTAATCTCTTTCACCATTTCAGGACTGAAACACCCATTTCCCCAGCTTCCAACAGTGTTGGCCAACTAATGGCTTCCAGTGGAGTCCGTCTTTGGCATTTGGCCTTGAACAAAGATTATTTCACTCAAATTACTCCCTTCCCCCAAGGTTGTTTTGTGTCTCATGGCTGGTGAAAATTCATAGCAATACAGGCATTCCTCAAGAAACCAGAAAAAAGTCAAATAAATAACCTAACTCTACACCTAAAGCAACTAGAAAAGGAAGAATTGGAGAACCCCAGAGTAAGTAGAAGGAAATAAATCGTAAAAATTAGGGCAGAAATAAATGCAAAAGAAACGAAAGAGACCATAGCAAAAATCAACAAAGCCAAAAGCTGGTTCTTTGAAAGGATAAATAAAATTGACAAACCACTAGCCAGACTCATCAAGATACAAAGAGAGAAAAATCGAATCAATAAAATTAGAAATGAAAANCCTCAGATATGTAGATGACACCACCCTTATGGCAGAAAGTGAAGAGGAACTAAAGAGCCTTTTGATGAACTGGATTCGTGCCCTCATAAAGGAGCCCAGGGCACTCCCTTGCCCCCTGTGATGTGTGGGCACAGCAAAAAGACAAACCAGGAAGAATGCTTTCATCAGAACCCAATCCAATCTTAGACTTCCAGCTTTCAGAACAGTGATAAATACGTGCTTATGTTGTAATTACTGTAGCAGTCCAAACAAGCTAAGACAGTCATTAAGATAGTGTTCAGATATCAAGAGAGTTTGCACCAGAAGACTATACCTGAAAGAGTGTGTTCCGTTTGATTCTACTTGTGTAAAATTAGAAAGAGACATGAGCTCTGTAGAGTGCTAACAATGAAGATTCGTTTTTATTTTGAAAATATTCAATAAATCGTAAACTTATGTTTTGTGCATATTTTGAACATGTAGTATAAACGTTTGAAATATATTAAAAATGATACCACTCTTTAAAGAAGCAAAACTTCCTTTGAATATGAAAGCAGTCAGTTTGTCTACTGAAGGCAGAACATACTAGTTTGCGAGGGCTGCTGTAACTAAGAACCACAGACTGGGGTGGCTTAAACAAAAGAGACTGATTTCCTTCCAGTCTGGAGGATAGTGGTTCAGGACCAGAACGTTAGTAGGGCTGGATCCTTTCTGGAGCTTCTGTCTGGCGTATAGACAGCCATCACCTCCTGTGTCTCTCACAGTCTTTCCTGTGTGTATTTTTGTGTTCTAATCTCCTTTCTTAAAAAAGATACCAGTCATCTTGGGTTAGGATGCACTGTTTGAACCGATTACAATTTAATTTCCTCTTTAAAAACTATATTAACAAATTCAATCTTATTCAGAAGTCCTGGGATATTGATATCCATATTGATATATGGATATTAGATAAGCTTTCCAACCCATAACCCAGAGTGAGATGGTAATAGGTTGTGGCACAAAGTTGTGATAATTGTGTGGAAGAAATTGTGTTAAATTGGATTAAACAAATATTACGGGAAACAGAATATGGCACGAGCATCGACGGCAGGGATCCACATTGTGATGCAGGCTTCCCAGTGTGTGAAGGAAAATGTCGACACTGAATCTAAAANTGGCACAAAGTTGTGATAATTGTGTGGAAGAAATTGTGTTAAATTGGATTAAACAAATATTACGGGAAACAGAATATGGCACGAGCATCGACGGCAGGGATCCACATTGTGATGCAGGCTTCCCAGTGTGTGAAGGAAAATGTCGACACTGACTCTAAAGAAGAAAAGCACTAGAGACCAGTTGGGCCCCCTGGCAAATCTGCACTGCACCCAGTTGCTGTTTCTCCAGAGAGCTCATTTAGTGCAAAATACTGTCTAACAAAGCAGTGACTCGATACTCACCCATATGTATAGTCTCAAATGAGATGGCATCAACCTACAAGTAATGTAAACCCTGCCTGCATTATTCAGCAGAAGAGCCGTGGCATTGATGCCCTTTCTTAAATGGCTCTTCCCTCAAAGGTATGTAGACTTCTGTTTTATACATTTATTTGCAACCATCAAAACTCTGCTTATTTGGGCAGTCACGTGCCAAAACTAGACTTATGATTCATAAATGACGAGAAAGGAAAAGGAAACGCCGGGACCAGAGAAGTGTGGGCATTCGCTATTCTCGGCGCTGTTACTTGTATGGTTCGTTGGGCCGTTAGGGGGCGGTGAGGAGCGCACTGACTGCCACCCTCTGTGGCTCTGTGCTTAGTGACTAAGAGCTGCCATTTATTCATGGCTTCCCAGCCCATGGGTTTACTAGCGTGTGAGACGAGTGCAGTTGTGCCGTAGTTTGAGCATTCTTTGGCATTGTCTTTCTTTGGGATAGGAATGAAAACTGACCTTTTCCAGTCCTGTNGGCACCTACTGACCTGGGGAGTTCCTCTTTCAGTATCCTATCATTTTGCCTTTTCATACTTTTCATGGGGTTCTCACGGCAAGAATACTGAAGTGGTTTTCCATTCCCTTCTCCAGCGGACCACATTCTGTCAGACCTCTCCACCATGACTCGCCATCTTGGGTTGCCCTGTGGGCATGGGTTAGTTTCATTGAGTTAGACAATGCTGTGGTCCTAGTGGGATTAGACTGACTATTTTCCTGTGAGTATGGTTTCAGTGTGTCTCCCCTCTGATGCCCTCTTGCAACACCTACCATCTTACTTGGGTTTCTCTTACCTTGGGTGTGGGGTATCTCTTCACGGCTGCTCCAGCAAAGTGCAGCCACTGCTCCTTACCTTGGATGAGGGATATCTCCTCACCACCGCCCTTCCCGACCTTCAACGTGGGATAACTCCTCTAGGCCCTCCTGCACCTGCGCAGCCACAGCTCCTTGGATGTTGGGTTGTTCCGCCCAGCCGCCGACCCTGGCCTCGGATGCTGGGCCCACCTCTGGTCTCAGGCATAGGGTGGCTCCTCCCGCTTGGAAGTGAGGTGGCTCCCCCCCGGCCATCGCCCCTGACCTCGGACGCAAGGTGGCTCCTCTCGGCTGCCGCCTGTGCTGAAGAGCCTAAATGTTCCCTTGGTATCTCTAATTTTCTTGAAGAGATCTCTAGTCTTTCCCATTCGGTTCTTTCCCTCCTATGTCTTTGCATTGATCGCTGAAGAAGGCTTTCTTATGTCTTCTCGCTCTTCTTTGGAACTCTGCATTCAGATGCTTTTATCTTTCCTTTTCTCCTTTGCTTTTCGCTTCTCTTCTTTTCACAGCTATTTGTAAGGCCTCCCCAGACAGCCATTTTGCTTTTTTGCATTTCTTTTCCATGGGGATGGTCTTGATCCCTGTCTCCTGTACAATGTCATGAACCTCATTCCATAGTTCATCAGGCACTCTATCTATCAGATCTAGGCCCTTAAATCTGTTTCTCACTTCCNAGCCTGGAGGGGTACAGTCCATGGGGTTGCAAAGAGTTGGACATGATTGAGTGACTAAGCACATATATGTAAATTTGTATAAATACTCTTCTGATCTGATCTGAAACCTGCAGATGGAAACTGGTGTGCTTGAGTTTATATTCCCTTTAGAAACTGTCTTGGGGTTTAGATGGGAGCCCGTTCTAAGCAGACTGACTCAGACCCAGGACACAGGCATGGAGTAGAAAGGGCAGTTCAGGTCAGTCACTCAGTCATGTCCAACTCTTCGTGACCCAGTGGACTGCAGTTCGCCAGGCCTCCCCATCCATCACCAACTCCTGGAGCTGTCTCTTATACACATCTTTTCTTCAATTTAAGTCAGAATTTGGCAATAAGGAGCTCATGATCTGAGCCACAGTCAGCTCCTGGTCTTGTTTTTGTTGACTGTATAGAGCTTCTCCATCTTTGGCTGCAAAGAATATAATCAATCTGATTTCACATATTAAAATCCAAAAAACATGAGTTTAGAGACTTTGAGTTCTCTGATAAGACTATCATTTGATGATCTCATAATACATTAAATTGATAATGGTGTGATGGTGGTAGCCCCAATCCTTGTGGGAGTGTGTGTGTGTCTGACTCTTTGCAACCCTATGGACGATAGCCTGACAGGCTCCTCTGTCTATGGAATTTTCCAGGCAAGAATACTGGAGCGAGTTGCAATTTTCTCCTCCAGGGGATCTTCCCCATCCAGGGATTAAACCCAAAATCTCTTGCATTTCCTGCACTGGCAGGCAGATTCTTTACCACTGTACCACCTGGGCAGCCCAGCCCCAATACTTATATTGCCCTAAAATAGTCTAGGATTTCAACACTGGTTTNCGATAGCCTGACAGGCTCCTCTGTCTATGGAATTTTCCAGGCAAGAATACTGGAGGGAGTTGCGATTTCCTCCTCCAGGGGATCTTCCCCATCCAGGGATTAAACCCAAAGTCTTTTGCATTTCCTGCACTGGCAGGCAGATTCTTTACCACTGTACCACCTGGGAAGCCCAGCCCCAATCCTTATATTGCCCTAAAATATTCTAGGATTTCAACATTGGTTTCAACATTACCAAGATCTTGAAGGAATCTTTGGGTTCATATAAATATGCTTAGAATCCACTGATGATCTGAACCTATTCTTGGTGTTTTTTTGTTCATATTCAGTAACTACCACTAGTACGTATGTAATGTAGCCAAGTCAATATTATTTCCACAATTTGTACACATAATGGAGTATTGAATAATTTCCTCCTCTATACAGCACATACAGAATCAACCAGATGTAGTAAATTGTTACCAAAATCTACAGTGTTTTACTTGGATTTATTGTCTTCCACAAATCCATGGAAAAATGAGAACATCTAATAGAGACAAATACATTCATGATATCACCGGAATGAATACCATCCTTGACTAAGTGATTGTTTGGGGGGAACAATAAGCATTTGGGAGTCTTTTTCAGGCTGGACAAGGTGGTAGTCCTTCCAGCACCCACACTATTGAGCTACAATTGTATGTAAGATTGTGTGGTATCCTAAAGGCATTTCTGTGTAGTTTTTCTCAGAGAACAGCAGAAGTTTACCAGAACCAAAAATACTTTTCTTCACATTGTTAAGAGGACTTTCATGCTTTTCACCCATTCTTTAGAAAATGAAAAGCTAATGCCATGTAATCACAATTTCCTGGGATTCTGAAAAACCCTTAAAGAGGCACACTGATGCTCGCTGAATGGAAACACTGTAGCNAATACTTTTCTTCACATTGTTAAGAGGACTTTCATGCTTTTCACCCATTCTTTAGAAAATGAAAAGCTAATGCCATGTAATCACAATTTCCTGGGATTCTGAAAAACCCTTAAAGAGGCACATTGATGATCGCTGAATGGAAACACTGTAGCGCGTTTTGGATCGGCTCTGTTGCGGGGGTCCTTGACACTCATATGCTCAAATCAGAGTTTTCAAAGGTTCCTTTTGTGTCCAAAACACCCAGACAGTCTGATTTCAACTCTGCATGTGCTTCTGGGTGAATGCAGATGTACTTTTTTTTTTTAAGGGAAAAAAAGGAAACAATTAAAGCCAATATTAATTACCTCAATACTTCAGGCTTGAGATTATAAGAATTTCATTTCTGTATGTGCATAAAATGTATTATCTTATACTGGTATTGAAAATCCACACTGTTTTGCCATTTCTAGATTTACTATTAACAAAATCCAACCAAATATCCTATAAAATGAACTTTATTAGAAGCAGAGATANCTCGCTGAATGGAAACACTGTAGTGCGTTTTGGATCGGCTCTGTTGCGGGGGTCCTTGACCCTCATATGCTCAAATCAGAGTTGTCAAAGTTTCCCTTTGTGTCCAAAGCACCCGGACAGTCTAATTTTAACTCTGTATGTGCTTCTGGGTGAATGCAGATGTACTTTTCTTTTTTTAAGGGAGAAAAGGGAAACAAAACCAATATTGATTATCTCGATACTTCAGGCTTGAGATTATAATAATTTCATTTCCGTATGTGCAGAAAATGTATTATCTTATACTGGTATTGAAAAATCACACTATTTTGCCATTTCTAGATTTACTATTAATAAAATCCAACCAAATATCCTATAAAATGAACTTTATTAGAGCAGAGATAAGCAGAAAGTTTTCTGGCCCCGTCAATATTTAATTTAGAGACAAAATAACGTGTCTGTGTTACTAGATATGTTAGACTGTATTTTGAAACCATGTTATTCTGCTAAGGCCACTGAGATCACCTCCTCCTACTTGTATCTTCAAATATATTCTTGGAGTATATGATTATATACAGAGTCCTGAGGGGTTTCCAGGAGTCTGATTGATTCCTAGGAAAACAGCTGTATAAAATCAAAATTGGTTTGTGGAGTTCTCCCAGATATGTACAACAGCCAGCATATCATTGGTGGCTTAGTGGTAAAGAATAAGCCTGCAAAAAAAATAAAAATAAAAAAGAATCTGCCTGCCAATGCAGGAGAAGGTGCAGGAGATTCGAGTTTGATCTCTGGATCAGGAAGATCCCTTGGAGGAGGAAATGACAACGCACTCCAGTATTCTTTCTGGGAAAATTCCAAGGACAGAGGAGGCTGGTGGGCTATACAGTCCACAGTGTCGCAAAGAGTGAGACACAACTGAGCGGCTGACCTACGCACGAAAGAAAATAGTTCAGATCTTAAACAGCAAAAGCACTAGATTTCATGTGCGCTGACAGTTCTTATCCACCAGGGGGCAGGCAACTCATTAAAACCAAAGAGAGTTACAGTAAATAAAATCTGTAATTAAAAAAAAAAAAAGCACATCTTAAATTAGTTTCAGTTTCAATAAAAGTTTAAAAAGTTGGCTTAAAGCTCAACATTCAGAAAACTGAGATCATGGCATCAGGTCCCATCACTTCATGGTAAATAGATGGGGAAATAGTGGAAACAGTGGCTAACTTTATTTTCTTGGGCTACAAAATCACTGCAGATGGTGACTGCAGCCACGAAATTAAAAGACGCTTACTCCTTGGAAGGAAAGTTATGACCAACCTAGATAGCATATTGAAAAGCAGAGACATTACTTTGTCAACAAAGGTCCTTCTAATCAAGGCTATGGTTTTTCCAGTAGTCATGTATGGACGTGAGAGTTGGACTATAAAGAAAGATGAGTGCTAAAGAATTAATGCTTTTGAACTATGGTGTTGGAGAAGACTCTTGAGAGTCCCTTGGATTGCAAGGAGATCCAACAAATCCATCCTAAAGGAAATCAGTCCTGAATGTTCCTTGGAAGGACTGATGTTGAAGCTGAAACTCCAATACTTTGGCCACCTGCTGTGAAGAGCTGACTCATTTCAAAAGACCCTGATGCTGNGGCTCTTGAGAGTCCCTTGTACTGCAAGGAAATCCAACCAATCCACCCTAAAGGAAATCAGTCCTGAATGTTCCTTGGAAGGACTGATGTTGAAGCTGAAACGCCAATACTTTGGCCACCTGCTGTGAAGAGCTGACTCATTTCAAAAGGCCCTGATTCTGGGAAAGATTAACGGCAGGAGGAGAAGCGGATGACAGAGGATGAGATGGTTGGATGGCATCACCGTCTCAATGGACATGAGTTTGAATAAACTCTGGGAGTTGGTGATGGACAGGGAGGCTTGGCATGCTGCAGTCCATGGGGTCGCAAAGAGTTGGACACAACTGAGCGACTGAACTGACTGATAGAAGGAGAACAACTATAAGCTTCTCAGGAAGTACGTACTTAAGGATTACTAGTGCACATTTTGGCAAACCTGAAGGAGTTCACATCCGAATAAGTGGTCATACTTCATGTGCCCAGAATTGATATTTAGGCCTAGAAGGGACATGCCCCACTGCCAGAATACAGAAACTATAGTAAGTGACATAATGAAACCAAACATTTTATTATTTTTTTATTTTTTTCCATCTCAGGTGTACATGAGTTCCCAATCTTGAACCCCCCCCCACCTCCCTAAACACTTTAAACTTTGAACATTTTTTTAGAATTTGATGAAGCTGATGTTATAAGTCCATGGATCACACTTTGTATATCAGAGAACTAACAGTTGGATTCAAATGTGCTATACTTTCAGTTAACCAGGAACTAGTTAATCATAGAAAGATCAATGATCTCAGTGTTAGAAGAGTCAAATGTGAATTCTAGTGTCTTTGCTTTTCAGTTATGTAGCCTTGGATAATATGTGTGTCAGAGAGTTCTGGAAGACTATGAAGGGCAAATAATTACATAAGGAAGAAATAAAGTCAAACTAGATCTGTCTTTCTACCCTGTGAAGCATGAGCATCTCATGCCTTCATAAAGCCTTCCCGATCATAAAGCACCTTTTCAGTGCACTGTCTCCCCAGAAGACCTTCCTCGGATGAAATTTTGCAAGTCCAGTGAGGTATTCACATGAAGCACTTGAAAGTTGCCTGAGCATCAGAGCAAGCACATGATAATTGGCAGGTGTGCTTACTATAGTTTGTTCTTCCAACCAACTCGTGCAGTGGAGATTGGCATCTTTCACATTGCCAGATTTTGAAAAACTGAGGTCCAAGAGCAATAAAGTGACTCGTCCAAGGTCACATAGCTGCAGTGTTAGAACCTGGACTTGAGCTCATGTGTGCTTTCTCCCCTTCTAGAGCATCCTCCTAGGCCCTATCATGATAAGCATGAACAGTATCATAAAGAGGATATTTTTTTCCTTAAAGAATATAATAAAGTAAGAGCCCAAGCCAGATGCCCCAGTACTGGCTTTCCTAGCCTCGGGGTCCTGCCTTTGTAGTTTCCTGGACTCCCAAGTGCTCTGTCAATGCATCAGTACAGAGCAGAGGTTCCCCACTCCATTCCCCCATCTTTATTTAGATGTAATTGACACACAACATTGTGTAAGTTTAAGATGCAAGCAGTGTTGTTTAACCTTTGATGCACATAAGAATGCCCAAGTGAGCTGTAAAAAGTACTGAAGTTCAGATTCCAAACCAGCCTAATGCAACCAGAGTGTTGCCTAGACGTTTTTCTCTGCTACTCTGCCCACGGTGAGAATGTGTGGAGCTGGAGCTCCAAGCCAAGTCCTGCATCTCCAGGCTCTGCGCTCTTTCTGCCACCACGTGTAAATATTATCAGTCTCAAGAGGTGAGTCCACAGTTACTATGGGGCACCAATCACCAAACTAGGCTTTAAAATAAAACATGGAAGACGGTCAAAGAGACGGATGGTTGGGAAAATGTAAAGAGTGTAGGAGACAAGTTACTTGAGGAAAAGTCAAACTGGAGAGTGGTACACGTGCATATTATACTGGCTCACTTTTCCAGACATGGCCGAAGCACGCCAGCATGAAGCACCTTCCTAGGTTGAACACAAAAGAATTGACCCATAGAGCACTGCTTGACTATACTGCCTCTCTGTGGAAGCTGAAGGACAAAAGCAATTGTCATGATAGGCAGCTCTCAGGTAAGACATCCTTGGTGATAATTACCATTAGACAGAGACATGTGGTCTGATGCTGAGAAAATNCCTAGGTTGAACACAAAAGAATTGACCCATAGAGCACTGCTTGACTATACTGCCTCTCTGTGGAAGCTGAAGGACAAAAGCAATTGTCATGATAGGCAGCTCTCAGGTAAGACATCCTTGGTGATAATTACCATTAGACAGAGACATGTGGTCTGATGCTGAGAAAATATTAAAATTTGGTTAATGTTTTGTACTTTTTTTTGGGAGGGGCGCTGTGCAGCACAGCTTGCTGTATCTTAATTTCCTGAACAGGGGTTGAACCCAGGACTTTAGTAGTGACAGTGTGGGACCCTAACCACTGGACAGCCAGGGAATTCCCCCACCATTTTGTACTTAATAATGGTGTGGAATAAAACAGAGAACAAGTCTAAATTAGGATGTCTGGTAGAGTCCATTGGAGCTTCCCTTATAGCTCAGCTGGTAAAGAATCTGCCTGCAATGCAGGAGACCCCAGTTCAATTTATGGGTCAACAAGATCCCCTGGAGANCTCCTTTGCCTTTCACTTCCCTTGTTTTCTCAGCTATTTGTAAGGGTTCCTCAGACAACCGCTTTGCCTTTCTTTTTCTTGGGGATGCTCTTGATCACTGCTTCCTGTCCAGTGTTACAGACCTCCATCCATGGCTCTTCAGGCACTCTATCTTCTGAAGATATTTAGAGCTTCCCTGGTGGCTTAGCTGATAAAGAATCTGCCTGCAATGTGGGAGACCTGGGTTTGATCCTGGGTTGGCAAGATTCCCTGGAGAAAGGAACGGGTACCCACTTCAGTATTTTGGCCTAGAGAATTCCATGGACTATCCATGGGGGTTGCAAAGAATCAGACATGATTTTCACTTTCATTCAGAATTTTAATTTGAGAAGGTAGTTCAATGAAATTTTATACATAAATGTTTCATTTGAATTTTAATTGGTAGAATCTGAAGAAGATTCAAGAAATGGAGAAGAGTGATGAATCTAACACAGACCTGGAGGAGCTGAAAAATGCTGACTGGGTAAGATGGCTGGGTATTTTCTCTATTCTGTTTAGTGTTGAAGAAATCATATNTACATAAATGTTTCATTTGAATTTTAATTGGTAGAATCTGAAGAAGATTCAAGAAATGGAGAAGAGTGATGAATCTAACACAGACCTGGAGGAGCTGAAAAATGCTGACTGGGTAAGATGGCTGGGTATTTTCTCTATTCTGTTTAGTGTTGGAGAAATCATATCATGCGATTATAATGCCAGTTTATCTTAAGGACTACCATATGAATTGATATTATACCAATTTGAAAACTATCTAACTTTATTAGAACCCCCAGAGTCTCTGAGAATTTCAGTGTTTTACACTATTGACCTTTCTAAGTATATTGGTACCTTAGTATCTTATGTGTAAGTCAGAGTTGAAGCTCTGTTTAAAGCTTTAGTGAGGTTGTAGTGAGGCCTGTTCATTATCCAGTGAATAGTCAAACTGGACTGGGGCCTGGGAATGCAGATGGGCCATGCAGCGTTTCTGTCCCAGTGAGAGAGAAGACAGATTTCCAGGACAGATGACTGTGGTGTATTCATGTGACCCTGCTGAATGTCTGCAGTTTCTCCAGCATGGTGCTAGATCCTAGGCCTGCTGACTTCAAGGGTCACTGCCTTCACAGAAGAAATCAAAAAAGAAGTCAAAATTTGCATAGAAACAAATGAAAATGAAAACACAACAATCCAAAACCTNCAAGCAACTTTTCTGACCATAATGCATTAAGATTAGATCTCAATTACAGGAGAAAAACTATCAAAAATTCCAACATATGGAGGCTGAACAACACGCTTCTGAATAACCAACAAATCACAGAAGAAATCAAAAAAGAAATCAAAATTTGCATAGAAACAAATGAAAATGAAAACACAACAATCCAAAACCTGTGGGACACCATAAAAGCAGTGCTAAGGGGAAAATTCATAGCAATACAGGCATTCCTCAAGAAACAAGAAAAAAGTCAAATAAATAACCTAACTCTACACCTAAAGCAACTAGAAAAGGAAGAATTGGAGAACCCCAGAGTAAGTAGAAGGAAAGAAATCGTAAAAATTAGGGCAGAAATAAATGCAAAAGAAACAAAAGAGACCATAGCAAAAATCAACAAAGCCAAAAGCTGGTTCTTTGAAAGGATAAATAAAATTGACAAACCACTAGCCAGACTCATCAAGAAACAAAGAGAGAAAAATCGAATCAATAAAATTAGAAATGAAAACGGAGAGATCACAACAGACAACACAGAAATACAAAGGATCATAAGAGACTACTATCAGCAATTATATGCCAATAAATTGGACAACGTGGAAGAAATGGACAAATTCTTAGACAAGTACAACTTTCCAAAACTGAACCAGGAAGAAATAGAAAATCTTAACAGACCCATTACAAGCATGGAAATTGAAACTGTAATCAAAAAAAAAATATATAATGTTTAAATG
The DNA here is from genome assembly GCA_006410615.1 of Neotragus moschatus. NCBI lineage: Eukaryota > Metazoa > Chordata > Mammalia > Artiodactyla > Bovidae > Neotragus > Neotragus moschatus. Next base: position 76,770 of record SJYA01003368.1, on the reverse strand, counting down.
ATATCTATTTTGCTTTGATTTTTTGGAATGCTTATACTTTGTTTTCTTTATAAGTGATATTATTATTATGTTATTATTCGGTAGACTATAGGCATAGTTTATGCATTGTATGATTTTGAGTCATTGGTAATGATCCTGGCTTTAAAAATCACCTTTTCTTATTCATATTTTGTTGCCTTAATATTTGCCATTATAGATTTGTTTCTTTGCTGTAAGTCTTATATTTTTTAATTAAATTATTTATGTATTAAAAAAAATAAAGTGAAAAAAAATAAAGCCCCTACCACCTTGTCTTAATCTGACATGATTCTGGAACGCCATTCCAGCTTCAGAGCTCCCCGTGGGATGGGCTGAGGTCATCTTTGTGATTGCACACAATTCAACCTCTCCATCTGCTCAGTCCTCCCCCACAGATGCTCATCCTATTGCTCAATAAGCTTCTAGAAGCACATTTATGTCCCAAAGTCCATTTCCCAGTGAGTCCAACCTTCAGCACTCACTGTGAGAATTTAACTACTTATAACTGTACTTTTCTGGGGAAATGATTCTTAAGTTTCCAACAACTTATTAAATATAAATTATCTTTTGATCTGCATCCCATTTGCTTTTATTTGGAAAGACAAACTCCTAGACCTCAGATATTTTCCAAGAGTGTATAAAATGTTTGTATTAAAGCGTTTGATGAACATGGTTAAATTGTTTTGCAATTAAATCTCTGAAAAATTCTCTTTATGTGTTCCTAGGCTTAAGTAATTTCTTTCTTCTATGACCATCGATCTTGTTTCTTTTGCTACCTGAATTCCTTGGCTTTTCTCTCCTTCCTGCCATACTAACAGTCATAATTACATTTGTGGATCAATATCACACTGATGCAAGACATGGTGTTCAATAAGCACTTGTCAGCAATTGAATCTTCTTTCTTTCCATTTTTCAATTTTTTCTAAGCCTTACCCTCCACTTCCTGCCCCACTTCTCCTCACAAGAATTAAAATAATAAAAATTTTAACTAACATCTGTTCAACCTTGGGTGAAAACCTGAGGTCTAAATATAGATGTATATTAGCATTAGGAAAAGTATCAAAGAAGGAAGGAAACTAGAGGAAAAGAAATAAATTTTCCAGAGAGACAAATACTGCAACCCAAACACCACACTTACACTAATTTAATAAAATGTGAGACTGTGTACGACAAAAATGTGCATGTAAATTATTTCACCATTTTGGTTCACAGTCAGAATTCTAGAGACTGCAGGGAACAACAAATATTAAGAGAGCTAAGATGATTTTCTCTTTGTGTTATGAGAAGAAAAAGAAAGCAATCAAAAGTATCCCGTAATTTCTTAAATAAGCAATGTGCTATCTCAATTTTTTCTATTTCTTATTAAGAAAATCATGGGATGAACTACATGAGCAAACTGATTTAAATGCATATTAAGCTTCACATTATTGTACACTCATGTCATCATCTTGTACCTATTTGTAAATACTACTCTGAGGAATTCAGCATGTTGTAAGAGTTAAGCTAATTTCCTTTTGTGCACTAGTTTGTTTGGGATTTAATTGCTGTTGGGTAGCCTGAAATGACATGTCACAAGATGATAATTTACTGAAATCTGACATGATCTAGCAAGCAGAGAATGTACCAGGTTTATTTGTGAGTTTGGAACCATGGTAATCCACAGGCAGGCCAGATGTTTTATGGGCTAAAAAGAGATTCCATGGCAGTATTAGTGAGATTATCTAGGCGAGAACACCCACACTCCCTAGGTGTAATGGTGAGTGAGGAACTTCAGTTGCATGTTATTAAGACTGGCACTGGAAAAAAAAAATCCCTCTTGAATCTTTCATCCATGATACAGCACAGAGGAATAATTATCAGTCTGAACTCTGGATGCAATGTAGAGAAGGATAGATATGCTAAGGCATTAACTCAAATGAATGGTAGTTTAAGTAGGGCAGAGCAACATAAAGGCAGCAGTGTATGCATATTCAAATTACCCATCTGTACCATCTACTTATACTTGAGGCATTTCAGCATGCTTATTACCAGGAACATTTTAATGAGGTGCTCATTCTCTGTACCTGAGCTAATTGGCTTCTCCCAAAAGACTATTTTTGATATGATTTTAAAAGAAAAATAAGAGAGGGCTGAATAGTTTATAGGTATATTTCAGGGGAAAAGCCTTCTCTCTGAACCATCTCAGCGGGACGAGTTGTGTTATTGGTTAACATGTAAGATGAATGCATGTGTCAATAAAAAGAGACACTTTAATTAAAAACAAATAATGTGAATAAGAGAGGCAATCATATTCAAAATATCAGTTTTTATTGTTGGCTTGTTAATGGGCAAAAATACGAAATGGTTGATAGTGAAAGATAAAGGTATAAATAAAAATATCCCTATAAATCATGTCTTCACATTCATACTATGCTCACACATTTTCAGAGCACCCAGAAAACTAATTAAACCATTATATTTCTGATTGCATATTTTTAGATAGAGTTAAGAATTTGAAACTTTTGTCCCATAGCCTATCATTCTGCTCCCATCACAGGAAGAAATAAGACTTTGGTAAGCTGTGAGCTTGAATTTTTGTAACAATTATCAATTCGTGCACAGTGGAATCATTGCACATATTAATAATAAATACATTTGAATAGTAAAATAAGACATATTTTGGAATGGAAGTATGGTTAATGCCCTTTGCATATTAAATGAAAATGTACAGGATATTCCCTAGTGGTACAATGGATAGGAATCAGCCTGCCAATGCAGGAGATATGGGTTGGATCCCTGGTCCAGGGAGATTCCACATGCCTCAGAACAACTAAGCCCATACTCTGGGGCCTAAGAGCCATAACTACTGAGCCTGTGTGCTGCAACTACTGAAGCCCATGTGCCCTAGAGCCACACACTGCAACTACTGAAGCCCAGGTACCCAGAGCCTCTGCTCCACAACCGGAGAAGCTATGGCAATGAGAAGCCTCTGCTCACCGCAACTAGAAAAAACCTGTGCACAGCAATGAAGACCCAGTGCAGCCAAAAATAAATAAATAAGAGTTAAAAAGTTTTTTAAAAAAATACATAAATAAAATGTACAGACCTTTAAAGGATTTATAATCCCTATATGATAACTTTGGAGAATTGTAAAGAGTGCTATATATAAAATTAAACATATATGATTTATGTTTTTATACATGTATATATATATATAAAACTCCCCCAAAGCAATAAAGATGTCAGCTGACTTTTCTTAAAAATATATATATATTTATATATATATATTGACCAGAGTTAAAGGTTTTAATGGTCTGAATGACTACAAAGAGTGCTAAAAGAGAATTTAAGGATGAAATGGTGGTCTTTTCTGATTTTATAGATAAGGAACCTGCATGCATGCATGCTAAGTCACCTCAGTCGTGTCCGACTCTGTGTGATCCTATGGACTGTAGTCCCCAGGCTCCTCTGTCCATGGGATTCTTCAGGCAAGAATACTGGAGTGGGTTGCCATACCCTTCTCCAGAGGATCTTCCCAACCCAGGGATTGAACCTGTGTCTCTTATGTCTTCTGCATTGGCAGGCGGGTTCTTAATCACTAGTGCCAGTTCAAAGATATTAACTGAATTTTTACAAAACCAGTTATTAGCAAGCAGGAATAGTTTGTCTTTTTCAAGACCCGGATAACAGATTCTTATGGCTTGAATTTGAGTATATTCTAAGAAATATTTCAGGGCTTCCCTGGTGATCCAGTTGTTGGGAACCCACCTTGCAATGCAAGGAACACAGACTTGATCCCCATGGTCCAGGAGGATCCCACATGCTGTGGAGCAGCTAAGCCCATGCACCACAACTATTGAGCCAGGACTCTGGAGCCGGTGATCTGCAACTGCTGAGCCCATGTGTGGCAACCCCTGAAGCCCATGCACCTAGGGCCTGGGCTCCACAATAGGAAAAGCCACTGCAGTGAGAAGCCCACGCATCGCAATGGAGAGTAGAGTAGGTCCTGCTCGCCACAACTAGAGAAAGCCCGCACTTAGCAAAAAGACCCACCACAGCCAAGATCAATAAATAAGTAACTAAATATTTCAGAGAAAAGAAATATTTCAAAGTGGGTTTTGCTTACCTTCATTTAGGGGCAACTTATCTACATTGTCACACAATTGTGCTGCCGCAAGGAAGCACTATTTAATGACCAAAGCTAGTAAACTGTCAACATACCTTGAAATAAGGATATTGACAAGGCAGATAAAGTGAAAGTGAAGTCGCTCAGTCGTGTCCAACTCTTTGCGACCCCGTGAACTGTAGCCTGAGAGACACAGGACACGCAGTTTACATCCCTGGGTCGGGAAGATCTCCTGGAGAAAGAAATGGCAACCCACTCCAGTATTCTTGCCTGGAAAATCCCATGGCCAGAGGAGGCTGGTACGCTACAGCCCATGGGGTCGCAAAGAGTCGGACATGATTGAGCAACTTCACTTTCATTATATCTACATTGTCGATATCCTTATTTCAAGGTATGTTGACAGTTCACTAGCTTTGGTCATTAAATAGTGCTGTCAATTGAGGCAGCACCACTGTGTATACTACATAGTTTTGTGCCAGATTAGAAAATACATTCTTCATTCATTCATATATACATCAAATGCACATTTATATTGAATGTCTATTTTGTACAACAAAAAGGTACCTACATTTCAGAAGCAAGGAAATTTTCAGCACTGGACCCCAAATTGTAGAGCTAAACTTCAGAGGAAACAAGAAAAACACAGTATGTTTCCAATCACATCTATTTTTATGCTGTGAACACACTTCTTCTTGTACTATGTCATCTGGACTTTATGCCTTACAACTTCAAAGGGAGCTTATTGCAAGCAGTATTTTACATCTTTATTTTACATTTCCTCCCAATTCACCTTCCAAAATACACATATATATCATCACTAATGGGCACCATCCCATGGGATAGAGGACACATAGGTGTACTGCTTCTTGTCCAACGCCAAAAAACGTTGCCAAAAAGGTCATGTGGTCAACTAGAAGATGAAACAAAACTAACCCTTGTTTGCTTTTACACAAAGCACCCTGGGTGTTTTTCTAGCTACAGAGAAAATCCAAATCATTAAATAGTTTAGCACTACTTTAAAAAAAATACCTCTTACAAAATGTCTGTCTTTAGGAAGTGAAAAATCTAATCTGACTCCATATTACCGAGGAACTTGAGAAGATAATTATTTAACTCAGTCACAGGGTTTATCCAGGTTGGTGATTTTACAATGTATTGTCCCAATAAATTTTTCTTCAGGCCTCCCAGAAACACAATAATGTGTACAAAAACTATCAGGCCTGAGGCACAGACTGTTTTAATAATAGAGGAACTGTTATTTGTTGAATGCCCATGATGTACCAAGCTTTCTGCTGGATATTTTCATGTATTATCTTCTATCTTTACAGCAAGATTTTATTTTTATTTTATAATTGAGAAATCTGAGGCTCAGAAAGGAAAGTAATTTCCTCTAAGCCTCAGTGGTATAGCTGAGATTTGAAGCCATGTACATGTCATCCTAAAGTCCATTCTTATTTCACTGGGTAACCTTGTCCTAAGTGTATATAGCTTTGAATGTTTTTTGCTTGGTAAGAGGCAATCAGAAGATGTTTTCACTGTTTCTCAGTCCTTTAAACTTCTCCATGATCTTAAGCATCTAAACCTGTCTTTCATAGTTCATAAGCTATTCTCTCAGAGTGGGAACCAATTTATCTGGGGCTGGAAATTTGAGTTACCTTCAAGAAGTCAGGTACACCCTATCTCCTCACTTACCTTGGATTTCAGTTCCTTTATTATTATATTTGTTCTACTATTTCCAGTTTGAATAACCTTGAATGAGGTAACCAAAGCACATTAGGAGGTGAACAGTTTTGCTTTCTTTCCAATCATGCAGTATTCCCCATTAACCATTTCTTCTTGCCATCATTGGAAGTAGTGGAGCAAACAGCATTGACTATTGTCTTCAAGCACTGGACAACTGACAAGCATTCTCATTCACCCACCACGTTCTTTCCTGGGGAATATATTAGAGATAATACAGCTCTTTCAAGGTGTTCAATTTTTTTTCAAAATTTTTAACACTGGTGATGATATTCCTAATACTGGCAGCGCCTTATAGATCATGGAATGTCTATCCTTAAAATAATTCTAATTTATTTTACAAAATTATAGGTATATTGACCTGCATGCAATGCTTTCTATATGCTTGTATTTTAGGTGTATTTTTATAAGAAGAGAACTTGAAATTGATTCTAACCATCAAGTCATCTCAGGGTCAATCTGCACTTTTCCAGAAATATAAACATAAGATACGTTTAGCACCTGAGAAGTTCGATTTTACTTTAAGCTATGTTCTAAATAGGTAGTGAATCTGGCTGTTCTAACTCTTATCCCATCTATCATCATGCTGCCCTGTAGAGAGTTACCCCCTTTTAATATTTCACGGTCTGGATTCTCTCATTACATGAAAAAATGTTCTCTCAAGTGTTATTTTATTTCATTACATAAGTCTTTGAATATTTTCCTCTGGCCAAATCTTTTCCTTGAGAATGTTAATGTTCTTCCACAATATAAATCAGTTTGAGAATCACCATGTGCTTGAATAAAGTAAATAGTATGGCAATCTAAATACCAAAATTTGTCCTTTGGTAGATGAACAGAAGAAATATTGTCCCGAAGTAAAGTACGAAAGCCATGGTATGAGGATGTTAGACCTCGGAAATCATCTCATCTTGCAGACAAGGAAATTAAGGACAAGAAAGATGACATCACTCATTCAAGTCACAGAGTAAGTTCATTATTGAGCCATGAAGAGAACACATGCCCAGCCAAAGCTGTTTATCTTACTGTATCACTTATTTTTAACACTCGTTGTGCATTTGAATTGCTTGTTGTTGTTCTCTTCATGACTCAATAATGAACTTACTCTGTGAGTTGAGTGAGTCATGTCATCTTTCTTGGGGAGCTCTTAAAAATGATGTCTGGGCCTAATTCCTAAAGACACTGATTCAAATTGTCTGGAGTGAGAACAAAAAAGCTGGATTAAAATATTTTTTTAATTGACATGTAGCTGAATTACACTGTTGTGTCAGTTTCTGCTGTACAGCAAAGTGACTCTGTTATACATATATAGAGACATTTTTAATATTCTTTTCCATTAAGGTTTATCTCAGGACATTGAATGTATTTCTCTGTGCTATACAGTGGGACCTTGTTGTCCAGCCATTTATGATGTAATTGTTTGCATTTACGAACCCTAAACTCCCAGTACATCCCTCCCCTGCTCCTCCCACATTCCTGCCGACAACAAGTCTCTTCTCTGTGTCTGAGTCTGTTTTTGTTTTGTAGATAGGTTTATTTCTGCCATATTTTAGATTCCACACATTTGTGATTCCACTTATAGCGATATCAAATGGTACTTGTCTTTCTCTTTCTGACTTACTTCACTTAGTATAATAATCCCTAGGTCTATCCGTGTTGCTGCAAATGGCATTATTTCCTTCTTTTTTAAGGCTGAGAAATATTCTACTGTATATATGTACTGCATTCTCTCTACCCATTCATCTGCTGATGGACTTTAAGATTGTTTCCCTGCCTTGGTTATTGTGAATAGTGTTGCTGTGAACATTGAATTAGACCTTTCATCTTTTTTTGGATATATACTCAGGAGTGGGATTTCTGGATCATATAGTAATTCTATTTTTAGTTTTTTGAGGAACCTCAGTACTGTTTTCTATAGTGGCTATACAACCAACATTCCCACCAACAGTGTAGGAGGGTTCCTTTCTCTTGACACCCTCTTCAGCATTTGTTATTCATATACATTTTACTGATGGCCATTCTGACTGGTGTGAGGTGGTACCTCACTGAAGTTTTAAGAAATCTGTATTTTTTAAGCACACACTGCCAGGATATTCTACCATGCAGCAAAGAGTAAGAACTACCAAACTATATCACAGTGCCTCTAAAATTATAAAGATAAATCACTGCTTTTGAGGTTGTGATGGGAGATACTTGTTCTCCATAATGAGTCTAATGAGACCTTCTCTCTCTCTCTTTAAAATATTTATTTATTTTGGCTGAACTGGATCTTAGTTGCAGCAGGCAAGATCCTTAGTTGTGGCATGGGAGATCTTTTTTAGTTGTGATGTGTGGGATCTAGTTCCCTGACCCAGGATCAAACCTGGGCCCCTTGCATTAACAGCAAGAAGTCTTAGCCACTGGACCACCAAGTTGCAAGACCTTCTGTTCATTAAGTATGTTGGAGGAGTTATTACACAAATGGCATTGTTATAAAAGAATGTTGGGGTTCTGTCCCAGACAATTAGTGAGCAACGTTCTGTTTAAGATGAAAGGAATTCTGGATTCATGAATGTTCATATTTTGAAGAAAATTCTTGGCTATTCTTTGTATCATCTGCCTCAGGGAGCCATCACCGAAACTCCTTTTCTCCAGCCATGTTTAGATGCCACCCCATGCCTGTCAGAGCACGTGTTTATATGTCTCATGGCAGTTACCATATTGTATGGGATTCAGTTTTTTGCCTGTTTCTCCCTCTAGACTGTGAGAAACCTTAGAGAAGAACTGAATTGAGACTCCTAAAAACACAATTACAATGAGTTTACCAAAATAAGAGATGTTGCTCACTCAGAATAGTTAAAGATGATAGGATAGCATAAGTAAGTAAGTGAAGTTGCTCACTCCTGTCCGACTCTTTGCGACCCCGTGGACTGTAGCCTACCGGGCTTCTCCATCCATGGGATTCTCCAGGCAAGAATAGTGGAGTGGGTTACCATTTCCTTCTCCAGGAGATCTTCCCGACCCAGGGATCGAACCCGGGTCTCCCGCATTGGAGGCAGACGCTTTAACCTCTGAGCCACCAGGGAAGATTCAGCAGGTTAGCAAGAAGCAAATATCTGTAGCAAATCCTATTATCAGATAGAATTTCTGTCAGGAAGGTAATATGGAATAAGACTGTGGAAAAAAGGCAGAGGTTAGGGGGAAAAAAACCCACAGAATTATGCAGATTTAAGTGTTGTACACTTGTATGCAAATCAGTTGTACTGACCAGGACTTGAATTCCTCCAACATATCTGATATCAAAAGGACAAAAGTGTGGATGCGTCTTCTGTCCTCACAATAAGGATAAGGTAGATGCATATCACGTGTTTGTACTAGTAAGCTTACATATGTTGTCTCATTACCTGCTCACAATAACCTTCCAAAGTAGTTTATTTTCACTTCTAATTGATTCATAAGGCAATCGATGCTTAGAGAAAGCACCTAACTTAGAAGGGTTAACTGACTTGCCAACATTGCCTAGGTAGTGCATGGAGGCACATTTCAAATTTAGGTTTTCCTTATATTGCAACCCTTGCTTTTCTTTTTATCCTTAAAATTTCACCTCTTATAAGGTTCATTTATAATTCATACTTCCCAGCATAAAATTCCAAGGAACTCATTTGAAATCTCCATTGTTAACCAACATTTCAGACTGTTTCTTACAATGTTGAATTCTTAGAGCTTTATATCAACTGGCATATAGTAGGTGCTGAAAAAATGCTTGTTCAAAGAGTAATGATGAGTAGCTAATGCTTACTCTTAACCAATAGGTATATCTACTCTTACTAATGCTCACTCCTTTCTATCACATCCTCAAATATGTACAAATTTCTTACACATAGATTGTCATTAATGAGAGTTAGGTATTAAAGTAGGACTATGGAAGTTCCTTTACAAGCTAAAAATAGGAAAGAATGTTAAGGTGCTTTCCTAGCAATTCAACTACTGAGCATAGACTTGAGAAAACCATAAAAAAGAATGAAATTGGGTCATTAGTAGCAATGTGAATAAACAGAGTCTGTCATACAGAGTGAAGTAACTCAGAAAGAGAAAAATAAATATTGTATATTTAAATATATGGAATCTAGCAAAATGGTACTGATTAATCTATTTCTAAGTAAGAATAGAGGTACAGACATGGAAAGTGGATTTGTGAACACAGGGTGGGAAGGTGAGGGTGGGACAAATTGGGAGGGTGGAACTGACATATATACACTACCATGTGTAAAACAGATAGCTGGTGGGAAGCTGCTGTATAGAACAGAGAGCTCAGCTTGGTGCTCTGTGATGACCTAGAGGGGTGGGATGGGGTGGAAGGGTGGGAGGCTCAAAAGGGAGGAGATATATGTATACATAGAGCTGATTCACATTTTTGTGCAGCAGAAACTAACATAATATTGTAAAGCAAGTGTACTCTAATTTAAAAATAACTAAGCAAATAGATAGAAAATCACATTCTATAAATTATATCTTTGTTCTTCAGATATTTCTAGTCTTAGACTCGGTTAAGAAACAGCGATGAGTTACTGAACTCTCAAATAGTGCTTTGTTGGAAGTAGAAATCTGGTGCTTTATGTGAAGAACACCGAAGAGATCTTGTCTCCCAAGTGTGAGCCATCCCGTCTAGAGTCCATGTTGCTCTGGTTCACCAATATACTTAGATATTCCTCCACAGACAGACTCAAAAGTCAGGACTGTATCAAAACCGTCTGGCTGACCTCTCCAGGGCCAACTTCATTATTTGGGTTAACTGCTATCTACCTCTCCCACCAGGCTTTTGTCCAGAATTAGTAGTTGTCTTTCATGGGTGCATGCTCGGTTGTGTATTACTCTGTGACTCCATGGAATGAGACCCATCATGCTCCTCTGTTTATGGGATTTTTCAGGAAAGAATACTGGAGTTTGTTGTTATTTCCTTCTCCAGGGGATCTTCCTGACCCAGGGATTGAACCTACATTTCTTGCATCTCCTGCATTGGCAGGCAGATCCTTTACCACTGCACCGCTTAGGTCATTATGGTTATGTCTGCTCTGCTGCAAATTTATGACTCCCTTCTTGACTGTACTGGCCACGTGTTGCAAAAGGCCAAGAACACTTTTTACCCCAAAGAAGTGGCTCACCAAAAGCCAGTTAAGATATCAGGCATTGGTCAAGCAGACTGAAATTCAGGGTTATTACTTATCTTTGAGAAGAAACTGAGTTATGAATTCTGTGGGAAAAGAGACATTGTCTTATTCATCATTCTAAGGAAACTTTGGACTTCCCACATGGCGCTAGTGGTAAAGAACCTGCCTGCCAATGCAGGAGACATAAGAGACACAGGTTCTATCCCTGGGTCAGGAAGATCCCCTGGGGAAGGAAATGGCAACCCACTCCAGTATTCTTGCCTGGAGAATCCCATTGACAGAGGAGCCTGGTGGGCTATAGTCCATGGGATCGTAAAGAGTAGGACACGACTGAAGCAACTTAGCACACACAGCACGCACAAGGAAACTTCTGTAACCCAGA
>SJYA01003368.1:30855-41867 GCA_006410615.1 Neotragus moschatus | reverse complement strand
ATTTTTGTAAACCTGAGATGAAAAAATGAAAAAAATGAAAATTTATTTTTTTAGATATAATACTGAAAGCACAAACAACTAAAGGAAAAACTAGATAAATTGGAATTCATTAAAATTTTGTTCTTCAAGAGACACTATTTTAAAAAGAGAAAGACAATCCATAGAATGGGGAAAAATATTTGTAAATCATATATCTGATCAGGATCTCATACTCAGAGTACATGAAGAACTCTCACAACTTAATAATGAAAATGCAAATAATATAATTTAAAAATGGGCATAGGATTTAAATAGACATTTTTCCAAAGCAGATATACAAATATCTAATAAGCACAAAAATAGGTGCTCAATTTATTAACTATCAAGGAAATGCAAATCAAAATTGCAGTGGGATACACTTCACACCTACCAAGTATGTCTTTCAAAATGACAGGTAATAACAAACATTGACAAGGATGTGTAGAAACTGGAACTTGCATACATAACAGATGCAGATTTAAAAATATGCAGATGCTTTGGAAAACAGTTTGGCTGTTCCTCAAATTTTAAACATAGTTACTATAAGACACAGCAATTCCATTGGTAGTTATATACCCAAAAGAACTGGAAACATGTCCACAAAGAAGCATGTACACAAATACTCATAGCAGCATTATTCAAAATAGTCAAAATGTAGAAACAACCCCAATGTAATCAACTGATAAATGTATAAACAAAATATGGTATATCCATAAAATTGAATATTATTCAGCCATAAAGAAGAATCACATACTGATTGGTGCTACAGCATGGATGAACCTTGAAAATATGCTAAATGAAAGAAACTGAATACAGAAAGCCACATATTGTGTGATGATATTTATATAAAATGTCTAGAATAGGAAATTAGTAATCAGCAGGCTTGGGAGGGGAGATTGGGAAGTGACTGTTAATGGGTATAGGTTTCTTTTTGGGGTAATGGAAATATTCTGGGTTTGGACAGTGGTGATAGTTATGAATATACTGAAACCATTTAAATGTTGAGTCTTATTCGACCATGAACTATATCCCAATTTTGATCATTCTGAGGCTAAAATATAGTAGAAAACCAGAGAAATTCACAGATAGGAGATCAAGGTCCACTAAAAAGTTACAAAATAAGGAAACTTAGGTATGTTTCAAAGTACGTTTGAAGATATTAAGGAACCAGTGGAGAAACAGACCAAAAATGTTGGATGGAGATAGAGAACACCCTTCTAAATGTTTTTAACTATAGCAGAGAATACTAGGAATGCATAGTGCATTTGGTTTTCTTTCCATATGACGAGCTTTCCATATGTTTGAGCTTCTAAGCCCAAACACAGAAAAGAGCAAAATGATCCAATTAATCTTTCCAAGTGCAATATGTATGATACATGTGCATGAAAGTTTTTTTAAATAACAAATACACATGAGATTTAATGGTTGCTATTTTGTAATAGATATAAAATTGATAGCATCCAAATAAATGAAAATGAGAAGAATGAGTTGGACTGGATTTATTAATTTTCCAGTGTTGAAAGGGAAGGAAAAAGCCCTTGTAAATATTGTATGTTAATGCCACATATGATAGAGGTGATACACTATTATGTTTTCAGAATAGCAATTTTTCTCATGCCACTTCTCCTCAAAGTATAAATCAAACATAACCTGCTTGCACTGTAAAGTTTTTTTCCCAAGAATTTGATATTTTATTGCTTTGTCTTGAAGTTCAATGAGGGTGAAGATAAAATCCTCTACAACAGAAAAGTGAATCCAGAGCTAGAAGCAGACCTTACAAAATGGCAGAGGAAAGTACAGATGTAGCCTAAACAATGCATTCTGGCCCATTTTTGTACAGTTCCAAAACTGTCTTTGCACATTAGTGACTTGCCGAGAACCAGATCCCAGAAATCTGCCTGAGTTGTGTAGGAAAGGAAAGATAATTTCTTCTTTCAGGTTCTCTTTCTAGGAGGCTGAGATATCCTTGTAATAAAAAGACGGATTACCAGGAGGAAAGCAAACAGAAGTTTAGTAACATGTAGAGTCCCTTGGACTGCAAGGAGATCCAACCAGTCCATTCTGAAGGAGATCAGCCCTGGTATTTCTTTGGAAGGAATGATGCTAAAGCTGAAACTCCAGTACTTTGGCCACCTCATGCAAAGAGTTGACTCATTGGAAAAGACTCTGAGTCTGGGAGAGATTGGAGGCAGGAGGAGAAGGGGACGACAGAGGATGTGATGGCTGGATGGCATCACTGACTCGATGGACTGAGTGTGAGTGAACTCCAGGAGTTGGTGATGGACAAGGAAGCCTGGTGTGCTGGGATTCATGGGGTTGCAAAGAGTAGGACATGACTGAGTGACTGAACTCACTGAACTGATACCTCCTTTATACATGGGAGAGACCCAGGAAAACTAAGTAACTCCCAGAAATGGTCCAAACCACCATCTTAAAAACCATTTCCAGCTAAAGACAAAAGATGTTGGTGGAGCAGGGATGCCAATTCAGTTCAGTTCAGTTGCTCTGTCATGTCCAACTTGTTGCGATGCCATGGACTGCAGCATGCCATGCTTCCCTGTCCATCACCAACACCCAGAGCTTGTTCAAACTCATGTCCATCAAGTCAGTGATACCATCCAATCATCTCATCCTCTGTCATTCCCTTTTCCTCCTGCCTTCAATCTTTCCCAGCATCAGGGTCATTTCCAATGCGTCAGTTCTTCACATCAGGTGGCCAAAGTATTGGAGCTTGAGCTTCAGCATCAGTCCTTCCAATGAATATTCAGGACTGATCTCCTTTAGGATTGATTGGTTTGATCTCCTTGCAGTCCAAAGGACTCTCAGGCACCTTCTCCAACATCACAGTTCAAAAGCATCAACTCTTCGGTGCTCAGCTTTCTTTAAAAATCTTTTCTTTTTTAGGGATGCTAGTTACAGGAGTTTATCAGGCAAATCACAATAAACAAGGGCATGGTTGTTATGCAGATTTAAGTCTCTGCCTTCTCCATTGATAACAGTTTCTAAAGATTTGGTCATACTCCTCTTTCTAGTATAGCCAGGAAGATACAAATGGAAATTTCCCCCATTACTATTACTATCATTTAGAAGAGGGTAACTTTTGTTATACTTTCATAGCTTCTCCTATATTTGCTGTTTAAAAGGCTTGGGACTGATGAGTGGGGATGATCTGGAGGGATGGTGTGGGGAGGGAGGGGGAAGGGAAGGGGTCCGGATTGGGAACTCAGGTACACTTATGGCTGATTTACGTCAATGTATGGCAAAATGAATACAGTATTGTAAAGCAAAACAAACTAAAAAAATAAAAATTAATTAAAAAAAAAATCAGACTAAAATAATCCTTATGCCAAAAAGCCATATTTTTGGGTAGCAAATTCTCCTCCCCTTCAAATGAATGACTCCTGACTGTGACAAATGCTTAGAGAAGAACCAGTGATTTTGAACTATTCAAAGCGCAAAAGCTAACCAACACATGTTCTTCATATGTTGAATATTTAACTAAATAAATTTCCCTTCATGTTCTTTTAATGCTTCAGGTAATAAATGGAAAAATAAATAGACCCACTATCTTGTCTTAGATTAATATGTGCTACTATTAACAGGGCATTATGAATGATAAGATAAACCATCATTGACTCTGTAGGTAGATTTAACTCTCTTCCCTACTCCCTCACCAATTATAATCAATTTTAAAAATTCCTATGGTATACCAAGAGAAAGACCGAGAGGTGTGAGGAGGAAGAGGGAGAGAGGTGGATTTTCCTTGTCACTGGAGATCAGGAGATCAGCTTAAATGGTGAACCGTCTTGTTTTCTCACCCTATAACAGAGCTGTCTGACAGAGTAAAGCAATCTGTATGTGGGTGTGCTATTATGCCAGCCCCCAAATAAGCCCAAATAGATTTGAAACCATAGAATTTCAAAATCTTGAGAAGCTCTGAATACTTGACAGGATTAATTTTTAAAAACCTTCTGACTAAGGAATGAGTTTTATAAAACAGATTTCTATCTAGTTTAAAAGACTCTCTACTGTTTAACTCTACTCATTGCAGACTAATCGATTTTGGCATTTCACTAATTAAAATCATTTGGAGCTGAAGCATATTTTCAGAAATTTCAACAGACTGAAAATTCAAGGCATCTATACATTACTGTCTTCCTCTATCTTCTGAAATTTAGCTCTTCCTGATTATATTCTTGAATAGTTTATTTACTTCACTGGTACTTTACTGANTTGCAGACTAATCGATTTTGGCATTTCACTAATTAAAATCATTTGGAGCTGAAGCATATTTTCAGAAATTTCAACAGACTGAAAATTCAAGGCATCTATACATTACTGTCTTCCTCTATCTTCTGAAATTTAGCTCTTCCTGATTATATTCTTGAATAGTTTATTTACTTCACTGGTACTTTACTGATTCATTTGCCATTAACAACTATGGCATTTAGCTAGTGCTCTGAGTAGAGGTTGGAATGGGAGGCCAGTTGGCCTTGAAAGTTTCAAAATTTTTTATTCAATGTCTTTTATTTATCTACTGGTATCATTCTTCTTCTTCTTACTCTCATATCTGTCTTTCTAGCTACCATTTGTCTGGGCTTCTCAGGTGGCTCAGTGGTAAAAAATACACCCGCCAGTGCAAGAGACACAGAAGATGCAACTTCAATCCCTGGGTTGGGAAGAACCCCTGAAAGAGGAAATGGCAACCCACTTCAGTATTCTTGCCTAAGAAATCAGAGAAGCCTGGTGGGCTACAGTCCATGGGGTAACAAAGAGTCAGACACAACTGAGCTACTGAGACACGCACACATACCATCTATCATCATTATCTATTAATATATCATCTAGATATCCAGTTTTCTATATATGTGTGTATATATGTATATGCATATGTATATATATAAAATATGCATTGTCACTCTGCTTATTTAACTTATATGCAGAGTACATCATGAGAAATGCCAGGCTGGATGAAGTACAACCTGGAATCAAGACTGCTGGGAGAAGTATCAATAACCTCAGATATGCAGATGACACCACCCTTATGGCAGNGAGGATGAGATGGTTGGATGGCATCACCGACTCAGTGGACTTGGGTTTGAGTAAACTCTGTGTGTTGGTGATGGACAGAAAAGTCTGGCATGCTGCAGTCCATGGGGTCAGAAATAGTCGAACATGACTGAGCGACTAAACTGAATTGAACAGAAAGTAAAGAAAATTGCTCTTTGAAATAAGAACAATGATTCCTTTATCTCCCCATCACCACAAAAATGTTAAGGATATTTCACGTGTTGAAATCATATTTGTACCTATATCCACTTTCCACTGAGGATTTCCAGTCTATATTGGATACAAACACCAACACTGATGAAAAAAGATTAAAGAGAACTTAACATTTTATTGTTACTGAATTAGATGAGCAGCCCTCCTCTTTGGGCTCTAGCTGAAATGAAGCTCTGGGCTCTTCATTGGGTTCTTTCCCTTTTGCGTTCTTAATGCCAATAAGAAAAATGAATTGGGTGCAAGAAAGACAGGGTTCAGCTTCCCTCGTGGCTCAGTGATAAAGAATCCACCTACCAATGCAGAAGACAAGAATTCAATCCCTGATCCAGGAAGATCCCACATGCTGCAGAGCAACTAAGCCCATAAGCTACAACTACTGAGCCTGTGCCTGGGAACCACAACTACTGAGTTCATGTGCCCCAACTACTGAAGCCTGCACATCCTAAAGCCTGTGATCGGCAATAAGATAAACCACCATAATGAGAAACCAGTGCATCCCAACTAGAGAATTAGCCCCCACTCGCCACAAGTAGAGGAAAGCCCACGCAGCAATGAAGACCCAGCACAGCCAAAAATAAATTAAAAATTAAAAAAATAAGAATTCAGAGAACTTAATTCTTAAAAGAAAGACAGGCTTTTATTCAATGGCCAGAGAATTGAGAAGGGGAGCTCTTGCTCTGAAAGCATCTTCTCTCTAGCCTAAGGTCAGGAGAAAGTTTTTACAGGGGAGGGGTAAAGGGGAGGGATCTGAGTGAAGTCCAACATCATCTAAATTCTTGTAAAAGGCAAAGAGTTTCAAGAATTGAGTCCACACTGTCTGTCTCTCCTTGTATGGTCAAGACCATCCAGTAGTGGTGCAGGTGGGGAGGAGATCTTAGCATGATAATGTATTCTAATGTGTATATAATGAGAAAAGCCTACTTTGTCAACCATTTTTGATCTAGCCAGTTTGGTCTAGTTTTGCCCCATTGGTGGCTTCCTGTTTTCCCGTTGATAAAGCACTAGCCTATACCATTAAAGATACTTTCTGCATCTGGGCCAAGGGCTGTATAGCATGGGTAACTTTATGAATTTGGATGCTTTGGGGAAAAAATGGCAAAATCATAAAGGTCAGGATATATATTTTCAAATGGTTGTTGAAGGTGCAGTTGATCAATCCATTCTGTCAAGCAATAGACTTAATTTTTATTTAATGCATATTGTTTAGTTTGTGTAAATGTGAGTGCATGCTTAGGTTATTTTAAATGAATGAACTGATTATTTTGGTGTTATGCTAGACATACATTTATTTCCATGATTAAAAACAGAATAAAACACTATAGTTTTATTCTGCAACAGAAGATCTGTTAGCTAATAAAAACATTCACTTGAATAAGTTTTCACTTGATTAATAATGGATGTTTAAGGATCAATTGTTTTCTTTCTTATGTTGTCTTCTTGAAATGATTTGAAAAAACAAGCAGACTATGACATATTTCATCAGAGATCCTTTGTCCTCCAGCCAGACTGCTAAGGAACACACCTATAGATCAACAAGTTGTATTCACTACTCACTGTACTGATGGGGGAATGCACATCCTGGGGAATCATGGCACATCTCAGTAAGAGGGTGTTAGAAAGAATTTAGTGTGAAATTTCAGCTTTGATTAGGTGATTTAAAAGATTGTGTGTGCTCAGTTGCTGTGTCGTGTCTGATTCTTTGCAACCCTGTGGACTGTAGCCAGCCAGGCTCCTCTGTCCACGCAATTCCCCAGGTAAGAATACTGGAGTGGGTTGCCATGCCCTCTTCCAGGGTATCTTCCTGACCCAGGGCTTGAACTCATGTCTCCTGTGTCTCCTGCATTGGCAGGCGGATTCTTTACTGCTGAGCTACCTGGGAAGCCCGATTTGGGAGATTGGGTGTTGTCAAAAATCAGGGGCAATCTTATGATTGTGTCTCCCAATAAATTTTCTTTAAAGAGAGAGCAAGGATAAAACTGCTCTTCCCAGATGGCACAGTGGTAAAAAATCTGCCTGCAGTGCAGGAGACATGGGTTCAATCCCTGGGTCAGGAAGATCCCCTGGAGAAGGAAATGACAACCCACTCCTACTCTTGCCTGGAGAATCTCATGGACAGAGGAACCTGGCAGGCTACANTTCCCAGATGGCACAGTGGTAAAAAATCTGCCTGCAGTGCAGGAGACATGGGTTCAATCCCTGGGTCAGGAAGATCCCCTGGAGAAGGAAATGACAACCCACTCCTACTCTTGCCTGGAGAATCTCATGGACAGAGGAACCTGGCAGGCTACAGTCCATGGAGTCGCAAAGAGTCAGACATGACTGACTAAGCACAGAACAGCATATATATGTATGCACATATATATGTGTATATATATATATATATAGATAGATAGATAGATAGTTGTGTATAATAAACAGAAACCTAAATTAAATAGATGAAAGAGACCAGAAAGGGAGCTCTCATGCCCTGTGATGATACCAGATCCCAACAAAAAGACTCATCATCTTGTCTTCTTTCCTGGCAAGGACTCAGCCAGTGAAAAGCCATGAACTCTTTGTTTACTATAGCCCTCCCAACTTCCTTTTCCCCTCTAAACGTGCTCTTCACTTGCTGTGCAGGGACTTGCACATGGCTCACCATGGTTGCACACCCTGAAATGCAATCCTCTGCTGATCTGAAATAACCTCATCTTTGCTGGAGAAATATTTGGTAGTCTATTTTTTTTAGGTCAAAAATATACAAAAAGATTTATTACATTTATTATAAGGAACTGGCTCATGGGATTGTGGTGGCTGCTGAATACAAAGTCTGCAGTGTGGGCTGGTGGGCTGGAGACCCAGAAGAACTGATAGTGCAGATAAAGTCTGAAGGCAGTCTATTAGATGACTCACAAATTGGAAAGATTAAGCTAGTTGTAGGTTCTTCTATGGTTGTATTTAACCTGAGAGAAGAAGAAATACTGAGAAAGAGCAGGCTAGGAATAAAAGAGAAAATTAGGGTTAAAATTAAAAATAACCATTAGTAAACTCTTATATCTAACATTTGGAATCCATTTAAGTTTCTTTGAGCACTGTGTTTTTTCTCCTCTCACTGATAGGTGAAGAGGAGCAAAATATACTACCCCCATGTATTCCTCTTTGGCATAAAGATTATCTCACGCTGGTTATTGTTAAGAAACAGTAGACACAAGAGAGGCTCTGAAAACTGAACAGAAGTTTCCTTTTTGCAAGGCACATTTACATTTATAAGGGAAATTTCCATTTTAAGGGTGTCTCCCTCTGTGTACCAGGCAGAGGGAGATGACGAAACCTCTAGAAAATTTGTACCAATGGAAAAGGCAAAAACTTAAATCTGTGTAACAATTGTACTTTAGTTTTAACTGTGTGTTTCTTGGTAACCTCCCATAAGTGACCCCACATCCACTTCCAAATCTTCTTTTGTCTTCAGCTGGAGATGGTATTTAAGGTGATGCTTGGGCTATTTCATAGAGTTACTCAGTTTTTCCTGACTTCCGTGTATACAGGAGGTATGCCTGTGTTGACTGACAGGAAAATGAAAAGTGTAGGAGCTGTGTGTTTATTCAGGGTCTTACTGAGGACCATAGACAGGGAGACAGTCCCTCAGCTGCTCTGAGAAACCTCTCTGAAGAAATAGAGGGAGAAGCCAGTTTATATATGATTCAGGGTAGGGAATATGTGCAGTCGAGCATAGAAAGTGAAAGTGAAGTCTCTCAGTCATGTCCGACTCTTTGCGACCCTGTGGACTATAGCCCACTAGGCTCCTCCATCTATGGGATTCTCCAGGCAAGAATACTGGAGTGGGTTGCCATACATCTCAGCAAAACGTTAGCCACAAGGATCTAGTATCTTTGTGCTTTTTTATGTATGGAAAAATGCAAGAATGTGGGTTCATAAACATTTTCTCCAGAGGTATATCTAACCATTTAAGGGTCTGTGTTTCCAAAGCACAGTGCTTTACCCTGCTATTTTCGTCCTGAATTCCTTTCAGAACGCACTGTTGGTCAGTGACTACAGTGGCTAATAACTTAATCCTTGTAGAACCAGATGGCGAGCAATATTTTTTGTTTTAAACATTTTGTTGAGCTTATGTTTGTTTTTCTCCTGTTAATGTCTTTTCTTATAGAGGGGGGGTCTCAGCTAAGATGGTAGAGGGAAAATAATTTTTCCACCCCTACGTTTGGATGACATAAAACTACCCAAGGTCCCAAAACTTGCCTTAAGTATCCTCATTGGCAAGCCCAAATAGATGAATGTGAATGTGCAGTACCTATGTGTCCTCTCCAAGTTTCTAAATTTATTCTCTCAGATTTTACCAAATCACTTTTCTCAAGATAAATCAACAGAAACTCACAGTTGTTTGCACACTTAATTTGAAGTCAAACAGACCTAGTTTCAAATTCCAGTCTTACCCCGAAATGGGCAAATTACTTGACCACAATGAGTCTCAGTTCTTTTGTCTACAAAAAGGGAAATATGTTAATAACTCATAGATACATTTTAAGTTCTGCATGAGATAAAAAAAATGCAAAACATATTGAACATAGCCCAAGAGATGACAGATGCTATTACTGTTACTGTTCCTATTATTGTTAGTATTATTAAATTATTATGCCCACATCTACATTCTGATTATACAATACAGTTGGTATGCTTCATGTCCTTCAGATAATAACAGACAGTTCTCTAAAAGTCATGTGGGCAAGGACTGTATGCTGTTAAATATAGATAGATTTCATAAACTTTAAACATTAAAATTGTAGTTGTATCCCTTTGCTTAAAAAGAATTCTATCCTACCTGTTCATTGGCTCAATGAAGTATTTGTGTATTGGAACAATGTTTTCTATATAATATCACTCTGGATAACTTTTCTTACACAAAAATAGTGTTGTATTAGTTTTTGGTGTATAATGAAGTGAATTTGTGGTACAAATACATATTCACTCTTTTTTAGCTTCTTTTCCCATATAGGTTATTACAAAATATTGAGTAGAGTTCCCTGTGCTGTACAGTAGGATGTTATTAGTTACCTATTTTATATATAGTAGTGTGTCTGTCAATCCCAGTCTTCTGGCTTATCCCACCTCCTTTTACTTCCCCGTAACCATAAGTTTGTTTTCTACATCTGTAAATCTATTTAAGTTTCATAGATAAGTTCATTTGTAGTCTTTTTTTTTTAAGATTCTACATATAAGCAATATTATATGATACATGTCTTTCTCTGTCTGACTCATTTCACTCAGTATGAGGGGTTCATCCATGTTGCTGTAAATGGCATTATTCTATTCTTTTTTATGGCTGAGTAATAGTCCACTATACACACACACATACACACACACACATCCCACATCTTCTTTATTCATTCCTCTGTTGATGGACATTTAGATTGCTTCCATGTCCTGGCTGTTGTAAATAGTGCTGCAATGAGCACTGAGGTGCATGCATCTTTTCCAAGTATGGTTTTCTCCAAGTATATTCCCAAGAGTGGGATTGTTGGATCATATAGTAGCTTTATTTTCAGTTTTTTAAGGAACCTCTACACTGTTTTCCATAGTGGCTGTACCAGTTTGCATTCTGATCAATAATGTAGGAGAGTTCCCTTTTCTCCACACACTCTCCAGGATTTATTGTTTATAGACTTTTTTTTTTTTTTTTTTTTTTTTGCCCAGTGTAATTTTCTTCAAGTTAAGCA
>SJYA01003368.1:18545-30766 GCA_006410615.1 Neotragus moschatus | reverse complement strand
TTTTTATTTCTTTTTTTTTTTTTTTTTTTTTTTTGCCAAGTGTATTTTTCTTCAAGTTAACAGTGCACATAGAACAAGCTGCTACCCCCAACACCATATTTTCAGGGCAGGTTTTCACCATCTCATTGAGAAAGCCCATCAGTTTTTTGCCCTAGTCTTATATTTACTCTCCATAAGTTTAAAAAAAGAGGGGGAGGGGACAGAAGAAAGAAAAGATTTCTACTGGTTGGCAATGTGGCCTCATCCCTCACTCTAGTTGGCAGTGACAATTTTCCATGAAAGACTCTGTGGAGGCCCAGGGCCCTGGGGGACTACGGCTGGCCCCTGGCCAATTTGCTGGGGGACTACACCCCACTCCCAGGGTTTCCTCCTTCTCCTCCCAGGCCAGTGGGCCCTGCAGGGACCAAGAAACACGACAGAGACACAAGCCCTGACCTGTTGACCACTGCAGGGAGCTGAGGACTCCTGACCCTGTGTGCAGAAACTAATGCTAGAAAGTTAGATTATATTATTCAGAACATGAGCAGGGTTGGGAAGAAAGACAATAGAGAGTGCAAGAGTCCAGTGGGGTCCCGCCTGCCTTCATTTGGGGGCATTTTCAACACAAGGTTGGAGGCAGCACTGAGGAGGTGAGAGTCCTTGAGATGTGGGCCTGGCCTCAGGAGAGTGTCTGTGGGGCCAGGACTGGGGAGAGTTGGGTGGGGGGAAGGGCTACCCTAGGATAGCCTGCTTCCCCAGGGATCCCCATCTGGGCCCCCCACATCCAGCTGTCTCCCTGCTTCCCTCCAGGCTGTGACTTTCAAGAGATGTGAACCTCTGCAGCCCCCATAGTTGGGGGTGGGCAATAAGCAGGGGCAATCTTGCCTGTATCCATGCCTAGCGGGGGAGGGGTCCTCAAAATTCCCAGCAAAGTGGGGCCAGGAAGGTCACCCCAGCAGTGGACACCTGGACTGGTGTCAAAGTCTCTGCCGTGTCCTCCACCAGCTGTGGGGACGATCAAAGCTGTGGAGGATTTGAGACATCCCACCTGGCTGGCACAGGACAGAGTTGCAGGGCAGGGGGGCAAGATAACTGGCAGGTGGGATTAAAGATGCTAGCGAGAGGTGGGGGGGTGGGGGGGTCCAGGAGGAGCCCGCCTCTGCACACTGTACCTGCACACTGACCTAGTGACCTGACATATTTGTCACCAGGAATGGGCAGCAAACCCACAGCACATGACCCATTCTACCATAAGCCTGATGAGTTTTCCAAAAGAGGCCAGCTATGGTGGTTTTCCCACAAGTGCCCTTGGCCATGTAACAGTCCATGTCCCATGGCCATGGAAGTTACAAGGCAGCCTCCCGACACACTGAGATGTGCAGATTTTGGGGGTTCTGGGAAGGTCCCCACCAAAGTGACTGTAGAGCATCAAGTTTCAGTCATAGCTCGAAGGCAGACGTTACATTTTTCACAAGCACAGAAACGGAGACACCTAACACCTGGTGTTATGGAAGCGAGTCTGCTGCAGAACATGGTGTATAGCTGACAGTGTCTTATCACAGGCCACCTTGAGGTTGTTGGGGTGCTTGTGCATCCACGCCAAGAGCATGGCGGTGAAGCCATCCTCAGTGCCGACGAAGACGGTGTCCACCTTGTACGTCTCCCTGGGGATGTGTGCGTCACCGTGAAGCCATCAGGGGTCCATGTCCTCTGGCTCCCCAACACTGGCAGGTAGTCAGTGCCCCTCAAGGACAGCAGGCAGGAGCTGGTGATGACCACAATGTTGGGCCCCATGGAGTATAACTTGTCCATAACCTCTAAGACTTCTTCCTGGTTGTGGATCTTTCTCCTGGTCAGCAACTCAGCCTCAAACTGTTTGGGGGTGATGATGTCTGCTACTAGCACCACCTTCTCTCTGTAAACAGGAAGGCAGTCCTCTGGGGATGTACATGGTGCCTTCTCCATTATGCTGGTCTCCCATCACGGGGTTGCACATGTACACGAGCCTGGAGTTCTGCTGCTAAAGCTCCCTCAGGATGTCCACCACCATGGCCAGGAAGGACTTGTCTTGCCCATAGCCCCTGAGAATGTAATCATCCTGATTGGCATTGTTCAGCTTCAGCTCCTAGAGAGATCATGGAGCTGGTCTGGGTTTGGCACTTGGCCCTTCCAATTTGAGTAGCCTGTGTGGTTTGAAAACTGGACAGAGTTTACCGCATCAGCCTCAAGCCCCAATACCTGTAGGGAATGTGGCTGACTGATTGCTCAGGTAGCTGGGGTCATGCCTCCATGCCACTGGGTAGCGGGCTGCCCTCCCCACCCCACGCAGTTTGGGCTCCAACCTGCTGCTGTCCTGCTCCGGCACAGGTGCTCCATTTGGAGGACAGGCTGCCTCCCTCTCTGTAGACTTTTTGATGATGGCCAGTCTGACTGGTGTGAAGTGATAACTCAGTATAGTTTTGATTTGCATTTCTCTAGTAATTAGTGATGTTGAACATTTTTTCATGTGCTTTTTAACCATCTGTATGTCTTCTTTGGAGAAATGGCTTTATATCTTCTGCCCATTTTTTAATTGGGTTGTTTGCTCTTTCTATTTTGAGCTACATGGGTTGTTCGTATATTTTGGAGATCACTCCCTTGTTATTTGCTTTATTTGCAAATATTTTCTCCCATTCTGAGAGTTTTCTTTTCATTGTGCTTAGTTTCCTTTGCTGTGCAACATTGTAAATCAATTATACCCCAATAAAATGTTTAAAGAATGTACAGAGATGAGCAGATAAAAAGGAAGTCATACATATATAAAATGGAATATTATTCAGCCATAAAATGAATGAAATAATGCCTTTTGCAGCAACATGGATGGGCCTAGAGATTAACATACTAAGTGAAGTAAGTCAGACAGAGAAAGACAAATATCATATGATACTGCTTGTATGTGGAATTAAAAAAAATGGTACAAGTGAATTTATTTACAAAACATGAGTAGAGTCACAGATGTAGAAAACAAACTTATGGTTAGCAGGAGGTAAAGAAGAGGGAGGGATAAGTTAGGAGACTCGAATCAACATGTACACACTACTATGTATAAAATAGATAACTAATAAGAACCTACTATATAGCACAGGAAACTCTACTCAATATTCTGTAATCACCTATATGGAAAAATAATCTAAAAAAGAAGAGATATATGTATATATATATAAGTGAGTCACTTTGTTATACACTTAAAACTAACACAAGATTGTAAATCAACTATACTTCAATAAAATTTTTAAAAATAAATAAATAAAATAATAAGACATGGGGAGGTCCTAAGATGGCAGAGGACTAGAATGGAGAGACCACTTTCTCCCCACAAATTCATCAAAAAAACATTTGAACACTGAGTAAATTCCACAGAACAACTTCTCAATGCCAGAAGAAGACATCAGGCACCCAGGAAAGCAGCCCATTGTCTTTGAAAGGAGGTAGGAAAAAATATAAAAGATAAAAAGAGAGACAAAAGAGTCAGGGATGGAGATTCATCCCGGGAAAGAAGTCTTAAAAAAGAGACAAGTTTCCAAACACCAGGAAATACTCTCACTGGCAAGTCTGTGGTGAGCCTTGGAACCTCAGAGGGCAACATAACCGGGAGGAAAAATAAATAAATAATTAAAACCCACAGATTATGTGCCCAACGGTAACTCCCAGCAGAGAAGCAGTGCAGATGCTAACAAGTGGGGGCTGGGCAGGGAGGCTCAGGCTGCATTGCTTAGAGTAAGGACCAGGCTTGAATGCCCCAAGGGCAATCTGAGGGAACTAACTTGAGATAACAAACCAGACTGTGGGATAGCTACCCCACAAAAAGCCCTAACCTAAGACACCGTCAGGCTTACTCACAGAACAAAGGACTGAGCAGAGCTAGCCTGTAGTGGACCAGCCCATCCCCCATCAGAGACAGGCAGGCGAGGGCAGCCATAGCTGGAAGGGGTCAATTGCAGCCCCAGAGAGGCATCACCTACCTTACTGCAAGCAGGCTTCATTGCTAACCAAGACTTCTTGGAATTCTGGACAGTCAACATCCGCCTGAGAAGACGCGCTGGTTGTACACCCAGAAAACCAAGTGGCAGGGACAGGGGAGGTGATAAGTCGCAGCTACTGCACTCACCAAACACCTGGTCACCTGAGCTGTTCAGAGGTGGGAAGGGCACAAAATGCAGGCCCAACCGAGTCTGTGCCTTTGTGGAATACCTCAGTGCCTGAACCTGAGTGGCTTAAATCTGGAAAGTGCATACAACCCAGGGCCAGCCTCAGACAGTTCCCAGGAGAGCAACCTAGAGCCTAAGCAGTGTAGACTGGGAAAGCACACATGCTGTGAGTGGGGGCAAACTGAGTGTGGCTGAGACACTGCAAGCACTCCCTACAGACACCAGTGATATATGTTTGCAGCGTTCCTCCCTCCCACAGAATGACTGAACAAAGGAACCTAAAAAAGTGTCCATCACTGCACCTTTGTGTCAGGGCAGAAATTAGACACTGAAGAGACCGGCAAACAGAAGCAGCAAAAAAAGAGGAAACTGCCTTGGAAGTGACAGGTGCAATAGACTAAAACCCTGTAGTTAGCACTGACTACGGAGGAAGGGGCCTACAGATCTTGAGAAGTATAAGCCAGATCAAGGAACTATTTGAAAGTGAAGTATAGATGGAGAAGTTTTGAGGCTACTGTTAAGATTAAGACTGATTAAAACCAGTGGCAGGAGGCTTAAGTTCAAATCCTGAGAACACCAGAGAACTCCTGAATCCAGGGAACATTAATTGACAGGAGCTCATCAAATGTCTGCATACCTACACTGAAACCAAGCACCACCAAGGGCCAACAAGTTCCAGAGCAAGACATATCACACAAATTCTCCAGCAACACAGGAACATAGCCCTGGGCTTCAATATACAGGCTGCCCAAAGTCACTCCAAACCCAATGACATCTCATAACACATTACTGGACACTTCATTGCACTCCAGAGAGAAGAAATTCAGCTCCACCCACCAGAACACCGACACAGACTTCCCTAACCAGGAAACCTTGACAAGCCACCTGTCCAAACCCACCCACAACAAGGAACTGCCACAATAAAAATAACTCCACAAACTGCCAGAATATGAAAAGACCACACCAAACACAGCAATCTAAACAAGATCAAGAGACAGAGGAATACCCAGCAGGTAAAAGAACAGGGTAAATGNGTTTGGTCCTGCACCCTAGAGATACGTTTGGGAATACTTGAAAATAAAGTCCCAAAAGCTGGCTGCTTTCATTTTCAGTTGGATTTCACCGATCATAGGCCAGAAGATGGAAGTATAGGCTTAAACGTGGTAAAGCTAGGAACAAGAAGTTAAATGACAGCGTCCCCTCACCATATTAATAAGTTTACAGACCTTCCTCTATAAGAGTTATATCTTGATAAACTCATAAGTTGAAAATATCCTTAAAATGCATTTAGTGCACCTAATCTACTAAACACCATAGCTTATGAACCTAGTCCACCTCAAGTGGACTCAATACACTTAACATTAACCTCCAGTTGGGCTGAATCCATTTAACACAAAGCCTGTTCTACTCACAGGAATCAGATATCCTATGGAATTTGTTGAATCCTGTGCTTAAGTGGAAAACAATGGTTGTAAGTCTATCAGCTGTTTTCTTTCATGAGTGCATGGCTGACTAGGAGCTGCAGCTTGCTACTGCTGCTGCTAAGTCGCTTCAGTCATGTCTGACTCTGCGACCCCATAAATGGCAGCCCACCAGGCTCCCCTGTCCCTGGGGGTCTCCAGGCAAGAACACTGGAGTGGGTTTCCATTTCCTTCTCCAATGTATGAAAGTGAAAAGTGAAAGTGAAGTTGCTCAGTCGTGTCTGACCCTCAGTGATCCCATGGACTGCAGCCTTACAGGCTCCTCCATCCATGGGATTTTCCAGGCAAGAGTACTGGAGTAGGTTGCCATTGCCTTCTCTGCAATATATAATGCATAATGCAACAAATGAGATAAAAAACACTCTGGAGGGAACCAACAGTAGAAAAACAGAGGCAGAAGATAGGATTAGTGAGGTAGAAGATAGAATGGTAGAAATAAATGAAACAGAGAGGAAAAAAGAAAAACGAATTAAAAGAAATGAGGAAAATCTCAGAGACCTCTGGGACAATGTTAAACACCCCAACATTTGAATCATAGGAGTCCCAGAAGAAGAAGAAAAAAGAAAGACCATAAGAAAATACTTGAGGAGATAATAGTTGAAAACTTCCCTAAAATGGGGAAGGAAATAATCACCCAAGTCTAAGAAACCCAGAGAGTCTCAAACAGGATAAACTCAAGGTGAAACAGCCCAAGACACATATTAATCAAATTAACAAAGATCAAACACAAATAACAAATCTTAAAAGCAGCAAGGGAAAAACAACAAATAACACACAAGGGGACTCCCATAAGGATAGCAGCTGATCTCTCCACAGAAACTCTTCAGGCCAGGAGGGAATGACAGGACATACTTAAAGTGATGAAAGAAAATATCCTACAGCCCAGATTACTGTACCCAGCAAGGATCTCATTCAAATATGAAGGAGAAATGAAAAGCTTTACAGACAAGCACAAGTTGAGAGAATTCAGCACCACCAAACCAGCTCTCCAACAAATGCTAAAGGATCTTCTCTAGACAGGAAATACAAAAAGGCTGTATAAACTGGAACCCAAAACAACAAAGTAAATGGCAATGGGATCATACTTATCAATAATTACCTTAAATGTAAATGGTTTGAATGCCCCAACCAAAAGACAAAGACTGGTTGAATGGATACAAAAACAAGACCCCTATATATGTTGTTTACAAAAGACTCACCTTGAAACAGGGGACACATACAGACTGAAAGTGAAGGGCTGGAAAATATATTCCATGCAAATAGAGATCAAAAGAAAGCAGGAGTAGCAATACTCATATCAGATAAAGTAGACTTTAAAACAAAGGCTGTGAAAAGAGACAAAGAAGGACATACATAATGATCAAAGGATCAATCCAAGAAGAAGATACAACAATTATAAATATATATGCACCCAACATAGGAACACCACAATATATAAGACAAATGCTAACAAGTATGAAAGGAGAAATTAACAATAACACAATAATAGTGGGAGACTTTAATACCTCACTCACACCTATAGATAAATCAACTAAACAGAAAATTAATAAGGATGCACAAACTTTAAATGATACAGTAAACCAGTTAGACCTAATCGATATCTATAGGACATTTCACCCAAAACAAAGAATTTCACCTTTTTCTCAAGTGCACATGGAACCTACTCCAGGACAGATGACTTCCTGAGCCATAAATCTAACCTTGGTAAATTCAAAAAAACTGAAATAATTCCAAGCATCTTTTCTGACCACAATGCAGTAAGATTAGATCTCAATTACAGGAGAACTATTAAAAATTCCAGCATATGGAGGCTGAACAACACACTGCTGAATAACCAGCAATTCACAGAAGAAATAAAAAAAGAAATCAAAACATGCATAGAAATGAATGAAAATGAAAACACACCAACCCCAAACCTGTGGGACACTTTAAAAACATGCTAAGGGGAAGGATCATAGCAATACAGGCATACCTCAAGAAACAAGAAAAAAGTCAATTAAATAACCTAACTCTACACCTAAAGCAACTAGAAAATGAAGAAATGAAGAACCCCAGGGTTAGTAGAAGGAAATAAATCTTAAAAATTAGGGCAGCAATATATGCAAAAGGAACAAAAGAGACCATAGCAAAAATCAACAAAGCCAAAAGCTGGTTATTTGGGAGGATAAATAAAATGACAAACCATTAGCCAGACTCATCAAGAAACAAAGGGAGAAAAATTGAAGCAATAAAATTAGAAATGAAAATGGAGAGATCACAACAGACAACACAGAAATACAAAGGATCATAAGAGACTGCTATCAGCAATTATATGCCAAAGAAAAGGAGAACGTGAAAGAAATGGACAAATTTTTAGAAAAGTACAACTTTCCAAAACTGAACCAGGAAGAAATAGAAAACCTTAACAGACCCATCACTAATACAGAAAATTGAAACTGTAATCAGAAATCTTCCAGTAAACAAAAGCTCAGATCCAGACGGCCTCACAGCTGAATTCTCCCAAACATTTAGAGAAGAGCTAACACCAATCCTAAAGCCACCATCACCCTATACCACAAAAAATGAAAACTACAGACCAATATCACTGGTGAACATAGATACAGAAATCCTTAACAAAATTCTAGCAATCAGAATCCAACAACACATTAAAAAGACCATACATCATGACCAAGTGGACTTTATCCCAGGGATGCAAGGATTCTTCAATATCCTCAAATGAATTCTCACCATATTAACAATTTGAAAAATAAAAGCCATATGATTATCTCAATAGATGCATAGAAAGCTTTTGACAAAATTCAACATTCATTTATGAGAAAAACCCTCCAGAGAGCAGAAATAGAAGGAACATACCTCAATATAATAAAAGCTGTATATGACAAACCCACAGCAAACATTATCATCAATGGTGAAAAACTGAAAGCATGTCCCCTAAAGTCAAGAACAAGACAAAGGTGCCCACTCTCACCACTACTATTCAAGATATTTTTGGAAGTTTTGCCACAGAAAATCAGAGCAGAGAAAGAAATAAAAGGAATCCAGATTAGAAAAGAAGAAGTAAAACTCTCACGGTTTGCAGATGACATGATCNAGCATATTGAAAAGCAGAGGCATTACTTTGCCAACAAAGGTTCATCTAGTAAAGGCTATGGCTTTTCCAGTAGTCATGTATGGATGTAAGAGTTGGACTGTGAAGAAAGCTGAGCACCGAAGAATTGATGCTTTTGAACTGTGGTGTTGGAGACGACTCTTGAGAGTCCTTGGACTGCAAGAAGATCCAACGAGTCCATTCTGAAGGAGATCGGCCCTGGGATTTCTTTGGAAGGACTGGTGGTAAAGCTGAAACTCCAATACTTTGGCCACCTCATGTGAAGAGCTGACTCATTGGAAAAGACTCTGCGGCTGGGAGGGATTGAGGGCAGGAGGAAAAGGGGACGACAGAGGATGAGATGGCTGGATGGCATCACTGACTCGATGGACGTGAGTCTGAGTGAACTCCGGGAGTTGGTGATGGACAGGGAGCCCTGGCGTGCTGCAATTCATGGGGTCGCAGAGTTGGACATGACTGAGTGACTGAACTGAACTGAACTGAACTGAATGCATATATATGGAATTTAGAAAGATGGTAATGATAACCCTGTATGCGAGACAGCAAAAGAGACATAGATGTATAGAATAGTCTTTTGGACTCTGTGGGAGAGGGCAAGGGTGGGTTGATTTGGGAGAATGGCATCAAAACACGGATATTATCATATATGAAATGAATCGCCAGTCCAGGTTTAATGCATAACACAGGATGCTCGGGGCTGTTTCACTGGGATGACCCAGACAGATGGTAAGGGGAGGGAGGTGGGAGGGGGATTCAGGATAGGGAACACATGTACACCTGTGGCGGATTCATGTCAATCTATGGCAAAACCAATACAATATTGTAAACTAAAAATAAATATATGAAGACAAATTGCAGGAATAAAAAAGAGTATCAACAAATTATAATGGTTTATGACTCTGGTTCGATCCCTGGGTTGCAAAGACCCCTAGGAGAAGGGAATGGCTACCCACTCCAGTATTCTTGCCCAGGAAATTCTATGGACAGAGGAGCCTGGTGGGCCACAGCACATGGGGTTGCAAACAGTCAGACACAACTGAGTGACTAACACTATTACACACTACAAATATTTTTTAAAAAGGAGAACAAAAGGAACTTAGGGAAATGAAAATTGTAACAGGAAGGATGTGAAATTATTCTCAAATTATGGCTTGGTTGTGAATCTAATTTAATCATTAGATTTATACCCCAAATGTCATCTAACCATTCCAATAGACAATATTGGTAGAAAATTTCATAATTAGCCTTTAGTAGTATTTACTTTTTAATTATGACAATAATTAATAAAAATGTAAAATGTCATCCAAAGAGTTTAGTCCAGAATTTCTGCATTCTTACTGATAAGAGTCAAATAGATTTGCAATAGAGATCCAAAACTCAGAATCTTCTGGGCATTCTGGCTCGTGGGTATTCTGCCTTTTTAACTAAATGCACCCCATATCATTTCTATATGATAAACAGATTTATTTGTGCTCTAATCTGCTTAAAGAAGCAAAAATTCATTTTAGGGAAGTTATTGTCTTCTACCAGGATCACTTGGTTTTGCCTTTGTTCCATCTTTTCTATATATTTGATCCAGTTTTATGTAGAGTGTGCTATGTGATTATTTTTACTTTTGAATTCTAAAAGGCATCAGTGGAATTGTTATATGTAAACAGAAAATTCATTTGCATATTTAAGGATCACAAAACCAGGATACACAACACAAATTCTTTTGTTAATAAGAACTTGCATAAAACTAGACACAGATAAGCTGATTATTTAGAAGCACACCTGATAATCCTGAGAACGGTCTGAGTGTTTGCCTTTTGGTACAAGTAAAGAAATTAGTAAAAAGGCCCACACTTGAGGTCTCATGATTTTTTACATTGAAAGAATAAAGTTTAGCCATGGATAAATTTCATATTCTAGGATTAGCATAGGAGATAAAGAACAGAGAAACAATCTTGTTATTTGCATGATGGAACAAGTCACAACTCTGAATTTGCATGAGCAGTGCTCTCCTCAAAGGTACATAGAGTCAATAATTAATTACCACATGGTATGATTCATGCAATTCACCCAAAATAGTCTTTACCTAGCAGTCCAGGAAAAAAAAAAATCCACACTAGCAATTCAGTATTGAATGTTATCCTGTCACTTACATAAAAATCTTTCTAAAAATGAAAGGGGTGAGTGAAAGTCACTCAGTCATATCCGACTCTTTGCAACCCCATGTACTATACAGTCCACAGAATTCTCCAGGCCAGAATTCTGGAGCGGTTAGCCGTTCTCTTCTGCAGGGTATCTTCCCAACCCAGGGATTGAACCCAGGTCTCCCACATTGCAGGCGAATTCTTTACCAGCTGAGCCACCAGGGAAGCCCATAATTATTCCTAGTTGTGAGTGGTTTTAATATGTTTTATTTCCTCTCTGACATGAAATATGGGTTGGGCAAGATGAAAGTTGGAGAAGGAAATGGCAACCCTCTCCAGTATTCTTGCCTGGGAAATCCCATGGACAGAGGTGCCTGGAGGGCTATAGTCCGTGGGGCTGCAAGAGTCAGACACGACTTTGTGATTAAACCACCACCACCACCACCACCAACATGAGAGTACCAGGAAGAGGTTATGGTATGTAAGGTGGAGTAAGGGGATTGACAAAGTGGGTGAAAGAAAAGATTAGGGCATTAATAATATATTTTCCCTAATTTTATAATCTTATTTCCAGTTATGCTAAAAAATAATCTCAGAATAAGATGGTAGCATAAATCATCCCAAGATAGATCATAGGGCAAGTTGCATTATGATACAGATTGCAGATCTACATTAAAAAAGAAAAGAAAAGAAGACACCTAGAGTCTAAATAGTTGTAAAGCAGCTGCAAATAGTGTGAACCATCAGGAAAATTTTTAGTTGGGTAGTATTTTCAAGACATGTCCCTCTATTCTGCCTCCCCTTGTAATACACATCTTACAAACATTTTCTGAGTTCTATTTCACACACCCTGAAGTTAGTATTCTGCAGAACTAAACTAATCCCTTAAAATGCATTATTTCTTCTTCCTTTTCTTCCCTCATTCAAATCTTACACATTCTTTGAAGTTCAGATCAGTTTCAACTTTCTTTGAGACATGAAATGTTTATTCCAGAGATTTAAACATTCTTTTAGGCAGTTAGGAGGAAGGCCAAAGATTCTTCCAGATCTTTTGAACCTTGATTGTTTTCAGCTCAAAATAATGCACATGTCAAAGAAATGTTGGGGTGGAAAATTTTACTCCCCTACACAGATAACGTAACTTGGTTTTCATATTTAAATCCAAGCTTTTAGACAGCTTGTAGAGTGGTAAAATTAACTTATTGATTGAACTTATTAGAATGTGATTGCTGATGTAAATCAAAAACAATAACTGCATGGTGCATATGTGTGTGCTCAGTTGATAAGTCATATCTGAATCTTCATGACCCCATGGATTGTAGCCCTCTAC
>SJYA01003368.1:0-13025 GCA_006410615.1 Neotragus moschatus | reverse complement strand
ACAAAGTTACTGTTGTTAAAACGGAATGAGAGTTTGCCATTATCTGCTCATTGTGTTCTTTGATTACATCTGCCTGTTTGTTGAATGACAAAAATGGCAGACGTGAGAGACCAAAAAAAGTCTAGAAAAGTGAAATAATTTCATCTTACATCTTCAATTTGTGCTTTTATTTGGAGAACATTCATATTATATAAAGCATTCTATTTCCATATGGGGATCGCCCCCATTTCCTTGCATAGCCTTCCTGCCTACATTCCACCTTCTCTTTCTGCCTCCTTTTTTTTTTTTTCCATTTTCTTTTTTGCTTTCTTCCTTCTCTACATAATCATGGAACACTTCTTGAACTTCTTTTTTTGTGCTGAACAATGTTGTAGGTACAATGTACAAGATCCCTTTTTCTTGGACTTTGTTGACTAGATTAGCAAAGTACACAATTTTAGCTATAATATCAAGCAATATATTTTAAAAATACCTCATGGCTGATTCATGTCAATGTATGGCAAAGCGAATACAGTATTGTAAAGCAAAACAAACTAAAAAATAAAAATTAAAAAAATAAAAATACCAAATATGTCATATTAAAATATATGCAGTAGGAATTTGAGGGACAATTTTCTATCATCTTTCTGACTGAAAGATCACATATTTTACCCAGAATATATTCTACTCTCCTTTTCTCCCTGCCATCCCTCCTAACTTCTTGGCCCCAGCTGTCATATCCATACTTGAATTTGCATTCCAAATAGAGATTAACAATCAAGAAAGGCCCATAAATTTAACCTCACATTTCAGTAGCCAAGCTAAACATTTTTGGGAATGCTAAAGAAGGAGGACTATGAAATACTGAAGGCAAGGTGATTAAAGCTTTCTTCCCAGAAAAGATGGGAGAAATGAAGTGATACATTTTAGCATCATCCCAAGTTAATTTAGAATTTCTCGTTTTATAGTCTAATCACTCAAGTATTAAAACATCCTTCTATAAAAATTTGGTATGAAATGTTCCATTCAGCCCAGGAGTGAAATTATTCCTGTATTTGAGAAAAAAGTGAAAAGAAAAACAACAGATGTTGAATTAGAGGAATAAGAATTTCAGATGGTTTATTTTCTTTGGAATTCATGTAACTTTAGGACAGATCCATTTATTTAAATTACATTTTACAGATGGGTTGTCTGAGAAGAGATTCCTCCTGGGAGTCGAACAAAATGAAAAAAAGAAAGGAAAGAAAGAAGAAAGAAACTCTGAGTTCTTTTCTGCTATGATTCTTTATGTTTTTTGGCATACGTATTCCCCCTTATGAATAGATTGTCTTCTTTCACCCATTCTTCTACCAAACATATGAGAGCCTTACTGCCAGTGTAAAAACATGTGGCCTCTCTAACTCCCAGCAGAATCAAATCACTGTACTTTTGGCAATCAAGGTTCCTTCTAGGCAGTTGCATGCAATGTCAATTTCTGTACAAGTTGCTCCTTCCATGAGATTCAAGTTCATTTTAGGAGGAAAATACCTTGTGTGCCTTCTATACCAAAGAAACCTTCTCTAATCCATTTTTTCCAAAGCAAAGAATTTTGTGAATGAGCCTACTTTCAAGATGGAATTTGCTGGAGACGATTGTATAAATTGTATAAATTCCAACCATAGTTCCTTATGCTTGTTCCCTCCAACTCTTATTTTTCTTGTGTGTTCTGGTATTCTTATTTGTCTTCTTTGATGCATATCTCTCACTCTCTTGCTGTTCTCTCTGTGTTTCTGTTTGTTCCCTCCCCACCCCCATCCTCTCTCTCTCTTTTAATTCTACTTTCTGATTCTCATTCCTTCCTACCAACATACTTCTCTCTGTGGAATTAGTCTTCTGTGTGATACATACTTCCAGTTAATAACTGAAATTTTTAGATTCAACATCCAAAAAAATGCTTTGGTCTTTTTCTATCATTTGAAAGGACTAGGGAGCCCCTTTCCGGAATCTCTGACCTTAGCTACAAAACTGTCTTTTAACCAATCTGTCTCTGTCTTTAAAAGCTCATTTAGGCTCAAGGATTTGCTTATTTTCTCTACATGCATGAGTGTGCATGCTCTAGAGATAAGGGTACATATATGTGTGTATGTGCATGCTCAATTGTGTGCAATTCTTTGTGACTCCATGGACTATAGCCCTTCAAGTTTCTCTGTCCATGACATTTCCCAGGCAAGAATACTGGAGTGAGTTGCCATTTCCTCCTCCAGGGGATCTTCCTGACCCAGGGATCAAACCATGTCTCCTGCATCTCCTGCATTGCAGGCAGATTCTTTACCACTGAGCCACCTGTGAAGCTGCATAGTATAAACTCAAGTTACATTTGTGATCAGTAATTTTTCCTTAATTTCATTCTTCTCCCTTCCCTTTAAGTGTATTACATGTTTAGTTACAAAATATTAAACATTTACAAAATATTAAGACTTTCCACTAAAATATGATAACCTGACTATACAGATGGACAACAGCCAGACAATGTTTAAAAACAGAATTCTCATCCACAGTTTTAGCAACCAGCCCAGGAAACCAACCCATCATCTACACTAATCAGCCCAGAAGCCAGCACGCTATCTAAATGTCAGACCTGAAGAAGTCAGGCCACAATCTCTAGCTACCAGTTCAAGAAGCCAAATAATAGCTCCTGTAATAATTGGGTCCAAACAGCCAGGATTTGGTTAATAACTGATAGCTCCTCTAATTTTTGCCTCCACTTTCAAGTTAGCACCTACCAGAAAAAGCCAAATAAGCACTCCTAAGCAATCACATATGATGCCCAGCCTCCAGCTGCTCCATTTCAACAGCCTTCAATCAGGGCATTACTGGAGCGTTCCTTCTTTCTACTCTAAAGGTGTCCCACTCCTCTGACTTTGAATTTCTATCAAAACACAAGTGATGGTAGCTGACTCTGCTGCTATAATAAGCTTTAAATAAACAATATTTACTTGGCAGGGCCTCAAGGTCAGCCAGAGGTGAGGGCTTAGGGTCTTCTCAGCTTTCTAAGACAGGTGTCCAAATCTGCACATGTATGCAGCCTTTTAGCTTTCCAAGAATGCATCTAAGATTTTAAAAAGTCTTTAGGACATGTCATTCTTCAGATCCCTTTTGAGGGCTCTGGTCAGTCTTTTCCTTGTGCCAGGCACAGTGTTACATAATTGACCATGGTTGTTTTCACCAAACCCCAATGATAAGGCTATTCCCAAGAAGTGATCGTTGAGTCAGCTCAAATACTGACAAGGCCCTGTGATTGGGACTTTTCCAAGGAGATGTAAAGTGAAAAGTATGAGTGTTAGTCACTCAGTTTTGTCCAACTCTTTGCCACTCCATGGATTGTAACCTCTGTCCATAGAATTCTCCAGGTGAGAATACTGGAGTGGGTGACCATTCCCTTCTCAGGGGATCTTCCAGACCCAGGGATCAAACCCAAGTCTGCATTGCAGGCTAATTCTTTACCATCTGAACCACCAGGGAAACCCAGGCAAGGAGATATGAGATGGCCAATTCTATGCATGAGGCTTTTCAAGGGACTCCAAATCAAGTCAGCCCCCTTCATGGTTACAAGGTTGCTGGATTTCATAGCAACTATGGGACTGTGAATGGGAGGCTGCTCCTTTCAAGGTTGCCATTGACCTGGGGAGAGATGTTTGGTGTAGCCTAAGTCTACTCTATGGACAGCAATCTGCCAGACTCTCTGTCCATGGGATTCTCCAGGCAAGAATACTGGAGTGGGTTGCCATTCCCTTTTCCAGGGGATCTTCCCAACCGAGGGATCAAACTTGCATCTCTTACATCTTCTGTATTGGCAGGTGGGTTCTTTGCCATTAGTGCCACCTGGGAAGCACAGTCTAAGTCAAAAAATCTAAAATTTTACTGTTCCTCCAGAAGTTCATCCAGTCCCATCACTTCATGGCAAATAGATGGGGAAAGAGTGGAAACAGTGGCAGACTTTATTTTGCTGCTGCTGCTGCTGTTAAGTCGCTTCAGTCATGTCCAACTCTGTGCGACCCCAGAGACAGCAGCCCACCAGGCTCCCCAGTCCCTGGGATTCTCCAGGCAAGAACACCGGAGTGGGTTGCCATTTCCTTCTCTAATGCATGAAAGTGAAAAGTGAAAGTGAAGTTGCTCAGTCGTGTCCGACTCTTAGCGACCCCCATGGACTGCAGCCTACCAGGCTCCTCCGTCCATGGGATTTTCCAGGCAAGAGTACTGGAGTTGGTTGCCATTGCCTTCTCTAACTTTATTTTGGAAGGGCTCCAAAATAACTGCAGATGGTGACTGCAGCCATGAAATTAAAAGACACATACTCCTTGGGAGGAAAGTTATGATCAACCTAGACAGCATATTAAAAATCAGACACATTATTTTGTCAACAAAGGGCCATCTAGTCAAGGCTATGGGTTTACCAGTATTCATGTATGGATGTGAGAGTTGGACTATAAAGAAAGCTGAGTGCTGAATAATTGATGCTTTTGAACTGTGGTGTTGGAGAAAATTCTTGAGAGTCCCTTGGACTGCAAGGAGGTCCAACCAGTCCACCCTAAAGGAAATCAATCCTGAATATTCATTGGAAGGGCTGATGTTGAAGCTGAAACTCTAATACTTTGGTCACCTGATGTGAAGAGCTGACTCATTTGAAAAGACCCTGATGCTGGGAAAGACTGAGGACAGGAGGAGAAGGGGATGACAGAAGATGAGATGGTTGGATGGCATCACCGACTCGATGGACATGAGTCTGGGTAAACTCTGGGAGTTGGTGATGGACAGGGAGGCCTGGCATGATGCAGTCCATGGGGTTGCAAAGAGTTGAACATGACTGAGTGACTGAAATGAACTGAACTGAATTGAACCAAAGGTTCAGGAGTTTTCTTGAATAAATTGTTATTGGATTTTTGAGCGCTTTTTGTTAATTTCTAGAGATCTGAAAAAGTTGATCTAGACCATTTTTGTCAGTGTTTTTATTGCTCTAAAAAAAATTTTACAGAGGTCCTCTCTACCATCCCAAATACCCTCACATTGTTTCTCTTCTACACTGACAGAACTCATTTGTTTTTACTTTTCTGTTGCTGGAATTTTGTATTTGTATTTCAGCGAGATTGACCTCTGATTTTCTTTTTCCTAAAACTGTCCATATCCAGTTTTGAAATTAAATTTTATATGGAAAATTTTTCATCAGGCAAGATTTTCTTTAGGTTCTAGCAAACAGTTAGAAAAAGCTCAAATTATCTTCATTCAATAACAAATTTAGGTAATTTGAGAGGGAATTCTGTTATAAAGCCTGATATATTTCCCGCCAACCCCACTCCTCTATGTATAACCCTCTTGGGTTCCAGTTGATAGCCTTGGATGTTTCCCAAAGTCCATGAACTTTGTGCTTCTTCATCAGCATTTTGTTTTCTCTTAAGCCTTGTGAAGATTTTCAACAGTTCTGCTTAGCTTCTCAGTTTGTTAGCAGCTGCTTTCTGGTTGATCCTTCTTTTCCTTGTCCTAAGCCACCTATAAATTGTTGAATCCCTAGAAAAGAAAAGCAACTCAGAGACATGAGGAGCAGGCTCACTTCATTGTGCACCTTTTCTCTTCTTGATTTTGTTCTTACAAATCCTAATATTTGAAAACCTGAAACTCCTATTTTTGTCTCCCTAGCTCTGTTTGAGTGCTTTTTGCCACTCCCTCTGCCCCTATTGTTTATGAATCAACAAATGAACAGGGGAAACGCAGCACAAGATGTTGGGTTAAGAACAAAGAGAGAAAGGGATAACAAGATGTCTGGGTCTCTTTTTATAAGGGCACTAATCCCATCACAAGAGCCTCACCTTCTTGACCTCAACCAAATACTGTACTATCACATTGGGCATTAGAGACTCAATATATGAATTTTGCAGGGACACAGTTCAGTTCATACTCCCATGCTTCCCTCCCACAACCAGTCATCACCCATTCTAGCCTGAGGCTTTCTGTTATAATACTTTAATCTGCATTTTAAATAATTTATATAAATTTATTGTATGATATATACACTTTTTTTTACTCAGTATAATCATTTTGAGACTAACACATGTTGTTGTATCAATAGTTCATTAATTTGTATTGCTTACTTGTATCACTTGTATCACTTTGTAGTATTCCATTATATGACTATACCATGGATTGTTTATTGATTCACCAACAGATGAACATAATTGAACCTGGCCTTCTCAGGTGTGGTACTAGTGGTAAAGAATTCGCCTGCCAATGCAGGAGACATAAGAGACGCAGGTGTAATCCCTGGGTCAGGAAGTACCCCTGCAGGAGCACATAGCAACCCACTCTAGCATTCTTACCTGGAGAATACCATGGACACAGGAGCCTAGTGGACTACAGTCCATAGAGTTACAAAGAGTTAGACATGACTGAAGCAACTTAGCACTCACACAGGCATAAATGAACCTGCTATAAACATTTATGTATCAGCTTTTGTGTGGATACATGCCTTTATTTCTCTTGGGCAAATATCTGAGAATCTGGATATATAGTAGGTATAGATCTAACTGAAAACAACTCTGCAAAACTTTCTAATGTGTCTGTATCACATTTCATTCCTACCTGTCATGTATAAAACTAAGTATGGTCAGTCATTTCAATTTTAGCAGTTCTAATATGGCATTCAGTCCCATCACTTCATGGCAAAGAGATGGAGAAACAGTGTAAACAGTGGCAGGCTTTATTTCTTTGGGCTCCAAAATCACTGCAGATGGTGACTGTAGCCATGAAATTAAAAGACACTTACTCCTTGGAAGGAAAGTTATGACCAACCTAGACAGCATATTAAAAAGCAGAGATAATACTTTGTCAACAAATGTCCATCTAGTCAAGGCTATGGTTTTACCATAGGAGTCAGACATGACTGAGTGACTTCACTTTCACTTTTCACTTTCCTGCATTGGAGAAGGAAATGGCAACGCTCTCCAGTGTTCTTGCCTGGAGAATCCCAAGGATGGGGGAGCCTGGTGGGAGGCCATCTGTGGGGTCATACAGAATTGGACACAACTGAAGTGACTTAGCAGCAGCAGCAGCAGCAGCATGCATGGATTTGAGTTGGACCATAAAGAAAGCTGAGCGCTGAAGAATTGATGTTTTGGAACTGTGGTGTTGGAGAAAACTCTTGAGAGTACCTTGGACTGCAAGGAGATCCAACCAGTCCACCCTAAAGGAAATCAATCCTGAATATTCATTGGAAGGGCTGATGTTGAAGCTGAAACTCTAATACTTTGGCCACCTGATGTGAAGAGCTGACTCATTTGAAAAGAACCTGATGCTGGGAAAGATTGAAGGCGGGAGGAGAAGGGGATGACAGAGGATGAGATGGTTGGATGGCATCACTGAATCAACGGACATGAGTTTGGGTAAACTCCGGGAGTTGGTGATGAACAGGGAGGCCTGGCATGCTGCAGTTCATGGGATCTCAAAGAGTCTGACATGACTGAGCGACTGAACTGAACTGAATATGTTTGTAATGGTATTGCATAGTGGTTGGTTTTAATGCATTCCTGAATGACTACTGACATTGATCAATTTTCATGTATCTGTTATTCAAAGAAGTTTTTTGTGTGAAGTGTCTGTAAAATNGATCTCAAAGAGTCTGACATGACTGAGCGACTGAACTGAACTGAATATGTTTGTAATGGTATTGCATAGTGGTTGGTTTTAATGCATTCCTGAATGACTACTGACATTGATCAATTTTCATGTATCTGTTATTCAAAGAAGTTTTTTGTGTGAAGTGTCTGTAAAATATTTTACCTATTTTCAAATTGTTTTCTTGGGAATTTCCTGGTGGTCGAGTGGCTAAGACGCTGCGCTCCTGATACAGGGGGGCTGGGTTCAATTCCTGGTCAGGGAACTAGATCCCATGTGCTACAACTAAGACTCTATGCAGCCAAATAAATAAAAATAAATATTTAAAATAAATAAATTGTTTTCTCATTATTCAGTTTTAAAAGTATACACAATGTAGTCTGAATATAAGTCCTATATCAAATACATGATTCATAAATATTTTATCTTAGTCCATATTTTGTGTTTTCATTTTCTTAACAGTGTTTTTTTGAGACAAGAGTTTTTAATTTTGATGAAATAAAATGTATCAATGTTTTTTAGCATGGATGCATTATTGATGTTGAATCTAAAACAAAAATCTTTGTCTTAATACAAGGCCACACACAAAAAAACTTCCCCTATGCATTCTTCTGTAATTTGTATAGCTTTAGAGTTTACATTAAGGTCTATGATCCTTACTGGATTAATTTGGTTTGAGGTATGAATTGAAGTTCTTTTTATTAAATAAATGGCTATCTAATTTTCCAGTGTTGTTTGTCAAACTGTTCTTTCTCTATTGAAGAACCTCTGCACCTTTGAAAAAAATCATCTGTCAATATACATGGGAATCTATTTCTGGACAGTTAGTTATCTTCTATTGGCCTGTTTGTCTACATTTGTATCAGCACCACATTGCTTTGATTAATGTCTTGAAATTATGTAAAATATGTTTTGGAATTATGGAGTATAGTTTTCAAAATTTGTTCTTTTCCAAAGTTGTTTGGCTATTTCAGCTTCTTTGCACTTTCATATAAATTTTAGCATGTTCATCACTTTTCAGGAAAAAAGAATGAGATTTTGATTGGGATTATGTTAAATATATAATTTGAGAATTGATATTGAATACTAAGTTTTCCAATGAACAAACTATATCTCTCCATTTATTTATGCCTTCCTTAATTTCCCTCAGCAACATTTTATAGTTTATAATGTAAAGGTTTTCCAAGTCTTTTGTCAAGTTTATCACTAAGTATTTCATATTCTTGATGCTATTTTAAATGATATTGGTTTTTATTTCAACTTATATTAAGCTTATTTCCATCAGCTTTGTTGTTGATCCTATAAAATAACCTACATAGATGATTATTATGGACATTATTTCTTGAAATATTTTTTTTCTGTGCCTCCTTTCCTTTGGAGACTCCAATTACATCTATATTAGGTTGTTCAAAGTTGTTCCTAATCTTGCTGAGTCCATTTTCATCACTTGGAATTCTTTTTTCTGTGCTTTGTTTTGAATATGTCTTCTAGTTTACTAATCTATTCTTTTGTAATATCTAATCAATCATTAATCTATTCCATATATTTTTTAATTCATACTTTGTCATTTTTATTTCTGGAAGTTTGATTTGGGTCTTTAAAAATATCTTTCATATCTTATTTTTTGAAAATATGAAAAATAGTTAAGATAACTTTTTGCATGTCTATGTTATTTCTAACTTCTGTGTCAGTTCTGAAGTGGTTTAACTGACTATTTTCCTCATTATCATTAAAATTTCCTTGCCTTTTTGTATGCCTGGTAATCTCTGCTTGAAATGCAGACATTGTAGATTTTGCCTTATCAGGGGCTGTATTTGTATAAATATTCTTAAGCTTTTTCTGGGACATGGTGAATTTACTGGGAATCTATTTTATCATTTTGGATCTTGCTGTTAGGCTTTGTTGGGTGGAACTAGAGAAATGTTCAGTTCAGGGTTAATTATTCCCAATTACTGAGACAAGATCTCTATGACTATTGTACTTCAGGTCTCATGAATCATGAAGTATTCTCATCTTTTTGGTGGAAAAAAGCTGTTCCTGTTCTTATCTGAATACCGGGCACTGTTATCACTAATCCTTTACAAAAGTTGTTTTCCCAGTCTCAGGTAGTTTCCTCTTATGTGTAAACTTACCAACTCTCAGCTAAATATTAGTAAGGGCTCCCTTGAGATCTTGTGAGTTTTCTCTCTATATAGCTCTCTCCACTTTGGCATCCTATCTTGTCCAGCTGCTTTGAGCTCCCCACACTTTCAGTTCTGTCTTCTTGTCTCAGAGAATCCTCTGGGCTCTGCTTGGATTCTGAAATGGCGTGTGGAGGTAAAAGGATCGTGATCTCTAAATGGTGCATCAAAACAAAACAATTTCTCTTTAGAGTTACCTGGAGACAATAAGAACTTTCAAAGAAATTCAATCATGAGCAGGGGA
The DNA here is from genome assembly GCA_006410615.1 of Neotragus moschatus. Classification (NCBI taxonomy): domain Eukaryota; kingdom Metazoa; phylum Chordata; class Mammalia; order Artiodactyla; family Bovidae; genus Neotragus; species Neotragus moschatus. The sequence goes on along the minus strand of SJYA01003368.1, from coordinate 2,981 downwards.
TTGGTTTGCAGTGCTGTACAGGTGTGAGTAAGGGCAGAACATTCTAAGATAATTACTTCACAGTTTCTCATTTGTTTAATACACAGTTTTTAGGACAATGGTTAATATATTCTTTCTCCTTGATTCATAGTTGCACTAAATATCTGCCTTGAATCAATGTGCCAGAGAGCTTGTCAGCAGATTGTCCTTTTGAGCAACCTACTGTCAAAAACAAAATGCCTCTGACAAAGACATATTGCTTCCTGAACTGAATGTCAGAATTTTATATTATGATTTTGATTAAATATAGACTCAATATTTATTTCTGTCAGGACTCATCTCTGAAATTACTATGGAAGTCCAAGAGACACCATTCAATGTACTAAATATTTATTTTCCATGCACCTCACTTAAAGGGTATATTCAAATGTGTAAAAAGCTTACAAATTGTTTTCTGGATGGGAGGGTACATGAGTGCTTCAGGTGTAATAAATGCATCTGCTCCATCCCCATTGTCAGATAAAGGAATATTAAAAAATTACTCAGAGTCTACAGAATCTAATCCAAATAATTGAAATAATACCATCATTTAAGTAAATCTTAAAGTTTAGTACTAGGGAAATAGAAGTCTTGGGGAAATAGGATGGCTGCTTTCAGATATTGAATGACTGCCATGTGAAAGAGATTAAAAGTATTATGTTTGGCTCAGGAGAGCACAGTTCATATCAATGGTTCAAAGTTTTAATGTGTTAAATCTGGTTTAGCTGGAGAGAGAATTTTCTAACAAGATTCTTCCATCTTGTAATAAGTTTCTTCATGTAATAACTGTAACATTTTTGCTTTACAGATACTTTACATTTTCAAAGCATTTTTTTCACTTCAATCCTTAAAACAATGCAGTGAAGCAGGTAAGGGGAATGATGCCAGAGCACTGATTTACATCACCTTGCAGGAGCCAATTTTGTGTATTTTTTCTCAAATTGGTATTCAGAGATGTTGTGTTATTAGCTTGAAATTGGTCATAATAGGAGTATTAATGTTAATACCATGCAAAACAACAAATGCTACAAATTCTTAACAATGTCCCAATCAGTTGTTAAATATTTATGAACCCATCATTGGAGAAGGACAAATAAGAAGTCTGAAATTTAGACAAGTTCAATGACTTCTACAATATCTAACAGCAAGGAGGACAATGAGCAACTGAATCAGCTATACCTTAGGGTAGGGATCAGAAAGTTATTAACTGTGAGCTTATATCCTGTGTTTGTGTGTGACCCTCAAACTAAGACTGTTTGTCATATTTTAAAAGATTGTTTAAAAAAAGAGAGAGAGAGAGAGAGAGAGACAGAGACAGAGAATATGTGTCATAGGAAAATTTGTCACAGGCAAGCAGACTAAAATATTTATTTCACCCACTACAGAAAATGTTTGTTGGTCTAGAGCCTCAACTCTATAATATTCCCTGTGCAAAGACTGCTCCTTGTCCATCAAATTCCATTTTCTACATCTACAGTAATTGACCTGCAGGTGGAAACATGATTGCCTAGCTAAACTATATTACTCAGCATCCCTCATGACTAGGTGCGACCAAATGACTAAGCTCTCCCCAAAGGGATGCACATAGAAGTGATCTGTGCAATTTGTGTGTCATTTTTTAAAAATGAAGATTGCTCTTGGGATTACTACCCAATTTCCTGCCCACTAACTGGAGAATTTGAAAGTTGGACTAATAATATCAAAAAACACTTATTAAGGATGACAAAACTTCCCTGCTGATCTGCACTACTAGAATCAATTTGTGAAGCAGAGTCCATTTATTCACCCATGATGTTTTTCATGAGAAGAAATTGTTATGTAAGAAAGATTATGATGTAAAGTAAGTATGTGTGCACTGGAACTTAAATAAAAGGCCCCAATATTTTCCTGGAGAGAAAAACATGGACAATAACTTAAGCTAGCCTTTGATGTGGTACTTTCTTGATATCTGTGTTAATGAGTAGAAAGGGCACACTCATACATTATTCTTTACTGCTATATTGGGCTTTCTCTGACAATATGTGTAATTAAGCTAGTTCCTTTGAATTATCCTAAAAGCCAATTCAGTGTACAAAGGTTCCCATTTTTCCACATCCTCACCAACACTTCTTATTAATACTTCTTGTGTTTTTGATGGTAGCTTTCTTAATAGGTGTGAGATGATATCTCATTGTAGTTTTGATTGGCATTTCTTTACCTTGGAGGAAGGGTATCTCCTCACCGCCTCCCTTCCTGACTTTCAACCTGGGATAGCTCCTCTAGGCCCTCCTGTGCCAGTGCAGCCACCACTCCTTGGATGTGGGTTGATCTTCCAGGCCACCACCCCTGGCTTCAGGTGAGGGGTTGCTCCTCCCAGCCCCCGACCCTGGCCTCATATGTCAGTGGCTCCTCCAGACCGTTGTCCCTGACCTCGGACGTGGGGTGGCTCCTCTCAGCCATTCCTGTACCGTTTCAGCCTGGCACTCTCCGCCGCTGCACCTGACCTCGGACATGGGGTAGCTCCTCTCAGCCGCGCTGAGTGTGCCAGCTGTCGCAGCCGTTTGCACTGAGTGCGCTGGCCATCACCCACTGCAGTGCAGGTTCCAGCTGCCCAAAATGCTCTCCCGAGAGCCAGGCTGCTTCCCATCAGAGAGAATCTCCTAGAAGACAGTCATGGGGTAGTTCCAGAGACATGTCTGATCACAGACCAAAGCCCGGAATGTGAGCAAAGCTGGGAAGGGCAGAAATGAGTGGTGAGTGGACCAGGTGCCCTGCAGAGCCTTAAGGAGCAGCAGCTGCGCTTTGCTGGAGCAGCCGTGAGGAGATGCCCCACGCCCAAGGTAAGAGAAACCCAAGTAAGATGGTAGGTGTGCCAAGAGGGCATCAGAGGGCAGACACAGTGAAACCATACTCATAGAAAAATAGTCAGTCTAATCACACTAGGACCACAGCCTTGTCTAACTCAATGAAACCAAGCCATGCCT
>SJYA01003366.1:15421-31850 GCA_006410615.1 Neotragus moschatus | reverse complement strand
TGAGATGTTATACTGCAAGTTTCCAGTCTGCCGTCTGATGGAGGGTTTGGGGTGTGAAGCCGTCAGCCAAGAAAACGAAATAAAACGCAAGAGGTGATCGATAAGGGTCCTCAGGCACCCCTCCACCGGGTCACGGGAATCATGAGGCTGGCGAGAAAACAGCTAGGGGAGGACAGTTTCCCCAGCGCCCCAGGCACTTTGGAGGCCGGCCGCATCTGCTGGCGTCCAGCGGCGTTTGTCCGGGGCCCAGCTGGAAGAGACAGCTGACTGCCAGACAGGACGGGCAGAGTCCGAAGTCCAGTTGTCTTGCTATCACAGTCTAGGGCAGGCGCGGGTCTTTCCTCAGTGCGCGGAGGACCTTTGCTTTCAGAAATGAACGTTGCGCGACGTATCTGCACTTAGGCACCGGTGCAATGCTGGTGGAGAAGTTTCTTTGGGACTAGTTGGCTTGCCTTTCTCCCCTTGGCCCTCGTGTTGGTGCTGGTGCTGCTGGTGGTGGTGCTCATGGCATTGTGGATCGCTTCTCCTGTTTGGCACTTGGCGCTTCTCCAGCATCCTCCTTGCACCGGAAATGCAGCCCCAGGGATCTTTGCGGACGAGCGTCCTGCCGGGGACGCACGGGTCCCCGCCTCATTCCTGCCGGACCCTCTGCCAAGTAGCNCCTCGTGTTGGTGCTGGTGCTGCTGGTGGTGGTGCTCATGGCATTGTGGATCGCTTCTCCTGTTTGGCACTTGGCGCTTCTCCAGCATCCTCCTTGCACCGGAAATGCAGCCCCAGGGATCTTTGCGGACGAGCGTCCTGCCGGGGACGCACGGGTCCCCGCCTCATTCCTGCCGGACCCTCTGCCAAGTAGCACGAGGCCTCCCGAGGACAGCCACCCGTAAGGCCTGCTTGCCCGTCTTCTCCCCGGACGCTGCTCGACGCTTGGGGCCTTTTCGAGAGCCTGGCCGGCCGGAAGGACACGGCTCGTGGACCCGCACCCGCTCTTGCCTGCCCCCCGAAGGGCTCCGGAGATGGTCCCCTTGCTCGGCTGGCTGTGAGCGTTCTGTGAGGCGTCTCCAGGCCGCGTCACCCACCAGAGGCCAGCGGTGTGGCCAGGGACCGCAGACGGGGAAAGAAGGGCAAACCCACACCCAGAGTCCCATCCAGAGAGGACTCTCCCACNCGGACCCTCTGCCAAGTAGCACGAGGCCTCCCAAGGACAGCCACCCACGAAGACTGCTTGCCCGTCGTCTTCCCGGACGCTGCTCGAGGTTTGGGGCATTTTCGGGAGCCTGGCCGGCCGGAAGGACACGGTTCATGGACCCGCACCCGCTCTTGCCTGCCCCTCGAAGGGCTCCGGAGATGGTCTCCTTGCTCGGCTGGCTGTTAGCATTCTGTTAGGCGTCTCCAGGCCACTCACCAGAGGCCAGCGGTGCGGCTAGGGACTGGAGAAGGGGAAAGAAAGGCAAAGCCACACCCAAAGTCCCATCCAGAGAGGACTCTCCCACCCTCGCACCATGCTCAGACCCGCTCATGCACTCCATCGTCTCCAGCGACTTCCCAGCAGAGCCAGGCCTCGAGAGCTGAGCCGCTCAGGCACGAATCCGTTCCAAGGGAACACGGAGATCCGGAGACCCCGGGCACACTCCACGCCCTGCCTTTGCCCAGGGGGCTGCACGGCCCACACCGCCGAGAGGAACCGGGTCCTCGTCGGCACTCTTGGTGTGTCACCCAGAGCGTGCTGTGATTAGTCCAAGCGTTGCAGGAATGAAAATGTTTAAGAAATATTGGTGTTAACTGTTCTCTATATTCGTAGAATTCCCCTCTGTTACCACCTTTTTCTGGACTTTTGTATTTGAGGAGCTTTTAACATTACTGATTCAATTTCATTGCTTGTAATTGGTCTGCTCAGATTTTCTAATTCTTATTGGTTAAGTGCTGGTAGATTGAAGGAATATGTCTATTTCTTCTAGGGTCTCTATTTGATTGGAATGAGTTATTTGCAGTAGTCTCATAGTCCACTGTATTTTCTTCATAGCTCTTGTACTGTCTCCTTTTTCATTTCTGACATTTTTCTAGGGGCCCTCCTACATTTTTTTTTCTTGATTAGTCAGACTTCAGGCTTGTCAATTTTCTTTACCTTTTGAAATAACCAGCTTTTAGTTTTTAATACCTAGGCATTTCAAAAAAGTAATAGGTTTAGTGCTTTAGTGCACAGAAGGTCATTTTTTATTGCCAGATACCATTTACTAGATGATTTTAATGTTTGTATATTTCTTCTCATTGCAGCACACTCTTCTCCATTTTTTATGTTGAACTTACAGAAACTGACATGTTTATTTGACAATGCNTAGTTTTTAATACCTAGGCATTTCAAAAAAGTAATAGGTTTAGTGCTTTAGTGCACAGAAGGTCATTTTTTATTGCCAGATACCATTTACTAGATGATTTTAATGTTTGTATATTTCTTCTCATTGCAGCACACTCTTCTCCATTTTTTATGTTGAACTTACAGAAACTGACATGTTTATTTGACAATGCATAACTCAGATGACCATTATATCTACTACTGTGGGCAGGAATCCCTTAGAAGAAATGGAGTAGCCATCATAGTCAACAAAAGATTTCAAAATGCAGTTCTTGAATGCAATATCAAAAACAGCACAATAATGTCTATTGGTTTCCAAGGCAATTTATTCGATATCAGGGTAATCCAAGTCTTTGCCCTGACCAGTAACGCTGAAGAAGCTGAAGTTGAATGTTCTATGAAGACCTACAAGACCTTTTAGTACTAACACCCCAAAAGATGTCCTTTTCATTATAGGGGACTGGAATGGAAGAGTAGGAAATCAAGAAACACCTGGAGTAACAGGCAAATTTGGCCTTGGATTACAGAGTGAAACAGAGCAAAGGTTAACAGTGTGTTTTCTTGTTTCCCAAGAAAACACACTGGTCATAGCAAACACCCTCTTCCAACAACACAAGAGAAGACTCTACACATGGACATCACCAGATTGCCAACATGGAAATCAGATTGATTGTATTCTTTGCAGCCAAAGATGGAGAAGTTCTGTACAGTCAGCAAATTTGGAAAACTCAGCAGTGGCCACAGGACTGGAAAAGGTCCGTTTTCATTCCAATTCTAAAGAAAGGCAATGCCAAAGAATGCTCAAACTGTCGCACAATTGCACACATCTCACACCCTAGTAAAGTAATGCTCAAAATTCTCCAAGCCAGGCTTTAACAGTACTTGAACTGTGAACTTCCTGATGTTCAAGCTGGTTAGAAAAGGTAGAGGAACCAGAGATCGAATTGCCAACATCTGCTGGATCATCAGAAAAGCAAGGGAGTTCCAGAAAAACATCTATTTCTGCTTTATTGACTATGCCAAAGCCTTTGACTGAGTGGATCACAACAAACTGTGGAGAATTCTGAAAGATATGGGAATACCAGACCACCTGACCTGCCTCCTGAGAAATCTGTGTGCAGGTTAGGAAGCAACAGTTCAAACTGGACATGGAACAACAGACTGGTTCCAAATAGGAAAAGGAGTACATCAAGGCTGTATATTGTCACCCTGCTTATTTAACTTATATGCAGAGTACATCATGAGAAACCCTGTGCTGGAGCAAGCACAAGCTGGAATCAAGACTGCTGGGAAAAATATCAACAACCCAGATATTCAGATGAGACCACCCTAATGGCAAAAAGTGAAGAGGAACTAAAAAGCCTCTTGGTGAAAGTGAAGGAGGAGAGTGAAAAAGTTGGCTTAAAACTCAACATTCGAACAACTAAGATCATGGCATCTGGTCCCATCCCTGCATGGCAAATAGATGAGGAAACAGTGTCAGACTTTATTTTGGGGGGTTCCAAAACCACTGCAGATGGTGACTGCAGCCATGAAATTAAAAGACGCTTGCACCTTGGAATAAAAGTTATGACCAACTGAGCATATTAAAAAGCAGAGACATTACTTTGCCAACAAAGGCCCATCTTGTCAAAGCTGTGGTTTTTCCAGTAGTCATGGATGAATGTGAGAGCTGGACTATAAAGAAAGCTCAACACCAAAGAACTGATGCTTTTGAATGTGGTGTTGGCGAATACTCTTGAGAGTCCCTTAGACTGCAAGGAGATCCAGCCACTCCATCCTAAAGGAAATCAGTCCTGAATATTCATTGGAAGGACTGATGCTGAAGCTGAAACTCCAATACTTTGGACACCTGATGCGAAGAAGACTCCTTGGAAAAGACCCGGATCCTGGGAAAGTATGAAGGCAGGAGCAGAAGGGGACGACAGGGGATGAAACGGCTGGATGGCATCACCAACTGAATGGACATGAGTTTGGGTAAACTCCGGGAGTTGGTGATTGACAGGGAGGCCTGGCCTGTTGCAGCCCATGGGATCTCTGAACGACTGAACTAAAATGATGGAGAAATGCTGCCCCCCTGTGGCCATTTTCCATAACAGCGTTAAAAGCTGTGTTGATGGACACTTAATATTCAGAAGCCCTGTGGGGTTGTCAACTGCCTTCAAGAAATGTTCTAGGAGTGTTCATTGAAAAACAGGGCAGACATTCAAGAAGTCAGTTGCAAGAGGTTTCACTCATACCCTTTAAAAAATCACAGGAAATGATGTCAGTCTTGCTAAATGCTAGAGAAATCCAAATCAAAACTACAATGCAGTATCACCTCACACTGATCAGAATGGTCATTATCAAACACTCTACAAAGAACCAAGGGTGGAGAGTGTGGGGAGAAATGAGGACCCCCTCCTCCATCGATGCTGCAATGTCTACTGAGAACAGCCACCATGGAGACAGCGTGCATGCTAAGTCACTTCAGCTGTGTTTGGCTCTTCTCAACCCCGTGGACTATAGCCTGTCCATAGGATTCTCCAGGCAAGAATACTAGGGTGGGTTGCCATGCCCTCCTCCAGGGGATCTTCCCAACCCGGGGGTCAAAGCCAGGTCTTATGCACTGCAGGCAGATTCTTTATCATCTGAGCCACCAGGGAAGCCTGAACAGGCCTGTTTCCATAGTTTAAAACTTCACCAACTTTGCAGTTTTGAGAGACACTGTTCTGGAAAGCTGGTCTTCTCTGTACTTCGGCAAGTAATATACCTTTCCTTCCCATGAGCTTTGGGTGGGTTGTATCTTCTGGCTCAACACCCCCCAAGAGGCAGACCCACTTTTCTGTTAACATCTCTCCATCCAGACTCCAAACCAGCACTCCTGGCCTGCCTTGATAATAATTCTACAGTAAGTTATCTTGCTTCCAACACATGGAAATCATGTGCTTTTTCTGCAAGCAAAGCTAGGCAAGGGTCAGAAACAGTGTCTCCATTTTATCTTGTGGAGCCAGTAAGTGTCAAACAAACTCTCCTCTGTGGATCCATCGTCCTCCAGTTTGATGCCTCCTTTTATGGAAAACACGTATAGGGCTTTGGGGGTTTATTTACAGTTCATTTCTGCAGGCTTTTTATACCTAAATTGTGCTTAAGTCGCTCAGTCACCTCTCTTTGCAAACCCATGAACTGTAGCCGGCCAGGATCCTTTGTCCATGGGGGTTCTCCAGGCAAGAATAGTGGAGTGGGTCGCCATGCCCTCCTCCAGGGGATCTTCACAACCCCGGGATCGAACCCAGGTCTCCCGCATTGCAGAAGGATTTCCCACCAGGGAAGCCCATACCTACGTTAAAAATACAGATTACTTACCAGTACTACTTCAGCTGCTTTGAGGTTAAGAATCCTCCTCGTTTTTCCTAATATACTTACTATTCCATGCGTCGCATTTAAATCTTTGACCAGTATGCTGTTTATCTTGTGTCTCGTCAGAATTTACAGTTTTCCCCTGATACTCATTACATACAGTTCTTGCCAAAACTGGGTTTGACAAGGTAGAGCACAGGTGGGCCAAGGAGAAAGTTCGGGAGCAGGACTACAAGTCGGGTGGAGCCCAGATTCTAGTTCACAGAACTGGAAGGAAACATCCACCCTCAGGACCCACTGCCCACGTGAGGCTCCAGGACGAAGACGCGACGCCTGAAAACAAGCAAAGAAAACGGCCAAGATGCACCTGCGCGCTGGAGGCCTCTTGACAGACACGCGTGGAACGCAGAGCAGCCAATCTCCGAGCGGTGGGGCGGGGCCTTCTGTGCGCTCCCCACTATCCCGGCGCCTATTGGCCGGACTGCTTCGGTGGCAACGCCGATTGGAGGCTTGTGCCTGCCAGGCCTGTAGAAGCCGGCTGCGCGCCCTTGGCTTGGCCTCAGCCCTGGAGGACGGGACGAGGCCGGGCTAGGGGCTGGCCAGCTCCGATCGCCGAAGGATACCGGGGAGACCGACAGGAACGCACCCTGAGAAACCCTCGTAAACCCTTAGCCTCACGGCTTCAAATTCCAGGCTGGGAAGCCCCAAGTCCCGGCAACTGTAAGGAACCCGGGTCCTACTTGAAGGGAGCTCGTGTATAGTCAGCTTAGGGACTACAAGTCCCTTCACCCACAGAAACACCGAATCCCCTTGTGCTGCGATGCGCAAATACCTAGAGGAACCACAGTTCCCTTCAGCCTGAGGCACCCTAAAAATAGCACCTGCAGAGAGACCAAATTTCCTTAACCTCAGAGACCCTGAATACCTCAGCCTGGAAACTCTTAATCCCGTCCTCCTCAAGACCCAAACTGTCCTGCATGTCGGGAACCTAAAGCCCCTTAATGAGACCCTCCCCATTTCCTCAGCCTCAAAGATCCCACGTTTTCTCAACCTGCGCATTCTACATCAGCCAAACGACTCCCCACCCCCTCTCTCTGAGGAACCCCAATTCCTTCAGCCCGTGTGACCCAGATCTCCTCAAGCCGAGGGACCTGTCCCTTAGACGTGGAGCCCATGTTATGCCCAGATTCTTCCAGAGTATCCAGGCGGAGATCTCAAAAATGCTTTCTGGAGAAATTTTCCCTCTCCCACACTGGAACAGAGGCCTGACTTCAGCCTGACCCCAGTCCAGTAGTTACGGGCTTCCAGGTCTCCTCTGGACTCCCTCCATCACCCACAGACACGACTCTCCCACTGCCTTTCCTCAGAGGTGCTGAATTGTAGGGGAATCAAAGAAACCAAATCTAGTTCACATTAGCCTGGTCTGTGATAGCTGGCCATCCCGTCCATCCCACCAGTACCCCTACCCTGACTTTCCCCGCACTTTCCTTCCCTGGACACTCCACCCAAGGAAGACAGACCTGGCTCTAGACAGTGATCTTGGCTATCTCAACATCTTCTTCTTCCATAGGCACCTTGGCCTTGAGGTGGTGGCATGGCCATGAGCTCCAACAGATCCCCCGAGGAGAGCACTGAGGGTGATGCTGGGAGAACAGAGTGGAAGCCTGTGGTGAGAGGCAGAGGCGGCAGAGCTGGGCTGTAAGCCAGCTCTATAGGAAGGACACGGAGCTGGTCCCTGAAGGGCCACAGAATGCTTGCCTGAGCCACTGAGTAATCTCTGTGACATACACTGGATGGGTGTGCCTGGTCCTGTCTGAGATGGGATAGTGTGCTGGAGTGTGGTGGAACGGGACACTAGCATCGTCAACTGCTCTGTGTCCAAGGAGAGTTAGGAAAAGGCTCTGTTTTTGCTCAAAATTCTCCAAGCCAGGCTTCAGCAATATGTGAACCGTAAACTTCCTGATGTTCAAGCTGGTTTTAGAAAAGGCAGAGGAACCAGAGATCAAATTGCCAACATCCGCTGGATCATCAAAAAAGCAAGAGAGTTCCAGAAAAAACATCTATTTCTGCTTTATTGACTATGCCAAAGCCTTTTGACTCTGTATTTCACAATAAACTGTGGAAAATTCTGAAAGAGATAGGAATACCAGACCACCTGAGACCTGCCTCCTGAGAAATCTGTAGAAAGCAGTTCAGGAAGCAACAGTTAGAACTGGACATGGAACAACAGACTGGTTCCAAATAGGAAAAGGAGTACATCAAGGCTGTATATTGTCACCTTGCTTATTTAACTTATATGCAGAGTACATCATGAGAAATGCTGGACTGGATGAAGCATAAGCTGGAATCAAGATTGCTGGGAGAAATATCAATAACCTCAGATATGCAGATGACACCACCCTTATGGCAGAAAGAGAAGAAGAACAAAAGAGCCTCTTGATGAAAGTGAAAGAGGAGAGTGAAAAAGTTGGCTTAAAGCTCAACATTCAGACAACAAAGATCATGGCATCTGGTCCCATCAGTTTATGGCAAATAGATGGAGAAACAGTGGAAACAGTGACAGACTTTATTTCTTTGGGTTCCATAATTACTGCAGCCATGAAATTAAAAGACACTCACTCCTTGGAAGGAAAGCTATGACCAACCTAGATAGTATATTAAGAAGTAGAGACATTATTTTGCCAACAAAGGTCCGTCTAGTCAAGGCTGTGGTTTTTCCAGTAGTCATGGATAGATGTGAGAGTTGGACTATAAAGAAAGCTGAATGCCAGAGAATTGATACTTTTGAACTGTGGTGTTGAAGAAGACTCTTGAGAGTGCCTTGGACTGCAAGGAGATCCAACCAGTCCATCCTAAAGGAGATGAGTCCTGAGTGATCATTGGAAGGACTGATGTTGAAACCTCTGATGCAAAGAGCTGACTCATTTGAAAAGACCCTGATGCTCAGAAAGACTGAGGGCAGGAGGAGAAGGGGACAACAGAGGATGAGATGGTTAGATGGCACCAATGGACATAGGTTTGGGTGGACTCTGGGAGTTGATGATGGACAGGGAGGCCTGGCATGCTGCGGTTCATGGGGTCACAAAGAGTTGTACACAACTGAGCGACTAAACTGAACTGAACTTGCTCAGTTAAGCAGGACATAGTTGGGAAGGAAAGTCTTCATCCCTGTCTCACAGAGACCATCCTGTAGCTTCAGGCTACTCCCTGCACACAAGGTGGAGAAGACCCAGTTCTAAGGTCTGACTTATATTAGTAAGTCATTGAAGTCACTGATTTCCTTAGACCAAAGGTGCTTTCAAAGACGTTTCCATATACTTCTCCAAGGAAGACTGGGCAGAGATGGGATAATAGGGGGGAAATCTGGTATAGGAATGTGAAAAGGAACTGCGAAGCACTGATTACTGTAGGTAACAGGAAGTGCTGGGTGCCTGTGAGCCTGGGAAACAGGAAACAGGTCTTCAGCATCAGTGTTAACTTGGCCCTCTCTTAGGTGGCTTCATCTGCTCGCGGTTCCCTTTTATGTGGAGATGAACCTGGAAGAAATTTTCATTTTTGCTGAGTATGCAGCTTTCTACCCCTGGCTGCCTGCCAGCAAGGGGCTCCCAAGACGCCTCAAATTGGGGTTGGCAATGGATGAGCTGGATGCCAGGGAACCCGAGACCCTGCAGCAGGTCAGTGCACTGTGGACAAGGGCCGGCCTCAGTGAACGGTTAGGCCCTGTGCATCCAGGACACCCTCTCTGGACTCAAGTGGAGGTGCTGCTGCCCCCAGTGCCCACCTGGGTCTCAGGAGGTGGAAGAGAGACCGGGTTGTCCCTCCCACCTCCCCCAGCGAATAACAAAAGCCAGTTCCCAAAAGTTGGAGCAGAGTGGGCAGAGTGAGTCTTGGGTCTCACAGGGTCCCTGTGAAGAGGGGTTCACTCCTGACTGGATCCTTCTTGGGTGGTTCTCTGTGTTGTCTTCACATCAAATCTAACAAGGACAAGGCAGTCAGCTGTTCACAGCATCACTGGGATCCTTGTGGTGTTTATTATGGGCAGGGAGACAGGGAGACCGGGTGGCTGGTGTGACGCTCCCCTGGACAAGAGAAGAGGCCCCCTAGGTTGTGTCTCTTCCACCTCCTGAGACTCAGGTGAGCACTGAGGGCAGCCCCTTCACCTGGGGCCCGGAGAGGGTGCTGAGTGGACAGGGCCTAACTGTTCAGTGTGGCTCCAGGGGGTACTGGAAAGAGGGGCACTAACTCCTTTTCTAAGTATTTCAGACAACCACTGAGTTCTTTTAGGTTTTTGGCTTGAGATCTTTTTAATATGGTCCATTTTTGGAGACTTTATTGAATCTGTTACATTATTGCTTTGATTTTATGCTTTCATTTTTTTACCACAGGCATGTGGGATTGTTACCAAGTCAAGTTCACTCTGCTTGCTGCACAACAGTCCAATAAATCAGAGGTGAGGTGCTGAGGCATCGAATACGGCTTTACCTGGAAAGCTGCAGACCGAGAGGACAGCAGACTAATATAATATCTTGAAGAAACCATCTTGTTGGGGTCTGGATGCTAGTGTCCTTTATAGACATGAGGAAATAAAGTAAAAAGGCCATTCATCTGGCAAATATCTCCTGGAATGGCCAGCCTTGGGAGAAGATGTGTTACTTCCTGTAGCCATCCACAGGTAGACAGGTCCTGAACAAAGGCAGAGGGGCAGGGTTTCCTGAGGCAGGCGATTATGTATGGACAGTATCCTTGTAGCAAACAAACCAACAGGAAGCAAAGGTTAGAGTAAAAGATTTAACTTTTAATAAAATTTTTTAAAACATGGAGTCAGATTTTGTTCTTCCCTGTAACAGTTCCCCACTCTCAGTGTCCATTTCACAATCTATTGGGAAAAGGGGTGACGGGATTGTTCTAAGTGTTCCATCAGTTGCATCTTTCGGGGAGTGTCCACCATTGGTGCCAGTGTTCCAAATGCTGAGATTTGTCTTCTTTCGTCCCCTTGGTGTCTCTAATTTTCTTGGAGAGATCTCTAGTCTTTCCCATTCTGTTGTTTTCCTCTATTTCTNGATGAGTGCAATTGTGTGGTAGTTTGAGCATTCTTTGGCATTGCCTTTCTTTGGGATTGCAATGAAAACTAACATTTTCCAGTCCTGTGGCCACTGCTGAGTTTTCCAAATTAGTTGGCATATTGAGTGCAGCATTTTCACAGAATCATCTCTCAGGATTTGAAATAGCTCAGCTAGAATTTCATCACCTCCACTAGTTTTGTTTGCAGTGATGCTTTCTAAGTCCCATTTGACTTCACATTCCAGTATGTCTGACTCTAGGTGAGTGATCGCACCATCGTGATTATCTGGGTCATGAAGATATTTTTTGTACTGTTCTTCTCTGTATTCTTGCCACCTCTTCTTAATATCTTCTGCTTCTGTTAGGTCCAGACCATTTCTGTCCCTTATCAAGCCCATCTTTGCATGAAATGTTCCTTTGGTATTTCTAATTTTCTTGAAGAGATCTCTAGTCTTTCCCATTCTGTTCTTTTCCTCTATTTCTTTGCATTGATCGCTGAAAAAGGCTTTCTTATCTCTTCTTGCTATTCTTTGGAACTCTGCATTCAGATGCTTATATCTTTCCTTTTCTCCTTTGCTTTTTGCTTCTCTTCTTTTCACAGCTATTTGTAAGGCCTCCCCAGACAGCCATTTTGCTTTTTTGCATTTCTTTTCCATGGGGATNCTGAAAAAGGCTTTCTTATCTCTTCTTGCTATTCTCTGGAACTCTGCATTCAGATGCTTATATCTTTCCTTTTCTCCTTTGCTTTTTGCTTCTCTTCTTTTCACAGCTATTTGTAAGGCCTCCCCAGACAGCCATTTTGCCTTTTTGCATTTTTTTCCATGGCAATGATCTTGATCCCTGTCTCCTGAACAATGTCACGAACCTCATTTCTTAGTTCATCAGGCATTCTATCTCTCAAATCTAGGCCCTTAAATCTATTTCTCACTTCCACTGTATAATCATAAGGGATTTGATTGAGATCATACGTGAATAGTCTAGTGGTTTTCCCTACTTTCTTCAATTTAAGTCTGAATTTGGTAATAAGGAGTTCATGATCTGAGCCACAGTCAGCTCCTGGTCTTGTTTTTGTTGACAAGTTAAAAGGATTCAAATTTCAGCATATTTCCTAGAAAATATATAAAAGTACTCTTTTAAAAAATTAAGTAGTTTATCTTAATTGGAGGATAATTTCTTTACAATATTTTGGTGAGTTTTGCCATACATCGACATGAATCACACATGGGTTGAAAGTACTCTTGTGTAGCCCACTGCTGCCATCACTGTTCCACAAGGTGGCATTGCAAGCCTTCAATATAAAAACAATTTCATCAAGTTATTGTGCTGAGATTGTGATAAGATTCTAAAGAAAGGAAAGAGATCGGTAAAAACAAAGGTCTACTTGTTTAAAACAAAAATTTTCTTAGACGTGAACTTTAACAAGTAAAACGAAGGACTGAAATTATAAATTGTTAATGCATCATAAGAACAGAGAGAACAGTGAAGTAGATCACTTCAAGTCATTTAGATTATTTTTTTTATGTTTAGAAGATTCCTTTCCTGATATAGTTGGTAAAGTGGTATGGGCATTTTACCAATAGACAATAGCAGCAACTAACTCAGAATACTATGATGTTTCAAGGAGTTAGCCAAATTAGGGTTTGCAAACTTGCAGTTGATAACATACAAGTCCTGACTCTACAGAGAATAATTAGGACAGCAAGGAGATCAAACCAGTCAATCCTAAGGGAAATCAATCTTGAATACTCATTGGAAATACTGATGCTGAAGCTCCAATACCTTGGCCATCTGATGTGAAGAGCTGACTCACTGGAAAAGACTCATGCTGGGAAAGATTGAGGGCAGGAGGAGAAAAGGACAACAGAGTATGAGATGGTTGGATGGTATCACTGACTCAATGAAGATTGATCTGAGCAAATTCTGGGAGACAGTGAAGGACGGGTAAGCCTGGCGTGTTGCTGTTCGTGGGTTCCTGAACAGTCGGACACAACTGAGTGGCTGAGCATGAGTTGAGCACACAAGAGACTATTGAAAAATGATTTATTTTCTCATTCTCAATTGGTCTAGGGGCTTAATTTCTTTCCTTCAACTGAAAGGAGAATCAAAACTTTATAATCTTAGGATTTTCAAGTTGAAATATTCTCAAAAAGTATATAATCCAATACTTCCATTTTACAATTTAGAAAACGGAAATTAACATAGGTTGAAAACTTCTTCAAAATGGCATGCCTTACCAGGGTTGTAGTCATCCCTTCACCTATTACATTTAGTAAACACATATTCTTGATGAAAACACAGTAGTGATGTGAAGGTTTTAAGAAAATCAGTAATTGCATTAAAGGAGAAAAAAAAATAAAACTATATCTAAATAACACTAAAAAGTAACTGATTATAACTTTCCAAAATCACACAGCTACTAATTGGCATAACAGACACTCAAACAATGAAGTTAGTGGTCTTCACCGAATTAAGATAGCTTTTATCCCTAATGCCTAAGTAAAGGTTTGGATATCAAGTATTTGGTGTTTAGTTACTATAGGCACAAGTAAATATCTGTCAAACAAAAAACTAAACAGAATGAACATTATTTGCAGAGCTTTTGTGGAAGCAGCTAGAGGAAGAATACAGAACTAAATTTAGTTTAAAAGTTTAACTCCTTCAGATTTTCTTTTTTATTTTATTTTATGTTATTTATTTTTAATATAAATATATTTATTTTAATTGGGGGTTAATTACTTTACAGTATTGTATTGGTTTTGCCATACATCAACATGAATCCACCACAACCTATACTGCCCTTAATCATTCTACTTTTCTTTTAATTTCTGCTAAGTAATTTGCAAATTTATAGTGTTGTGAAAATTATCACTGATTTTTTTCTACCTCCCACTGAAGTAAAATATTAGAAGGATCTTGCTGTTCTTGACTGCAACAGAAACTCCTACAGTGAAGTGCTGGCTACTTCATTTCCCTTTTTGAACAACAGGAGCTACAAAAGCAAAGGGGTCACACCATATGGATTAGAATGCTGAGCCCACAACAGGAAAAGTCAGTTAGGGGTTACAAGTAATAAGGGAAACTGTTGGTTGTGCTATAGTTTGTATGAATGTGAATATAAGCTCTGTACATCTCAGGGGCTGATGTTTGGGACTGAAATAATTTCAAAGGACTTCTTTGTTTTAATTTACCAACTCATACAGAGAGGAAATAAAAAGGTACATTCTCTTGGGGCCTAAAAGATACTGTAGGGAAGTATATCAGGCATTCTCATTTTCATACTCTCAGGGTAGGACTTATTAAACCCATGTCAGTAGCGCTTGGAGGTCTGAAAAAGTAAATACTTAATTTACCACCAGGAGTAGCTCAGACTTTTGGAGAAGCTGACTCAGCATGTTTCAAACAGATTCAAAAGTTGTTTTTCGGTCATCTGACTCTACCAAAAAAATAAAAAATAAAAATAAAATGGAGCAAAGCAGGCTCAATAGACTAGCTAGCCTTAGAGGGAATCCTACTCCCTGAAAAGAATGGACTTGATTTTGGACATGTTTTCTGTCTAAATGATAGAACATTTCACATTACTGTCCATTGTAGCATTCAGTTCAGTTCAATTTGCAACCCCATGAACCGCAGCACACCACGCCTCCCTGTCCATCACCAACTTCCGGAGTTCACTCAGACTCACATCCATTGAGTCAGTGATGCCATCCAGCCATCTTATCCTCTGCCCTCTTCTCCTCCTGCCCCTAATCCCTCCCAGCATCAGAGTCTTTTCCAATGAGTCAACTCTTCGCATGAGGTGGCCAAAGTATTGGGGTTTCAGTTTCAGCATCATTCCGTCCAAAGAAATCCCAGGGCTGATCTCCTTCAGAATGGACTGGTTAGATCTCCTTGCAGTTCAAGGGACTCTCAAGAATCTTCTCCAAAAGTTCAAAAGCCCTTTCACCACAGTTCAAAAGCATCAATTCTTTGGCACTCAGCTTTCTTCACAGTCCAACTCTCACATCCATACATGACCACTGGAAAAACCATAGCCTTGATTAGACGGACCTTAGTCGGCAAAGTAATGTCTCTGCTTTTGAATATGCTATCTAGCTTGGTCATAACTTTTCTTCCAAGGATTAAGCGTCTTTTAATTTCATGGGTGCAGTCACTATCTGCAGTGATTTTGGAGCCCAAAGAAATAAAGTCTGACACTGTTTCCACTGTTTCCCCATCTATTTCCCGTGAAGTGATGGGATCAGATGCCATGATCTTCGTTTTCTGAATGTTGAGCTTTAAGCCAACTTTTTGACTCTCCTCTTTCACTTTCATTAAAAGGCTTTTGACTTCCTCTTCACTTTCTGTCATAAGGGTGATGTCATCTGCATATCTGAGGTTATTGCTATTTCTCCCGGCAATCTTGATTCCAGCTTAGTGACATAAAATATAAAGATGAGTCAGTTATTTCCTTTTCACCTATTACTCTTGACCCCCTTTGAAGAAACATTCTTTTGGGCAAACTTATGAGATTTACTCTTCCTACTACCTCTCTAGCGCTTGAAAGAATATTGTTTTGGATTTTGTATTATAGAACAGATGCATTCATAGCATCTGCTACAAATTCTCTTCTATCATGGTAGTAAATGTGTCTTTGCACAAGTCTCAAAAGTTGGCCTTGACTGTTCATTGATAATCAACCCTTACACAGTAAGCTTCAGGAAACATTATTTTGATAGATGGTGTTCCTATGAGAGCGCCTGCAAAATTGGAGGCAAAATGTCATCCTACCTCGGGCTTTCCTGATAAACCATAGCAACTTGGTTGCTAGAGTGAGAGCCCCAAGCCTAATCATGGTCACCTGGCTCCTTTGTGATTTGCTTCATTTTTTATTTTGTTTGATAGTTCTGAAGCTGTGCTTTTCTAACAGCTGAGTGGCCTGTGACAGCTGGCTGCTGAAAATAGTTTTCACTCATATAGAGACCACAAACACAAGGAGAAAGAGAAAGAGAGACTAGGAGTGAGAATGAAAGAGAGAGAGAGAGGAAATGTGTGAAAAATTGCAATGGCAAGGACTGTTACAAAAAGAAAATGTGTGAGAAATTGAAATGACAAAGACTGTTAACCACTTGTCTCATCGTCACAGACAAACTGAAAAGGCTATTGGCGATCTGAGCATTTGAAAGGTGACAGGACATGGCTACTGAGGGTCCCTCTCCCCACAGGAATCTTACAAAGGTCAGGTTCAAGGGATTCTGGTTCACTTCAAAATCTTTTGGGCTTAAGATATCACAATAAGACTACCTGGAAGGATGTGGTTTTCACTGTTTGGCAAATTGAAAATTATTTAACTCTTCAGAATTGATTCTTTTTGGTCCCTGATGATAGTAGCTTCATAGATTTAGAAAAATTGCAGAACAATACTCAAAAAGAGTGATGATTCAACTTCTCATTGAACAATATTCAGTGAAATAAATGATTTTTGAGATGAAGAGTGAACTCAGAATCTAAATGAGGTAATGAAATAAATCATATATAGAAAGTGATACATAAATGCATGAGAACACACAGAAGGGAAGATATAGATGCTAATAATAATTGAAAAGGATGACACATAAACCTGTATCATTATCACATATCACAATAAAATCTCCATTCAGGAGTTTTATGCAGATTCATATATGAAGGAATTTCCCATCTTAT
>SJYA01003365.1:0-13770 GCA_006410615.1 Neotragus moschatus | reverse complement strand
GGGACCGGATGCCATGATCTTCGTTTTCTGAATGTTGAGCTTTAAGCCAACTTTTTCACTCTCCATTTTCCATATTTATAATTGTTATATCTTCTTCTTGGATTGATCCTTTGATCTTTATGTATTGTCCTCCTTTGTCTCTTTTCACAATTTTTATTTTAAAGTCTATTTTATCTGATATGAGTATTGCTTCTCCTGCCTTCTTTTGGTCTCTATTTGCATGGAATATCTTTTTCTAGCCCTTCACTTTCAGTCTATATGTGTCCCTTCTTTTGAGGTGGGTCTCTTGTAGACAACATATATGGGGATCTTGTTTTTGTATTCATTCTGCCAGTCTTTGTCTTTCAGTTGGGGCGTTCAACCCATTTATGTTTAAGGTAATTATTGATAGATATGATCCTGTTGCCATTTACTTTACTGTTTTGGGTTCAGGTTTATATTCCCTTTTTTTGTTTCCTGTCTAGAGAATATCCTTTAGCATTTGTTGGAGAGCTGGTTTGGTGGTGCTGAATTCTCTCAATTTTTGCTTGTCTGTAAAGTTTTTGATTTCTCCTTCATATTCAATGTGGTCCTTGCTGGGTACAGTAATCTGGGCTGTAGGTTATTTTTTTTTTCATCACTTTAAATGTGTCTACCATCCCCTCCTGGCTTAAAGAATTTCTACTGAAAGATGAGCTGATATCCTTATGGGAATCCCCCTGTGTGTTATTTGTTGTTGTTCCCTTGCTGCTTTTAATATTTGTTCTGTGTGTTTGATCTTTGTTAACTTTGATTGATATGTGTCTTGTGGTGTTTCACCTTGAGTTTATTCTGTTTGGGACTCTCTGGGCTTCTTGGACTTGGGTGATTATTTTCTTCCACATTTTAGGAAGTTATCAATTATTATCTCCTCATGTATTTTTTCATGGTCTTTCTTTTTGTCTTCTTCTTTGGGGACTCCTATGATTTGAACTTTGGGGCGTTTAACATTGTCCCAGAGATCTCTGAGATTGTCCTCGTTTATTTTAATTTGTTTTTCTTTTTTCTTCTCTGATTCATTTATTTCTACCATTCTATTTTCTACCTCTTTAGTCCTATCTTCTCCCTCAGTTATTCTACTGTTGGTTCCCTCCAGAGTGTTTTTTATCTTATTTATTGCATTATTCATTATATATTGACTCTTTTTTATTTTTTATAGGTCCTCATTAAACCATTCTTGCATCTTCTCAATCCTTGTCTCCAGGATATTTATCTGTGATTCCATTTGTTTTCAAGATTTTGGATCATTTTCACTATCATTATTAGAATTCTTTATCAGGTAGATTCCCTATCTCTTCCTCCTTTATTTGGTTTGGAGGGCATTTATCCTGTTCATTTACCTGCTGGGTATTCCTCTGTTTCTTCATCTTGTTTATATTGCTGTTTTGGGGGTATTTTCTGTATTCTGGCAGTTTGTAGAGTTCTCTTTATTGTGATGGTTCCTAGGTGTGGGTGATGTTCTACGTGTGGCTTGTCAAGGTTTCCTGTTTAGGGTAGTTTTCATTGGTGTTCTGATGGGTGGAGCTGGATTTCTTCTCTCTGGAGTGCAATGAAATGTCCAGTAATGAGTCATGAGATGTCAATGGGCTGTCTCTTATACACATCTTGTAAAGTTTTTGATTTCTCCTTCATATTCAATGTGGTCCTTGCTGGGTACAGTAATCTGGGCTGTAGGTTATTTTTTTTTTCATCACTTTAAATGTGTCTACCATCCCCTCCTGGCTTAAAGAATTTCTACTGAAAGATGAGCTGATATCCTTATGGGAATCCCCCTGTGTGTTATTTGTTGTTGTTCCCTTGCTGCTTTTAATATTTGTTCTGTGTGTTTGATCTTTGTTAACTTTGATTGATATGTGTCTTGTGGTGTTTCACCTTGAGTTTATTCTGTTTGGGACTCTCTGGGCTTCTTGGACTTGGGTGATTATTTTCTTCCACATTTTAGGAAGTTATCAATTATTATCTCCTCATGTATTTTTTCATGGTCTTTCTTTTTGTCTTCTTCTTTGGGGACTCCTATGATTTGAACTTTGGGGCGTTTAACATTGTCCCAGAGATCTCTGAGATTGTCCTCGTTTATTTTAATTTGTTTTTCTTTTTTCTTCTCTGATTCATTTATTTCTACCATTCTATTTTCTACCTCTTTAGTCCTATCTTCTCCCTCAGTTATTCTACTGTTGGTTCCCTCCAGAGTGTTTTTTATCTTATTTATTGCATTATTCATTATATATTGACTCTTTTTTATTTTTTATAGGTCCTCATTAAACCATTCTTGCATCTTCTCAATCCTTGTCTCCAGGATATTTATCTGTGATTCCATTTGTTTTCAAGATTTTGGATCATTTTCACTATCATTATTAGAATTCTTTATCAGGTAGATTCCCTATCTCTTCCTCCTTTATTTGGTTTGGAGGGCATTTATCCTGTTCATTTACCTGCTGGGTATTCCTCTGTTTCTTCATCTTGTTTATATTGCTGTTTTGGGGGTATTTTCTGTATTCTGGCAGTTCGTAGAGTTCTCTTTATTGTGATGGTTCCTAGGTGTGGGTGATGTTCTACGTGTGGCTTGTCAAGGTTTCCTGTTTAGGGTAGTTTTCATTGGTGTTCTGATGGGTGGAGCTGGATTTCTTCTCTCTGGAGTGCAATGAAATGTCCAGTAATGAGTCATGAGATGTCAATGGGTTTGGAGTGTCTTTGGGAAGCCTGTATATTGAAGCTCTGGGCTATGTTCCTGTGTTGCTGGAGAATTTGCATGGTATGTCTTTCTCTAGAACTTGTTGGCCCTTGGGTGGTGCTTGGTTTCAGTGTAAGTATGGAGGCATTTGATGAGCTCCTGTCGATTAATGTTCCCTGGAGTCAGGAGTTCTCTGGTGTTTCTAGGATTTGGACTTAAGCCTCCTGCTTCTGGTTTTCAGTCTTATTTTTACAATAGCCTCAAGACTTTTCCATCTTCTTTTGAAGAAAATGGGCTGCTTTTCTGGGTGCCTGATGTCCTCAGCTGGCATTCAGAAGTTTTTTTGTGGAATTTACTTAGCATTCAAATGTTCTTGTGATGAATTTGTAGGGGAGAAAGTGGTCTCCCGGTCCTATTCCTCTGCCATCTTAGGATTGCCTCTCTATCCTTTTTATTTATTTATTTTTATTTTAATTGGAGGCTAATTACTTTACAGTGCTGTGCTGGTTTTTGCCATACTTTCACGCTAATAGGCCATGAGTGTACATGTGTTCCTCATCCTGACCTTCCCTCCCATCTCCCTCCCCATCCCATCCATTAGTGTCATCCCAGTGCACCAGCCATGAGCACCCAGCCTCATGCATCAAACCTGGACTGGCGATATGTTTCACATATGATAATATACATGTTTCAATGTTATACTTTCAAATCATCCCACCCCACCTTCTCCCACAGAGTCCAACAGTCTGTTCTTTCCATCTGTGTCTCTTTTGCTATCTCACATATAGGATCATCATTACAATGTTTCTAAATTTCAAATATATGCATTAATATACTGTATTGGTGTTTTTATTTCTGACTTACTTCACCAACTATAATAGGCTCCAGTTTCATCCACCTAATTAGAACTAATTCAAATGCATTCCTTTTAATAGCTGAGTAACAGTCCATTATGTATATGTACCATAGCTTTCTTATCCATTTATCTGCCAATGTCCATCTAGGTTGCTTCTATGTCTTGGATATTGTAGACATGGCTGGGATGAACATTGGGGTACACGCGTCTCCTTCAGTTCTGGTTTCCCTGGTGTGTATGCCCAGCAGTGGGATTGATAGGTCCAATGGAAATTCTATTTCCAATTTTTATAAGGAATCTCCACACTGTTCTCCATGGTGGCTGTTCTAGTTTGCATTCCCACCAACAGTATAAGAGGATTCCTTTCTCTCCACACCCTCTCCAGCATTTATTATTTGTAGACTTTTTGATAGCATCCATTCTGACAGGCGTGAGATGATACCTCATTGTAGTTTTGATTTACATTTCTCTGATAAGGAGTGATGTTGAGCATTTTTTCATGAGTTTGTTAGCCATTTGTATATCTTCTTTGGAGAAAAGTCTGTTAGTTCTTTAGCCTATTTTTTTTTATTGAGTTGTGTATTTTTCTGGAATTGAGCTACAGGAGTTGCTTGCAAATTTTTGAGATTAATTCTTTGTTAGTTTCCCACTCTAGTATTCTTTCCTGGAGAATCCCATGGACAGAGGAGCCTGGTAGGCTATAGTCCACGGAGTTGCAAAGAGTCAGAAATGACTGAATGAAATCACTTTTTTTTTCTTTCTTTCTTTCTTTTGCTATTTTTTTCTCCCATTCTGAGGACTGCCTTTTCACCTTGTTTATGATTTCCTTTATTGTGCAAAAGCTTTTATGTTTAATTTGGTCCTATTTGTTAATTTTTTCTTTATATCCATTACTCTAGGAGGGGGATCTATAGAATCCTGCTGTGATTTACGTCAGAGAGTATTTTGCCTATGTTTTCCGATAGGAGTTTTATAGTTTCTGGTCTTACGTTTAGATCTTTAATCCATTTTGAGTTTACTTTTGTGTATGGTGTTAGATAGTGTTCTAGTTTCATTCTTTTACAAGTAGTTGACCAGTTTTCCCAGCACCATTGGTTAAAGATATTGTCTTTTCTCCATTGTATATTCTTGCTTCCTTTGTCAAACATAAGGTGTCCATAGGTACATGGATTTATTTCTGTGCTTTCTATTTTGTTCCATTGATCTATGTTTCTGTCTTTGTGCTAGAACCATACTGTCTTGATGACTGTGGCTTTACAGTATAGCCTGAAGTCAGGCAGGTTGATTCCTCCAGTTCCATTCTTCTTTCTCAAGATTGCTTTGGCTATTCGAGTTTTTTTTTTTTTTTTTTGGAATTCCATACAAATTGTGAAATTATTTGTTCCAATTCTCTGAAAAATATCATTGGTAGCTTGATAGGGGTGGCATTGAATCTATAGACTGCTTTGTTTAGTATAGTCATTTTCACTATATTGATTCTTCTGATCCGTGAACAGGGCATATTTCTCAATTTATTAGTGTTCTCTTTTATTTCTTTCACCTGTGTTCTATAGTTTTCTATATATAGATCTGTTATTTCTTTCTAGGTAGATTTATTCCTAAGTATTTTCTTCTTTTTCTTGCAATGGTGAATGGAATTGTTTCCTTAATTTCTCTTTCTGTTTTCTCATTGTTAGTGTGTAGGAATGCAAGAGATTTCTGTGTGTTAATTTTATATCCTGCAACTTTACTATATTCATTGATTAGCTCTAGAAATTTTCTGGTGGAGTCATTATGGTTTTCTATTTAGAGGATCATGTCATCTGCAAACAGTGAGAGCTTTACTTCTTCTTTTCCAGTCTGAATTCTTTTTCTTTTTCTGCTCTGATTTCTGTGGCCAAAACTTCCAAAACTATGTTGAATAGCAGTGGTGAGAGTGGGCATCCTTGTCTTATTCCTGATTTTAGGGCAAATGCTTTCAAGTTTTCATCATTGAGGATAATGTTTGCTGTGGGTTTATTATATATAGCTTTTATTATGTTAAGGTATGTTCCTTCTATGCCTGCTTCCTGGAGGGTTTTGGTTTTTTTTTTTTTTTTTTTCCATAAATTGATGTTGAATTTTGTCAAAGGCTTTCTCTGCATCTACTGAAATAATCATGTGGTTTTTATCTTTCAATTGGTTAATGTGGTGATTGATTTGAGAATGTTGGAGAATATTTGAATCCCTGGGATAAAGCCCACTTGGTCATGATGTTTGATCTTTTTAATATATTGTTGGATTTTGTTTGCTAGAATTTTGTTAAGGATTTTTGCATCTATGTTCATCAGTGATATTGGCCTGTGGTTTTCTTTTTTGTGTGGCATCTCTGTCTGGTTTTCATATTAGTGATAGCAGCCTTGTAGAATGAATTTGGAACTTTACCTTCCTGTGCAATTTTCTGGAAGAGTTTGAATAGGATAGGTGTTAGCTCTTCTCTAAATTTTTGGTAGAATTCAGCTGTGCAGCCATCTAGTTCTGGGCTTTTGTTTGTTGGAAGAATTTTGATTATGGTTTCGATTTCTGTGCCTGTGATGGGTCTGTTAAAATTTTTTATTTCTTCCTGATTCAGTTTTTGAAAGTTATACTTTCCTAAAAATTTGTCCATTTATTCCAAGTTGTCCATTTTACTGGAATATAGTTGCTGATAATAGTCTCTTATGACCCTTTGTATTCCTGTGTTGTTTCTTGTGATTTATCCATTTTCATTTCTAATTTTGTTGATTTGATTCTTCTCCTTTGTTTCTTGATGAGTCTGGCTAATGGTTTGTCTATTTTAGTTATCTTCTTGAGGAACCAGCTTTCAGCTTTGTTGATTTTTGCTGTGGTCTCTGTTTCTTTTTCATATATTTCTGCCCTAAATTTTGTGATTTCTTTCTTTCTACTCACCCTAGGGGTCTTCATTTCTTCCTTTTTTATTTGCCACAGGTGTTGAGTTAGGTTATTTATTTGATTTATCTCCTGTTTCTTGAGCTAGGCTTGTATTGTTATGACTCTTCCCCTTAGCACTACTTTTACTGAATCCCACAGGGTTTGGGTTTTGTGTTTTCATTTTCATTCGTTTCTACGCATATTTTGATTTCTTTTTTTTTATTTCTTCTGTGATTTGTTGGCTATTCAGAAGTGAGTTGTTTAGCCTCCATATATTTTTATTTTAATATTTTTTTCCTGTAGTTTATTTCTAATCTTACCTCATTGTGATCAGAAAAGATGCTTGAGATTATTTTAATTTTTTTGAATTTACCAAGGCTAGATTTATGGCACAGGGTGTGATCTATCCTGGAGAAGGTTCCATGTGCACTTGCAAAAAAGTTAAAATTCACTTATTTGGGGTGATATGTCCTATAGCTATCAATTAGGTCTAACTGGTTCACTGTATCATTTAAAGTTTGTGTTTCCTTGCTAATTTTCTGTTTAGCTGATCTATCCAGAGGTGAGAGTGGGGTATTAAAATCTCCCACTATTATTGTGTTACTGTTAATTTCCCCTTTCATATTTGTAAGCATTTCCCTTACATATCACAGTGCTCTTATGATGATTGCATATATATTTATAATTATTATATCTTTCTCATGGATTTATCCTTTGATCATTATGTAGTGTCCTTCTTTGTCTCTTTTCACAGCCTTTATTTCAAAGTCTATTTTACCTTACATTAGTATTACCCCTCCTGCTTTCTTTTGGGCTCTATTTGTGTGGAATATGTTTTTCCAGCCCTTCACTTTCAGTCTGCATTTGTCCCTTGTTTTGAGGTGGGTCTCTTGTAGCCAACATACATAGGGGTCTTGTTTTTGTATTCATTCAGTCAGTCCTTGTCTTTTGGTTGGGGCATTCAACCTATTTACATTTAAGGTAATTATTGATAAGTATGATCCTGTTGCCATTTACTTCGTTGTTTTGGGTTCGAGTTTATAAACCTTTTCTGTGTTTTCTGTCTAGAGAAGATCCTTTATCATTTGTTGAAGAGCTGGTTTGGTGGTGTTGAATTCTCTCAGCTTTTGCTTGTCTGTATAGCTTTTGATTTCTCCTTCATTTTTGAATGTGATCCTTGCTGGGTACAGTAATCTGGGTTGTAGGTTTTTCTTTTTCATCACTTTAAGTATGTCCTGCCATTCCCTTCTGGCTTGAAGAGTTTCTAATTAAAGATCAGCTGTTACCATTATGGGGATCCCCTTGTGTGTTGTTTGTTGTTTTTCCCTTGCTGCTTTTAATATTTGTTCTTTGTGCTTGATCTTTGTTAATTTGATTAATACGTGTTTTGGGGTGTTTCACCTTGGGTTTATGCTGCTTGGAACTCTCTGGGTTTCTTGCACTTAGGTGGCTATTTCCTTCCCCATTTTAGGGAAGGTTTCAACTATTATCTCCTTAAGTATTTTCTCATGGCATTTCTTTTTTTATTCTTCTTCTGGGACTCCTATGATTCAAATATGGCGGTTTTCATTGTCCCAGAGGTCTCTGAGGTTGTCCTCATTTCTTTTCATTCTTTTTTCCTTTCTGCTTCATTCATTTCCACAATTCTATCTTCCTCCTCACTTATTCTATCTTCTGCCTCAGTTATTCTACTGTTGGTTCCCTCCAGCATGTTTTTGATCTTATTTATTGCATTATTCATTTTTGATTTACTCTTCTTTATTTCTTCTAGGTCTTGTTTAAACTTTTCTTGCATCTTCTCAATTCTTGTCTCCAGACTGTAATGTGTAACTCCATTTTTTTTTTTCTCAAAATTTTGAATCATTTTTACTATTATTATTCTGAATTCTTTTTCAGGTAGATTCCCTATTTCCTCCTGTTGTTTGGTTTGGTGGGCTTTTATCATATTCCTTTCAGTTCAGTTCAGTTCAGTTCAGCCGATCATTCATGTCCAATTCTGCAACTTCATGAATCACAACATGCCAGGCCTCCCTGTCCATCACCAACTCCCAGAGTTTACCCAAACTCATGTCCAACGAGTCAGTGATGTCACCCTGCCATCTCATCCCCTGTCATCCCCTTCTCCTCCTGCCCCCAATCCCTCCCAGCATCAGGGTCTTTTCCAATGAGTCAACTCTTCTCATGACAAAGTATTGGAGTTTCAGCTTCAGCATCAGTCCTTCCAATGAACACCCAGAACTGATCTCCTTTAAGATGGACTGATTGGATCTCCTTGCAGTACACGGGACTCTCAAGAATCTTCTCCAACACCACAGTTCAAAAGCATCAATTCTTCAGTGCTCAGCTTTCTTCACAGTCTGACTCTCACATCAGTACATGACCACTGGAAAAACCATAGTTTGACTAGATTGACCTTTGTTGGGAAAGCAATGTCTCTGATTTTTAATATGATATCTAGGTTGGTCATAAATTTCCTTCCAAACAGTAAACATCTTTTAATTTCGTGGCTGCAATCTCCATCTGTAGTGATTTTGGAGCCCACAAAAATAAAGTCTGAGACTATTTCCACTGTTTCCCCATCTATTTCCCATTAAGTGATGGGACCAGATGACATGATCTTAGTTTTATGAATGTTGAGTTTTAAGCCAACATTTTCACTCTCCTCTTTACCTGCTGAATATTTCTCTGTCTTTTCATCTTGTTTAGGTTTCTGCATTTGGGGTGGCTTTTCTGTATGCTGGAAGTTTTTGTTGTTGTTGTTCTTCCTATTTATTGTGTAGCTTCCTCCTTGTGTGTGGGGTTGGACAAGTGCCTTGTCAAGGTTTCCTGGTAAGGGAAGCTTGCATTGATGTTCTGGTGGGTGGAGCTGGATCTCTTCTCTCTGGAGTGCAATGAAGTGTCCAGTAGTGAGTTTTGAGGTGTCTGTGGGTTTGGTGTGACTTTTGGCTGCCTGTAATTTTGTGCTCAGGGTTATGTTCCTGCATTGTTGGAGAATTAGCTTGGTATGTCTTGCTCTTAAACATTTTGGCCCTTGGGTGG
Source organism: Neotragus moschatus (assembly GCA_006410615.1). Lineage (NCBI taxonomy): Eukaryota > Metazoa > Chordata > Mammalia > Artiodactyla > Bovidae > Neotragus > Neotragus moschatus. The sequence goes on along the minus strand of SJYA01003365.1, from coordinate 4,297 downwards.
AGCTTGGTTTCAGTGTAGGTATGGAGGCTTTTGGATGAGCTTTTGTCGATTAATGGTCCTTGGAGTCAGAAGTTTTCTGATATTCTCAAGTTTTGNAATTTTGTGCTCAGGGTTATGTTCCTGCATTGTTGGAGAATTAGCTTGGTATGTCTTGCTCTTAAACATTTTGGCCCTTGGGTGGAGCTTGGTTTCAGTGTAGGTATGGAGGCTTTTGGATGAGCTTTTGTCGATTAATGGTCCTTGGAGTCAGAAGTTTTCTGATATTCTCAAGTTTTGGATTTAGGCCTCCTGCCTCTGGGTTTCAGTCTTATTCATATAGCATCCTCAATATTTCTCCATCCATACAACACCAATGATAAAACATCTAGGTTAATGGTGAAAAGATTCTCCACAATGAGTGACACCCAGAGAGGTTCACAGAGTTATATGAAGAAGAGGAGATGGAAGAGGGAGATAGAGGTGACCAGGAGGAGAAGGGGGGGGGAATCAAAAGGGAAGAGAGCAATCAAGCCAGTAATCACACTCCTAAGTAAAAACGGATACTGAAGATTGGATTCTTAGAGGTACCGAATTGATAAAAATACCAAAAAGCAAAGATTAAAAATCTAGAGTAGAGGTTATACGCTCAAAAATTCAACATCAAAAAAAAAAAAAATTGCGCAAGTTATATGGAAAAAAAATGAAATTTTCTCTAAAAATAGTGTCTTTTTTTTCCAAGGAAATAATGTTTTAAAAATGAAATTAAAACAGTAATAAAGAATTTAAAAATTTAAAATTAAAGAATTATAATAGTAAAGTATATTTAGGAATTTCTGTGGAGCTCTTGAGGGAAGTATGTGGTCAATTCAGTTTCAGATAGTTCCTTGTTCCACCTTATACTTCTTCTCATGTTCTATAGATCCATTCCAATGTAGCCAGTGCTAACTACTGGATTTTAATCTGTTGCACCTGTCACTTCCAAAGCCATTCCCTCTTCTTTGTTTATTTTAGCTTCTTCTTTTTGCAAGTCTCTTCAGTATCTAACTTCTGCCTTGACACAAGGGGATGAAGGTGATCATTTATTTAGGCTCAATTGTTCAATTGTGCTGCGGGAGGGATGAACACTTTTTCAGTGTTCAAATATCACTGGTGAGTGTGGGAAGTGGGTCACTGTGTCTGGGCCACACTGGTTTGCCCCATTCACGGTGTGTGTGCTTTCTCGGTTTACATTGCTCAGGCTCCAGGTTGCTATGCTGGGGAAATGTCTAAGGCAGGCCCTGGGTTGCATGCACTTCCCAGATCTATGCCACTCAGGTTCAGGTTCTCAGTTACTCCACCAAGGCACAGGCTTAGTTGGGCCCACGAAAAATATTTCATTGTAAAACTCCTCCATGTCACTACTAGAATCTTAGAGAACTTTAATTGTGATAATACCCTAATTTATATGATTTGATCTCTTGTACTTAAATGATACATTGTTCTCCCTTCTCTTTTTAAAAATCATAGATGATATTTTCATTTTATACCATCAGTTTTCAGATTCACATAGATTACCTTCATATTTGTCATAATGTATTTGGGATCATTCCTTTTTTTGCCTAATTGAATCCTTTAGTGTTTCCAATAGAGGCTCTTCTTTGAAAAAACTTCTGTAAATATCTTTACCCCTTGCTTCTGGAAGATTTTCACTTAACATGTAAATTTAATTTATAATTATTTTCTCTCAGCATTTTGATGATATTACTCTTCAGTGTTCTGGCTTTCATATTTGCTCTTGAGAAGTCAGCTATACATCCTTTCTTTAAAAAAATGATATATTATGTTTTTTTCTGACTGCCTTTAAGATCCTTTTTTGCATGGGAGAGGTGGTTTTTCTTCAGTTTCATTCTCCTATGTCCAGTTTTACGATTATGCTTAAAAGTTTTTATTTTGCATAATTTCTTAACATATGAAAAGCAGAGAAAATGGTTTAATTAACCTCTATGTATAAACATCATTCCCCTTCAATATATCTCAACTTATGTCTAACATTGCTTCACCTAGACCTGTAAAAACCACCATTCAACCCTATTATTTTGAAGCAAGTTCAAATTATCATTTTATAAAATAAAGTTAGCATATGTAGGTAAGTGCTCTTTTATAAAATCATTGTAACTTTTTCACACATGCAAATTTTAATATTTTCTCAGTATTTTCTCAGTGAGTGCAAGAGCTTGGAGTTTCTCAGGTTGTCTTTGAAATGTGTTTTTCTTCTTTTAAACAATTTGAATCAGCATCAAACAACAACCATATATATATAGCTGGTTGATAATGTTTCTTAAGTCCATTTTAATATGTAGAACCTTCTATCCTTGTTTCTACAATTTGCTTGTTGAATTAATCAGGTTCTTTGTACTTACACTTTTTTTTACAGACTAAATTGTATATATCCTTTAATTATCATCTTTGGGACTCATTAGGCTGTCTGAAACTGTAGATGATTGTCTTTTATCAGTTTAGTGGATGTATCAGTCATATTCCCTTTAAGTATTTCCTTTGCCATATCCTCTCTTTTCTCACCTTCTAAACCTCTGACATTTTTATGATAATCTTTGTGTCTTTTAGCCTCTCATTCTTCCAAAGAAGATTTGGACTTGATTATGTCAAGGACCAGTCAGAAAAAAAAAAAATAAATTCCAAACAATATTTTTTGAACCACCTAGGTAGTTCAAAATTTAGGCTGGAAGGCCATATGATGATGGGCTTGCTGTTATAAATCATTAGAAGAAGCATAATTTTTCATTCAAATTAGCATGCTGGTTCAAGACATGCACATTTCTTTTGCATTTCCTGGCAGGTAGAGGTTTATTTCTAATATATATTTTATAATAATGATGAAACATTTGGAAATCCCAATTTATTTAGAGTGGGAAGAATTACTGTGTCAGACTCCAATTTCTGGTGGTTCTAAGCTTTATTCCTGTATCTTTTTTTCCTTATAAGTTGGTAAAAATAGAAGTACAAGTTCCTCTGGTAGGTCAAATATTCTGATGGCAGGCTTATTTCCCTGATTGTAATTATTTTCTAGAAATTGAATATTCCTGGTTCCTTATCAGCTTATGGATGATTTTAGTTTTTTTTAATAAGTGTATTTAATCTAGTCTATTTAGTTCTTTTCAAGAAAAGGTAGGTAAGGTTGCACGCATATACAAATTGAATAGTGAATGGTGAATGGTGGTCTTGCATACCAGCCTTGGCATTGAATGCTTTTTTTTTTTTCCAAGGGATTGACATTTTCTTCTGCTTTCAGTTGCTGGCTTGGCCTTTAATAGGAATCCTGGATACAAAATGTCACTCAACTTTATCTACAGGGTTTTGTAAAATGCTTTGCAAGGAAAACATTAAAGTGTATTATCCCAATGGAAAAAAGAAAGTCACTTCACTAATGCCAGTTTTCTCCCTGCTGTTCTACTTTTGTGTCTTGCTGCGTCAATAATGTATCTGCTTTAATGCTGAATCATAAATATAAATATACATATGTATGTATATTTTTTCTTTGGTGATGGCTTTTAAAATCATACAGGTACAAAACCTAGCTCTCCAATTCTTCATGCTTTCTTGCTTTCATCCTTAGTGACTGTTCATTTTGTTTGTCTATATTATCAAATCTGTAGAAAGGGCAGTATAATTCTTTAAAATAGTATGTATTTTAAAATTTTCACATTGCTTCATTAAACTTCTCATATGTGACCTTGGGTAAGTAACATAACCACTGTGTTTTATTTTTCTTGTGTGAAAAAGTGAAAACACTAATCTTAGCAGACAGTAGCACACCAGGCTTCCCTGTCTTTCACCATCTCTTGGAGCTTGCTCAGACTCATGTCCTTTGAGTCACTGATGCCATCCAACCATGTCATCCTCCATCATCCCCTTCTCCTCCTGATGTCAATATTTCCCAGCAGGGTCTTTTCTAATGAGTCAGCTCTTTGCATCAGGTGGCCAAAGTATTGGAGCTTTTGCTTCAGCATCTGTCCTTCTCATGAATATTCACAACCGATTTCCTTTAGGATTGACTGGTTTGACCTCCTTGCAGTACAAGGGACTCTAAAGAGTCTTCTCCAATGTCACAGTTCAAAAGCATCAATCCTTTGGTACTTTGCCTTCTTTTTGGTCCAACTCTCTCGTTCATACATGACTATTGGAAAAACCATAGCTTTGACTAGGAAGACCTTTGTCAGCAAAGTAATACCTCTGCTTTTTAATATGGTGTCTAGGTTTGTCATAGCTTTTCTTCCAAGGAGCAAGCATCTTTTAATTTAATGGCTGCAGTCACCATCTG
>SJYA01003364.1:414202-424622 GCA_006410615.1 Neotragus moschatus | reverse complement strand
TTTTAGCTTTTGTCTTTTAAAATGTTGAAAGCTTGCCAGGTGAAGAAATGAGAACAAATTTACGTGCTGACCACCCTGCAAGGTGTGGGCACTTGTCATTAAAAAAAAAAAAAAAAAAAAACTTTGCCCTTTGAAAGACAAAAGTGCTGAATCCCTGTTTCAAATGATACTGGACCTTTTGAAGTATTAAGAATAGAGGACACTATGGGTCTAGAAAGGCAGGTACAAAGCTTCACAGTAAGGTTACCATAAGTGAACACGGACTTGGGACTACCAGATGTCTAAACAGGTAGACTTTAGAAAAAATCTAAAGAGGCTGTTTGGCTCAGTAGGAGAAAGGGCAGAGTCCCCGGCACTGTCAATGCTGAATTCTCAAAGGTCTGCTTGATGATGACAAGGAATATCTTGATAGACAGATAAATGAGAAAAGATACATAGACAGCAGGTGACAGGTGTTCGACAAGCATCAGACAATATGTAAATAGATGACATGACAGGTGATGTGTGACAGATGACATGTGAAAGACTGCATGCAATAGATGATCTACAGATGACATGGACAACAGGTGACATAGGACAGGTAATAGATGACAGGTGAAGAAATTTTTTCTACAACTTGGCCATAGCTTTAAGTTAAAATAATTCTAACACCTTCCTGCAGCAATTTTGCTTCACTCCTCCAGGGACCTTTTTTCTATAACCCCTTATGAAGAAGCAGAAGAGACAGAACTAGATCCCATTTGACTCACAATGCCTCATTGCATTTAGAACAGAATGTTCTACAATGTACTTTTAAATTTCTATCTCAATGTATCTACAATGCAAGTTTGCCAAGTTATCCTGAGGTTCACTTATCAGATTATTAAAACCTAAGAAATACTTTAATTTTTTCTCTTTATTTTGGAATTAACTTGAGGAAGATAGGAGTTATAAGTCAAAATTTCTTGGTTTCTTTTATGCTTTTTCATACATTTTGCCTCATATAACTTTTGAGTACAAAATAGCATGTTTCCCTAATTATAAAGTCACACTTCCAGACCATACTTTGAGAACTAGTTCTTTCTGATGTTGATCTACTATTCAATTTCTAGAGCCCAAGTACATTTCAAGGTAAAACAAAATTAAAATATGCATTAACTATATACTTGGAAAATATGCATTTAATGTAAACATTGGGAGATTTAAATTTAAACATATACAGGAAAATTATTGTTTGGATTGAAGAAGTAGAGATTCGTTTTTTACTGAAAAGAATTGATGGTTTTCCACTGTAAATCTTTTTTATCTATTATTTTTATTTATTTTTTAATATAAATTTATTTATTTTAATTGGAGGCTAATGACTTCACAATATTGTGTTGGTTTTGCCATACATCAACATGAATCCGCCATGGGTGTACACGTGTTCCCCATCCTGAACCCCCCTCCCACCTCCATCCCCCTATCATCCCTCTGGGTCATCCCAGTGCACCAGCCCTGAGCATCCTATATCATGCATCGAACCTGTACTGGTAATTCGTTTCACATATGATATTATATGTTTCAATGCTATTCTCCCAAATCATCCCACCCACAGAGTCCAAAAGACTGTTCTATACATCTGTGCCTCTTTTGCTGTCTTGCATACAGGGTTATCATTACCATCTTTCTAAATTCCACTGTAAATCTTAAGCTCTGCCTCTTGGCTGAACGCTAGAAGATAACTGTGGCTGGGTGAAGATTTACTGATTTCTTGGGTTACTAGCTGTTCTCTACTTCTTATTTTGCAAGATTTTTAAACTCTTTCTTCCTTCAAGATGATTTTCATCTTTACCATCCTATTTGTGAAAGTAAGTCCAACTTATTATTTTCCTTTTCAATATGGACAAAGAATACAGCCAATCCAGCTTGCTACTTATGCATGTTCATGACACATGCTAGTAACTGTAAGGCACCTACAAGACTGTTTTGTCCATAAATATCATTTATCTACTACTTCTGCCCCCAAATCTAATTTTTTCCCTTTACTCATTTCTTATAAGCTAACACATTGAAGAAACTGCTTGAAATGAACAGGTTATCTAGGACTTGTTCAATCTATTACACTGTTATCAGGAATTACTACCTCAGTTGTTAGAGCATCCTATTTTCAGTAACCCAGTAGACATTTAAGGGAATAAGATAAAGGGAAACAGAATGAGTCTTATTGAAGGGAAAGACTCCAGAAGGATAATACAAAAAGGAGATTTATGAAAATTCCTTCCTCTGCCAATCCAATCCTACTACTTTAGAATTAAAGTAGGTATTCTTTCTGCCATTACAACCTTTAAATCATTGAATATACTACTGTCAGTGGATCTCTTCTTCCTTCCTCATGTATATTCATACCAACCTCTTTCCCAATTTTTATTCCCCATCAAGCTACCACATATTTCATTTATGATAAGTTAACAAAACTATATAAGGAAAACATCAAATTAAATTTGAACAAATCAAAGGCATTTAAAGAAATGATTTTAAAATTGAAGATAATGCACAATAAGAAAATTTATCAGGGGGAAACACAGCAAATGTAGTATATATAAGTTTCCTGTTGACACAACTTTAAAAACTGTTACCTCAGTAAAGAATGGATAGAAAAATCTGAGTTGATTCTAATGGGGAGGATTCCTGTTGGAAGGGCAGATGAGATGGTTTTAAAGGGGCAGAGAGGAAATATGTACCTAGATCAACATAGAAAAGAAAGTCACAGAAAACAAGTGACCATTAGCCATAGGAAACGAGAGGATTCTTCACAGCTTCAAGAAGAAAAAAAGAGCTAGAAAGGAAGGCTAGAGGCAGAAATGCTAGAAATCACTATATAATTTCTTTGCCAAAATAGAAAGAGATATACATTAAATGGTCAATTTTAAAAAGAAAAAGATGAAAAAGAACTTGGCGGCATTAAGGAAAATTGTATATTAAGGTGCTCATTTCTTAATTCTGATTTAATTCTGCATGAGGGTGCTTTTCCTAAAACACCTTTTGCATCTTGGATACATCTTTTAATGCCCTGGTACATGGTAAGGAAATAAATGAAAAAAGTCAGTAAGTTTTTACAGCTAAGAAAATTAGTGTTTATCAGTAACCACAGGAGTTAATAACTATTGATGCTCATCAAAAGCAATTTATGTCAGGGAGGGTTCAGAATCAAGTGTGCAAAGGAACACTAGACAAAAGGGAAAATGTCCATTTTGTAGTTGACAGAGATAATATTGTTAACAAGGGGAAAAAAATGGTTCATGAAAAGGCTTAGCATATTTAAAAGTAAGACCATTCTGATAGAAGATAGCCAGGACATGAGAGTTTCATCATGCCATGCCCCACCTAAAACCCTTCGGTGTCTCCCCATCCAGGGCTGTGCATGATTTGGTCCTTGCCTACCTCTATATTTCATGTCTCACTAGTCTTCCTCCTCCTTCTTAATACTCTAACCATGGTAAACAAGACCTTTGCACAAGTTGCTATCTCCTTTTGCCGCTTTGCTTCCTCCAAGTCAAATGCTGAACATTTATTCTTCAGCTCTCAATTAACCACATATTGGATTTGATTTACTTCCCATTATATCATCAGGATAGATCAGTTCGGTTCCGTTGCTCAATTGTGTACTCATTGCAACCCCATGGACTGCAGCACGCCAGGCCTCCCTGTCCATCACGAACTCCGAGAGCTTACTCAAACTCAAGTCCATCGAGTCAATGATGCCATCTAACCATCTCATCCTCTGTAGTCCACTTCTCCTCCTGCCTTCAATCTTTCCCAGCATCAGGGTCTTTTCCNCAGAATTGAAAGAGACATGTGTACCCCAGTGTTCATCGCAGCACTGTTTGTAATAGCAAGGACATGGAAACAACCTAGATGTCCATCAGCAGATGAATGGATAAGAAAGCTGTGGTACATATACACAATGAAGTATTACTCGGCCATTAAAAAGAATACATTTGAATCAGTTCTAAAGAGGTGGATGAAACTGGGGCCTATTATACAGACTGAAGTTAGCCAGAAAGAAAAACATCAATATAGTATACTAACACATGTATATGGAATTTAGAAAGATGATAATGATAACCCTGTATGCGAGATAGAAAAAGAGACACAGATGTATAGAACAGTCTTTTGGACTCTGTGGGAGAGGGCGAGGGTGGGATGATTTGGGAGAATGGCATTGAAACATGTATAATATCATATANTATACTAACACATGTATATGGAATTTAGAAAGATGATAATGATAACCCTGTATGCGAGATAGAAAAAGAGACACAGATGTATAGAACAGTCTTTTGGACTCTGTGGGAGAGGGCGAGGGTGGGATGATTTGGGAGAATGGCATTGAAACATGTATAATATCATATATGAAACAAATTGCCAGTCCAGGTTCGATGCAGGATACAGGATACTTTGGGCTGGTGCACTGGGATGACCCAGAGGGATGGTACAGGGAGGGAGGTGGAAGGGAGATTCAGGATGGGGAACACGTGTACACTTGTGGTGGATTCATGTTGATGTATGGCAAAACCAATACAATATTTAAAGTAATTAGCCTCCAATTAAAATAAATATATTTAATTTTTTTTAATGAAAAATTCCTGCTTTGGAAGGTTTGCTCGCCAAAGTGTTCCTAATTTGCAGAATGCAAATAAAAGGCTTTCAAACATTTCATCAATCCATTTTGAGCTATTGTGGCAATTTTTGTCAAGGATTTTGATTAAATTTATTTGCCTGTGATTATTAAGACTCTTGTAGAAGCAAAAAAAGTAAGCTCTTTTGAAAAAGAATTTAACTCATTAAGTTCTATTCTGCCTAACCTGCACACTTGCATTGTTTGGTCCTCCCTTGAGAGAGAATTGATGCATACTCCCCTTGTCCTGTAAAACTACTGGCAATTTTGCCAAGAGAAAATTTCAAAGAATGCCTCTTGGTGTAGAAGAAAGTGAAGTCTTACATGAAAATAAGTGGAAATAGTTTTCAAAAGAGCTATTTAAGCAGTTGAGTACAATCTGCGGCAGGATCTTGTATACAGTGTTGCAAGACTAATTGAGCATGAAGTTGCATATACAAAGCATCAGATGTTCAGAAAAGATTTTGTGCCCAAACTGACATTCTGATCACCACCCTTTTTATTGTTGACATAAATGACCCAGTTGGTAGACAAGTAACTTTAGATACTCTTTCTGTTGCAGAAAACTCCTCAACATTTATAAGAACTGCTTTGTGAAAAAAAGTGGAAGGTCACAGGATAGGCTAGCCATAATCAAATAGTGATGGTCAAATTTTTATTTTTTACTTCCTATTTGTATCTCTATTATATAGTGGTCATTTTTAATATTTCTAAAACTTTTCTCCTGGCCTTCTCCTGGATGCTTTTATTACATTAATATTACAATACTTAAGATTATGAAAGGCAATAAAAGCCTTCGTGAAATAAAGATGTTTATATATGAATTCTCACACTGCCTAGTTGAGGCCATTCTAGAGAACTGATATAACTGGTTTTTGGAAAACTGGTTCATGCAACTTAAAACAGGAGTAAAACTCAATTCTTAATATGCTGAACTTAGGATGCCCAGACATTTTTACCTATGGCATATAATTAATAATGCAGAACTTCAGAAATGGTTATAAGCTTCCATCTATAAAATAAGCCACTCTAGATATTTTTTAACAGAAAGATTTTCAATACAGGGACTTTTTGCTTGTGAAATCATTAGCCATTTTAAGTGAACAAGATTTAGACTGGGAACCAATAACAACTCCAGAACAACACAGAACTGTCCCTCCATGGGAGACTGCATTTACACTACAACAGGCAACCATGGAAATTAAGAAGCCATTGTAAAAAGTGCTTTGTAAAAGTACCTATCACTCAAGATATGATCTGGAAGTCAGAGAGCTGCTGAAAGAACTGCTGGATGCAGAACCACACAGCGCTCCCCAGATCTATGCCAGCAAAATAAATATTTCATATATTAGCGTTTCTCCTAACATTCATGGAGAAGGAAATGGCAAACCACTCCAGTATTCTTGCCTGGAGAATCCCGTGGACGGGGGAGTCTGGAGGGCTACAGTACATGGGGTCACAAGAATCAGACACAACTTAGTGTCTAAACCACCACTACCACCACCACCTAACATTTAATGCAATTATGAATGCAAGTGTTGGGTGAATGCCACTGATGGAAACCAGAAACCTTAGCTACAAGGGATTTTGGAAATGTAAACTGTATCTTGCCATAGCAGCTGCCATTCAGAAGGATGGCCTAAGAGTTAAAATAGATACTGAATAATCAGTGTACCATATCTGCTGTACCAAAGAGCCTGGAGGAAACCTTGTGACAAATGTTAATGCTAGTTTTAAAAAGTAGATTTTAAAGAAAGGAGTCAATACCCATAAATCATTTTAGTATAAAAATGATATAAAATCCATTTTCTGACACATTTATACCTATCCTAAATTGATTTCTTTGAGTACTTGAAATTTCAAATAATATTTATTGTACACCTGCAGTATTTAAGGAATTGGGCAAGGGAATCAGACATAGTCCCTGTCCTTGAACAAGCACATTCTAACCTGGAATAGAAGAGCTAGGGACAATGACAATACAAAGTAACATATGTTAAACACTGAAAAAGAGCAAACTGTACTAGAGAGGACTCAGGGAAAGGTTTCAGGAAGGATGTAACAATTGAAATTGGCCTTACAGAATGAATAAGGTCAAACAAATATCAAATTTTTAACTTTTTGGCAATTTTCAGTTTACAAAATTTGTTTAGAATATTTTATAATTTTACTTTCTCAGAAATTCTTTCATATATCTAGAGAAATGTTTTCCATATTCCACAGATTTTTTTCCACCAAAATTTCAGGTTGACACCACACAGCTAAGAAGCAGCAGAAATAGAAAAATGAACTCATGTATGTCTCACTCCAATAGTGCTGATTGATCATGTCACATTGGCATTCTCAGAGGGATTTAGAAACACAGAAATGCCTACATAGAGAATGAATGAAATAACACTGGAACAAAAGCTTAGAAACTGCAAGCAATTGTGTTTGACTGGATTGCAAAGAAAATGTAGAGACTAGAGAGCAAAGGTAAATTAGGACCAAACAGTAGGTAAGTTTAGTATCAGACTAAAGCAATAGGCATCTAATTAAATTTTTAGAAAAACATGATTACTGCACTGATTTGTAGAATTGAAGTACAGTGTGAAAGAGACTACAGACTGAAATGGAGGAAATAAGGATCTCATAATTGCCTAGATGAGAGTAATGAGGGTATTAAATTAGTTTGGTATGACTATGAATCAAGACCTCTCTCTCCAGCAATATGATTAACTACCTATTTGGACACAGCTTTTCAACAATTTCAAAAATGCTGAAATGATAGATCAAATCTAATAAACATCTTTCCAAATCAATACACAGCTGAGCTCATAGGAAAGGAAGGAAAATTCCCAGGGATTAAAACTAAAGAGAGCTTTAAAACAAAATGGTACACTGAGGCTAAGCCTACTAGAGCCTTAGAAGTATTTGCCAATCTCCTTAGATAAGAGGCTTGTATTTTAATAATCTGCCACCTATGCATAGGTGACATAGCCTTGGGCCAATACAAGGTATAGAGAGTATCAACAGAACTTCCTCACATTCAAAAAACCTGACATAACTAAGTACTCAATGAATGGGTAGACTGGAGGAAAAAATTTCATCTGATGGCAAAGGAAAACAATTGGGAAAATTGGTATGACTCTGACTAGAGTATCTTATAACAGGCTTGACTATGTCTCTCTCTATCTAGTCTTCTGGTTTTAATGTATAATAGTTGAGTCATCTAAGAAAATATAAACTGAGAAATTAACCTAATCCCTAGTTGGTAGGCAACTAAGGCTATCTTTCAGAACGTAATACACATTTACAGAAAAATGGACCCTCAAGCCAGGCTTTCCAGGATTTTACAGATAAGTTACAATAATCTTAACTTTACAGTTCAAAATCCTATATATTTTGACCAGGTAAGACATTTCATACATAGTGGCAGCAGTGGAAGCAGTAGTGGCAGTATGATTTTTCTTTCTGCCTAAATTCACACACACACACACACACACACAGCAAAAGGCTAAAAATGGTAACCCATAGACAGCAAATCCAGGGAATAAGGTATCACATCAAAGCCCAGGATATGACTTAGTAGAACCAAATCATTTAGAACAGAAAGACCCATGGAGAAATAGCAGCTGTATGGGAATAAGATGCTCTGTAGGAGGAAGTAAAAGGACGTTTGTCAATCTCAGGAGTTGGAAAACACAGCAATCAGTAAAAATGCTCGCTCTCAAAAGGAGCCTGCTCGATTCAAGGTGGAGCACCCTGAAGGCAGTGATGAGAACAAATAAAACTGGAAAGAGCTTTGGAAATCTCCAATTTGCCAATGAATATAAAGAAAGGGTGCTAGGGTATCCTGAAACCTCATGGTTTGGAAATATCCCATGAAAGAAAATTGTAACCCTTACTGAAATTAAACTGCTGAGAACAGAACACAAATATATTGGAGTAGAAACACTGGAGTAAAGAGAAAAAATTCAGATGCTAATGAAGAAAATGAATAAAAGTACAGGTAAAATATAGTATTAAAGATGTGTATGCAGTGGGAGTGCATATTTTTCATTACTTTATAATAAATTAGAAATACTAGGGCAATGAAGCTAAAAATGCTATCATGGCCCATACAAGTATAGGAAACTTCATCTCATTAATGCATTTCAAGAGAAAGTGGGTGCTTGAAATCCATACTAAGACATGGTAAGAAAAAAAGAGATAGTGATACAAAAAAAAAAAAAAACATAAAATTGTGACATAGCAGAAAACTACATTTGGCTACAAAGCCAACAAAAATCCTAATTTATTATTTCAAAACAAACCTAAATGTAATTATAGAAAAGATTAGTTACAGCAGAACAACACAAATGAAAGAAAAATAAATGAAACAGATTGATTTCTGGAGCTGACAGGACTTAGGTAATAATTATAAGTAGGAAAAAGTTATAAATTGAGAAAAATGTAAGAAAAATAAAGGTGGACAGGTGAAGTTAAAGTACAGGAAGGGAACTAGAAAATAGAAAGCAAAAGCAATGACAAATCAAATATATATTAAGAAAGATAGTTTTCATAATCTGAGAGAAAGTGATAAATCATGAAAACAAAGGAAATACAGATATGAAAAAGGAGGGCTATAATAAAACCATAATGGAACACTATAAATATATGAAAAACTATAATCAATATTTTTCTGAAATTAAACAATATTTGAAAGTTGAAAGTATCTTAGAAAAATCACCCCACATGATGAATATAAAGATATATTTTAGCAAAAGATCACATATTAAAAAAAAATTGGGGATACAGGTAAAAATACCAAGGAAAATTTAGTTTTAAAAACCAATAGAATTTACAATAATCAAGGCATGGAAACAACCTAAAAGTGCACTTACAGATAAATGGATAAAGAAGATGTGGTACATATATACAGTGGAGTATTATTCACCCATAAATAATGCCACTTGCAGCAACATGGATGGACCTAGAGATTATCATACTAAGTGAAGTCAGGCAGAGAAAGACAAATATCATGTGATCTTGCTTACATGTGAAATCCAAAAAAAAAATGGTACAAATGAACTTATTTACAAAAACAGAAACAGATTAAGACTTAGAAAACAAAGTTACAGTCACCCAAAGAGAAAAGTGGGGGAAATAAATTGGGAGTTTGGGTTGACATATACGTACTACTTAAAATAAATAACCAATAAGGATTTACTGTATAGCACAGTGAACTCAGTTCAATATTTTGTAATAGCCAATAAGGGAAAAGAACTAAAAAAAGAACAGGTATATGTATAACTGAATCACTTTGCTCTACACTTGAAACAAATACTGTAAATCAATGATAGACTAATATAAAATAAAAATTAAAAAATTAGCATCAAAATTGTTGACTGCAGTGCTTTAAGCTAGACCTTCAAAAAGTAATTTAGAAAACTCAAAGAACATGAGGAATACAAAGACTGCAAATTGCTTTGAACCAGCAATATTCAGGGCAAACTGTACATAATGCACTCTTCCTGAATAATCACCTGAGGAATGAGCTTCAGATTATCAAGGAAATATTGAAATGCTTGTGAGAATTAAATATATTTAACTACATCACTTAGAAGAAATGATGGGAATAAGGATGAATGAATATGTAAATAATTTGGGTTCTAATTATATATTGCAATTATCAAAATTATGGTGAGAAGAAGGAAAGTAAATGGCAAGTAGAATAAGCTGGTTGATTGCCATATATTTTTATTTGGAATATAGGATATAAATTAATTTAGATAATAAGGGAAAGGAAACGAAAAGCTT
>SJYA01003364.1:398915-414040 GCA_006410615.1 Neotragus moschatus | reverse complement strand
GTGTAGCTATTTTCAGTAATGCTTACAGTAAGAAACTAACAGAAAATACCTTAAAAGAAAGAGTTTAAAGATAGTAAGAATATAATGGCAATTAACAAAAAATAAAATCTTCACAAATGGCAACATTAGTATAAGAGAGAAAGATCTCATGGGGGAAAAAAACTTTAGATACAGTTTGAAAGAGAACAGAACTGTCACTATATTATGCATAATACAATCATGACTCATAGAATAAAAATATTTTATTAATAGATTGATTGAATACAAACCTGTAACTGAAGAATACAAACCTATACTTTATACAAAGACACATCTAACAGAAAAAGACTCAAAAGGTTAAGAAAGGTATTTATTTTCATACTAAGCAAGCAATAAAGAGAACAGTCAAGGTGGTATTCCGATTAAAAAGCATTAGCAAGAAGAAAGACTGTATAATGCTTAGTCTATTGCTCAGTATAAAATTCATAATGATGCAATCAATGTTATAAATATCTCTGGTATCCTGGATTATAAAGAATATCTTAAGTAAATAAAAAATTTATGAAAACTGACTCCATATTTGGTTGTTTTGAAAGATCTCAATTTGAAAAAAGGGAAATATTAGACATAATTCTCTGTCAGTTCAGTTCAATTCAGTCACTCAGTCGTGTCCGACTCTTTGCGACCCCATCAACCACAGCACGCCAGGCCTCCCTGTCCATCACCAACTCCCGGAGTTGACTCAAACTCATGTCCATTGAGTTGGTGATGCCATCCAGCCATCTCATCCTCTGTTGTCTCCTTCTCCTCCTGCCCCCAATCCCTCCCAGCATCAGAGTCTTTTCCAATGAGTCAACTCTTCGCATGAGGTGGCCAAAGTATTAGAGTTTCAGCTTCAACATCATTCCTTCCAATGAACACCCAGGACTGATCTCCTTTAGAATGGACTGGTTGGATCTCTTTGCAGTCCAAGGGACTCTCAAGAGTCTTCTCCAGCACCACAGTTCAAAAGTATGAATTCTTTGGCGCTCAGCTTTCTTCACAGTCCAACTTTCAGACCCATACATGACCACTGGAAAAAACATACTCTTGACTAGACGGACCTTTGTGTGCAAAGTAATGTCTCTGCTTTTTAATATGCTATCTAGGTTGGTCATAACAACTTCTGCTTCTGTTAGGTTCACACCATTTCTGTTCTTTATTGAGGTCATCTTTGCATGAAATATTCCCTTGGTATCTCTATTTTTTTAAGAGATATCTATTATTTCTCATTCTATTGTTTTCCTCCTTTTCTTCTCATTGATCACTGAGGAACACTTTCTTATTTCTCCTTGCTATTCTTTGTAACTCTGCATTCAGATGCTTATATCTTTCCTTTTCTTCTTTGCTTTTTGCTTCACTTCTTTTCACAGCTATTTGTAAGGCTTCCTCAGATAACCATTTTGCCTTTTTAAATTTCTTTTTCTTGAGAATGGTCTTCATCACTGCCTCCTGTACAATGTCATGAACCTCCATCCATAGTACGTCAGGCACTCTGTCTATCAGATCTAATCCATTGAATTTATTTGTCACTTCCACTGTATAACTGTATGGGATTTTATTTAGGTCATACCTGAATGGTCTGGTGATTTTCCCTACTTTCTTCAATTTAAATCTGATTTTGGCAGTAAAGAGTTCAGGATCTGAGCCACAGTCAGCTCCTGGTCTTGTTTTTACTGACTGTATAGAGCTTATCCATCTTGGCTGCAAAGAATATGATCAATCTGATTTCATTATTGACCATCTGGTGTTCACATGTAGAGTCTTCTCTTATGTTGTTAGAAGAGGGTGTTTGCTATGACCAGTGTGTTCTCTTGGCAAAACTCTATTAGCCTTTGTCCTGCTTCATCCTGTACTCCAAGGCCAAATTTGCCTGTTACTCTAGGTATTTCTTAACTTCCTTCTTCTGCATTCTGGTCCCCTATAATGAAAAGAACATCTTTTGGGGGTGTTAGTTTTAGAAGGTCTTATCTGTCTTCATAGATCCATTCAACTTCAGCTTCTTCAGCATTACTGATCGGGGCATAGACTTGGATTACTGTGATACTGAATCATTTTCTTTGGAAAAGAACAGAGATCATTCTGTCATTTTGAGATTGCATCCAAATATTGCATTGTGGACTCTTATGTTGACTATGATGGCTACTCCATTTCTTCTGAGGGATTCCTGCCCACAGTAGCAGATATAATGGTCATCTGAGTAAAATTCACCCATTCCTGTCCATTTTAGTTTGCCAATTCCTAAAATGGCAATAGTCACTCTTGCCATTTCCTGTTAAACCATTTTCAATTTGCCTTGATTCATGGACTTAACATTACAGGTTTCTATGAAGTATTATTCTTTACAGCATGGAACTTTACCTTCATCACCAGTCACATCCACAACTGGGTGTTGTTTTTGCTTTGCATCCATCCCTTCATTCTTTCTGGAGTTATTTCTCCACTGATCTCCTGTAGCATACTGGGCACCTACCGACCTGGGGAGTTCATCTTTCAGTGTCCTTTCTCTTTTGCCTTTTCATACTGTTCATGGGGTTCTCAAGGCAAGAACACTGAAGTGGTTTGCCATGCCCTTCTCCAGTGGACTACATTTTGTCAGATTTCTCCACCATGACCACTCCATCTTGGGTGGCCCTACATGGCATGGCTCATAGTTTCATTGAGTTAGACAAGGTTGTGGTCTGTGTGATCAGTCTGATTAGTTTTATGTGATTGTGGTTTTCATTCTGTTGACCCTCTGAAGGAGAAGGACAAGAAGCTTATGGAAGCTTCCTGATTGGAGAGACTGACTGAGGGGGAAACTGAGTCTTGTTCTGATGGGCAGGGCCATGCCCAGTAAATTTTAATCTTTTTTTTTTTTTTTGATGGGCAAAACTGTGTTACCTCCCTGTTATTTGCCATGGGGCAAACTATGGTGGAGGTAATGAAGATAATGGTGACCTCCTTCAAAAGATCCCATGCAGGCACTGCTATACTCAGTGCACCCAATCTTGCAGCAAGCCACCACTGACCCATGCCTTAGCCAGAGTCTCCTGGACACTCACCGGCAAGTCTGGGTTAGTTTCTTGTGGGGTCATTGCTCCTTTATCCTGGGTCATAGTGTGCACAAGGTTTTGTTTGTGCCCTCCAAGACTGGGTTGGTATATTATTCAGCCATAAAAAAAGAAGGAAATCCTGCATTCAGAACAGCATGATTGGACTTGGAAGGTATTAAGTGAAATAAGAGAAAGATGAATATGTATGATTTCACTTATATATGCACTCAAACCAAAAAAAAAAAAATAAATAAGTAGAAAAAGAGATCAGATTTGTGGGCACCCCACTCCAGTACTCTTGCCTGGAAAATCCCATGGACAGAGGCGCCTGGAAGGCTGCAGTACATGGGGTTGCTGAGGGTCAGACACAACTGAAGAACTTCACTTTCACTTTTCAATTTCATACATTGGAGAACCAAATGGCAACCCACTCCAGTGTTCTTGCCTGGAGAATCCCAGGGACAGGGGAGCCTGATGGNCTGGAAAATCCCATGGACAGAGGCGCCTGGAAGGCTGCAGTACATGGGGTTGCTGAGGGTCAGACACAACTGAAGAACTTCACTTTCACTTTTCAATTTCATACATTGGAGAACCAAATGGCAACCCACTCCAGTGTTCTTGCCTGGAGAATCCCAGGGACAGGGGAGCCTGATGGCTGTCATCTATGGGATCCCACAGAGTCGGACACAACTGAAGTGACTTGGCAGCAGCAGAGGTGGGGTCAGTTCAGTTCAGTTCAGTTGCTCAGTCATGTCCAATTCTTTGCAACCCTGTGAATCGCAGCATGCCAGGCCTCCCTGTCCATCACCAACTCCCGGAGTTCACTCAGACTCATGNTCCCTTTCAGCAAGAGGCTCTTTAGTTCCTCTTCACTTTCCGCCATAATGGTGGTGTCATCTGCATGTCTGAGGTTATTGATATTTCTCCAAACAATCTTGATTCCAGCTTGTGTTTCTTCTAGTCCAGCATTTCTCATGATGTATTCTGCATATAAGTTAAATAAGCGAGGTGACAGGAGTGGAGGGGATTTGGATGAAGGTGGTCAAAAGGTACAAACTTCCAGGTATACAATACATCAGTACTGGGGATATAATGTACAATATGGTGACTATAGTTAACACTATAGTGGTATATTTGAAAGTTCCTAAGACAATATATCCTAAAAGTTCTTGTCACAAGGATACTAGTTTATTGTGGTGATCATTTCAAAATATATGTATGCCAAGTCATTATGCTATACACCTTATATTTACATAGTATACTGGTGGCTCAAACCAGGACAGTCCTGGGGACCCTCAAGACTCATCTCAAGTCTGGTTTGGCCCCTTTCCATTCCCACCTGTTAAAGAAAAAATGATTCTGGCACTTGTTAAAAGAGTAAGGAAGATTTTATTCAAAACTATTGCAATAAGACTATTGGACTTATAGTCCAACTACCAGACTTCCTTGGTGGCTCAGACAGTAAAGCATCTGCCTATGATGCGGGAGACCTGGGTTCAGTCCCTGGGTTGGGAAGATCTCCTGGAGAAGGAAATGGTAACCCACTCCAGTATTCTTGCCTGGAAAATCCCATGAACGGAGAAGCCTGGTAGGCTACAGTCCATGGGGTCACAAAGAGTCGGACACGACTGAGTGACTTCACTTTCACTTTCTATTTCAGTTATGTGTGCTGTGTGCTAAGTCTCTTCAATTGTGTAAAACTCTTTGTGACCCTATGGACTGTAGCCCATCAAGCTCCTCTGTCCATGGGATTCTTCAGGCAAAATTACTGGAGAGGGTTGCCATGCCTTCCTCCAGGGGATCTTCCCAAATCAGAGATGTAACTTGTGTTTGTCTCTTACGTCTCCTGCATTGCCAGGCAGGGTCTTTACCTCTAGAGTCACCTGAGAAGCCTCAGTCTCTATCATATCTCAATAAAACTAGGTAAAAATTAAATGTCCTCCAACAGGAGAAGATTGTGACTGTAATTGTGCAATTGTGACTGTTTTCATGCAATGGAAAGATGTGTATAAGAGACAGGGGTTGGTATATTATTCAGCCATAAAAAAAGAAGGAAATCCTGCATTCAGAACAGCATGATTGGACTTGGAAGGTATTAAGTGAAATAAGAGAAAGATGAATATGTATGATTTCACTTATATATGCACTCAAACCAAAAAAAAAAAAANTGACTGTAATTGTGCAATTGTGACTGTTTTCATGCAATGGAATACTGTGCACACTATAAATGAATGTTACTCAACTACACCCATCAATACAGATAAATGTCAAATATATTAAAAGTAAATTGCATAATAATACATATAAAGTGAAGTAATTCAGTCATGTCCGACTCTTTGCCACCCCGTGGACAGTATCCTGCACCAGGTTCCTCCGTCCATGGGATTTCCCAGGCAAGAGTACTGGGGTGGGTTGTCATTTCCTTCTCCAGGGAATCTTCCCGACCCAGGGATCGAACCCAGTTCTCTTGCGTTGTCGACAGACGCTTTACCATCTGAGCCACCAGGGAAAGTGGATAATAAATATAATTCCATTTAAATAAAATTGTAAAATATTTAGGTCAATATTATAATATTATTTGGAGATATATATGGTAAAATATAAAAATAAATATTAAAGATAAATACAAAATTCAGGATAAGTGGTTTCCTGGAAGAAAGAGGAACAATAATTGTGGGGAAATGGAAATGTGACCAGACAACATGTATTTTGTAGCGTATTAGGTATTAAACCATTTAGTTGGAACTCAGACACTCATTATATTATTTTCTATATCTTTTTGTAGGTAGAAAATATTACAGAATATACTGGTTTAAGGAAATGTAAATCGTGAGACATAACAAAAGGGAGAGGATTAAGGGTAGGCTGTTGAATTTAGCCAGGTCATTGGTTGATCTTTCAGAGTGAAATTTCTGTAGAATGATAGGGTCATATGCCACATTGTGAAGAGTGAAGGAATGACTCCAACGTAAGAAAGTAAAAGCACTGAATACATTTTAGTTTTTCTAGAAGTTGTCTCTAGTCAGGAAAATTGAGGCAGGGATTTTTAAAACAGGATCACAGATCTAGGCTAAGGAGAAAAAGAAAGTTAACGTTTGCATACAAAATTTCAAGTCCTAGTAGCGATAGTTGCTGGGACCAGTGTATATATGTGTGTTAGTCACTCAGTCATGTCCAATTCCTTCCAAGCCCATGGACTGTAGCCCACCAGGCTCCTCTGTCCATGGAATTCTCCAGGCAAGAATATTGGAGTGGATTGCCATGCCCTTCTCCAGGGGCTCTTCCCAACCCAGGGATCAAACCCAGGTCTCTGGACCAGACAGAGAATCGATTCTTTACAGAAGTAGACTTGCCTTGCAAAGGAATAGAGATTCTACTCTGAAACTCCACTAAGTGTAGAGGGAAAGTAATGATCCAGAGATTGTGGTTGTCAAACATTTTATTTAAAAAAAAATTATCTGGGTAATGCAAATTCCAAGCAGTAAATCAATAACACTGATTATACATTGAAAATATGATTATCGTATACATACAAATGTACACAAGCAGGTTATAATATCATGGATTTAATAGTTTCTCTAAATGATAAAGATACTCTTGTAACACGACCATGTAAAACTTTTCCCTCTAGCACAAGCATAAAAAGAATTTCTCTGTTAGATAACTTGATTTGGACAAAAATATACATTAGCGTTTAAGTTCACCGTGATATTTTTGTCACTGTGCAACATCGGTGAATTAGCTTCATGCATTCTATTAGCTTGAGGGTCTCTGGAAGCCCTGGCAATCTTTTTGAGATTTTTGCCACTAGATGGTGATGCTGAGGAGAAAGGACTTTGAAGTCTCTGATAACAACCACTTTCCATCAATTTTCATGAGATTATAAATTATTTATCTGCATTAAAATAAATATCACTGTGACTTAAGAAACTAATTATTAAGTTCCAAAGTCTAGGACATGACTGAAAATAAAGATAACAGAAGAGCAAAGAGTTAAAAAGAATAATCTGGTCAGTATTTTTATACATTCTACCACACTAAACATGCTTTCACAGTTACTGTTTCTGAAAAAGATCAGTGTGTCTACTTGAAAAATGATGGTTCATTTTGAAGTCACATTGAAACTTGAATGGCTCTCAATTTGAGCAAATCCTCAATGTTGCAGCCTTCTGTCTATTGGCTGCCGCCCCATGTTAAACCATGCAAGTTGAGTAGGAATATGAGCCATTCAGTCACATATCTACACATTTCTGTCCTGAAGTTGACTTCATTTTTAATGTGTTTGGTCTCCTTCAGTAAATAATTGAAGCTCCAATTCTAAAATTAACCTTACAATAACTGTCAGAAAAACATGACTATTTTCTAAATTTGTGAGAAAAACTTAACTATATTTCATTGGCTGTGAGGAAATTGTTTTGACTATATAGATGAGGAGTAAGCCTTTTATATCCTGTCTTACAGCTTCCATTTCCTACCAGAAAGGGCATCTTCAGACAATATTTGACTGGGAACACTATTCATGCAGCGAATAAGTCACAGGTTTATACGTCCCTCTGCATCTCATTCATTTGAAGAATAAAAGCCAACATGTTTTTAATAAAGAGGTACTAATACCCCTCCCTTTATCATCAAGAAGCGTTTCTCTCTTCTGAGAAGTAAAAAAAAAAAAAAAAAGAAAGAAAGAAAAAAGAAAGAAAGAAATAATAACCAGCTATGCAAATCTCCCCAAGCATAAAATAAAATAATTCTGGATTTTCCCTATGACCCTTTCAAGCTATGTCCCTTCTCTCTCAGGTAAACTGGACAGCTAATGAGAAGAGTCAAAAGTAACTGAAATATAAAGACTGAGTGACTGAAAGTATGGTGGGGCCAATTATCTGAAAAAGTGCAGCAGGTTTAGAAGATAATTTGATGTAATGTAACCTAGACAAGGTTGCTGAAAGAGTAAGAACTCTCCCTAGGAAAATATTGTCCCGTAGAATAAGTTCTCATATAAGGTATTCAGTAGTAACAAAAATTTAGAACATTCAATACTCACATGAATATTCAATGTTGACAGAGGACACATAAAAATTAAATGACCCTTTACTTTTTCAGTATCATAATTAATGCTTCTAACAGAGCCTTCCAGAGAAGGCAATGGCACCCCACTACAGTACTCTTGCCTGGAAAATCCCATGGATGGAGGAGCCTGGTGGGCTGCAGTCCATGGGGTCATGAAGAGTCGGACACGACTGAGCGATTTCACTTTCATGTATTGGAGAAGGAAATGGCAACCCACTCCAGAGTTCTTGCCAGGAGAATCCCAGGGATGGGGGAGCCCTGGTGGGCTGCTGTCTATGGGGTCGCACAAAGTCGGACATGACTGAAGCGACTTAGCTAGCAGCAGAAGCAGCAGCAGCAACAGAGCCTTCTGCTCCCAAACCCAATGAAAGTGTGAAAGTGTTATTCGTTCAGTTGTGTCGGACTCTGTGAGTCCATGCACTGTAGCCCACCAGGCTCCTCTGTCCATAGAATTTTCCAGGCAAGAAAACTGGAGTGGGTTGCCATGTCCTTTTCCAGGGGATCTTCCCGACTCAGGGATCAAACCCTAGTCTCCATATTACAGGCAGTTACTTTACCATTTGAGCTACCCAGGAAGCCTGGGTATTAGTAGGCAAATATTCCATTAAAAATACCATTGAAATACTTACAAAATTTTATGACTTTTGGTGGAGAAATGTTGAGCTTTTGAATTAAATCAATTTGTGACTGCATATAAAGTTACTTTTTATAAATCTTGCCATTTTTTTAATTCTCCATAATAGTATGGCTCATTGATTTTTATTTATAAGATAACTAGGTTCAGTATTATCTTTATACAATTTCCACATACACCCAATGAGTGTTTTCTACTTACTAAATGCAACACATAGAATTTGAAGTATTTATTAAAATAAAGTCACAAAATGCCAGACTGCTGTTCTCCAAAATAAAAAGTTTACTTCTGTGATTTAAAATTTATTTCCATGTCATTATTCCTCTTGAAACTTTATCAGAATACTGACTGTGAAAGAGATAGCTGCACTGATATTTCTATAGTCAATATTTCTTTCTTTAAAATAAATGAAAATTTTCTCAACCAGTGCGAGCAGAGTGAGTTTTGCCCTCAATTCAATGGACGGAATTTTTTTTTTTTGATTTTTTAAGCTTTTTTTTTTTAATTTTAATTTTAATTTTTTTATCTCAGGTGTACATGAGTTCCCAATCTTGAACCCCTAAGCCCAGTAGAGATTACTAATTTTACCAGAGTCATTATCTATAATTGTGGCAGCTGACACCAATTGACACATGGCGCCAATATTATATTTCCATCTACTGAGTATAACTTCAAGAAGGTGAGACAAAGTCTCTGTGTCCATATGCTTTCTATTTCAAATTTTGTGATGGTGACGTATATAATAATGACAGTAAAAAATAACTCTTTCATTAAGCACATTATTAATGTACCAGGCACCATGCAAGGTGTTTTATATACTGGCATCTCATCTCTTAGACTGCTCTGCTTCACATCAAAGAAGTAGCGCTGCCAGAATTTTTTCTGAATTAGAATTTTTGGTAGGATGCTTTTAATGCATTTTGCTTTCACATATTATTCACTTTTTCACTATTGATACAAGGTAAGTCTGTCTGATAGTCTATCTAAATAGGCCATTTCATAAAAGAATTAACCTCAAACCAGCCTCTCCACATTATCCAGAATTTATCCTTTTTAAATATTATAAAGTAAATAACCTCCAATTAAAATAAATAAATTTATATTGAAAAAATAAAAAAGCTTTACAATTTAATCTACAGGCCATAAAATTCACCCATTTAAAATGTACATTTAAATGTTTTGGATTTACATTATAGTATTATGCAACCATCACTACAAGCTAAGTTGAAAATATTTTCAACACTTCCAAAAGAAACTCCATGTGTCCTCATTAAGTGACACCGCATCTCCAACAACGAGCCCTCAGCCCTAGGGAATCACTACTTTCTCTATATATAGATTTGCCTTTCCTGGACAGTTCACATAAATTAGATCATATAATATGGAATATTTTGTGATTGGCTTCTCTTACTTAGCATGATGTTTTCAGTGTTCATACATGTCAGAGCATGTATCAGTACTTCATTCTTTTACATTGCCAAATAATATTCCATTGTATACATTATATATTTTTGTTTCATTTAAGTCAATCTTGGTTTTTTTGTGTTTGATTTTCCAAATTAGCCTGTGTGACTTTTTGGACTTCAAATGAAAGGGAAATAATCTTTCAAAACACTTAAATAGAAAAATGCAGACTAAATGCAGGAATGGTGATGTTAATATATATGGCTTGTTTTAAGGTGTTGGATTATGTTAGGCTAGAAATGTAAAACACTAATTAACCTACCTATCTTCTAATTTCCTTTTCCTTCTTATATGGCATGGGATATATATATATATATATATACACACACACACACACATACACATATACCTATATGATTTACATATATGTGATATATAATTTTAAAAGAAAATTATAATCACTATATAAATATATGAAGCCATCAGAATGTTTCACATGATCATGACACTAATTTTGATATTTGGAAATTAAGTTTTGATTTTAAATACTATTAAACTTGGTCTTAAGAGAAGGTTTTTCTAGATGATGATATCATATGAGGTGTCTTCTAATCTTTATTGAGTGAATAACATTTTAATTTAAAATGAAATTATATATAAATGACATAAATATATAACAGGTGCAAAACTTGCAGCATAAATTGAAACATAAGTGCTGTTATTTTCTACTTAGACTCTAAGGTCCAAAAAGAGATAATGAGAACATGCAGCAGTAAGTTTAAGAGAAAAGTATCTTGTATTTTTTTTTCTTTTTAAGTTGTTGTAGTAATAAACAACTATATTCTTTTTATACCAAACTGTAGATCTGACTGAAAAATGACATATTAAAAAGGTAAATTAGAATTTAAAATAATAATAGAAAAATATCAAATAGAATCATTTGAAATTATATCCATTTTAACTCTAATGTTACACACAAAGAAACATATGAATAATACATTATGAAAAAAATGAATAAATCACCACTATAGCGGTGCTTAGGGAAAGCACAGCACATGAATAATGTTTCTCCTATAATGTTAATTTTCTTTTATTGTATGTTTTTTAAAAAAAAAGGCATGTTGCATTCAATTTAAGAACTTCTATTAGGTCCTTGGGAAAAATTATTCTTGCTATAAAAGAGGTTAATTTTCCCCATTTGTATTGAATAGCTTATATCTTTCATGTTCTTTTGTCTATATATTGTTTTTTTAAGGACTGGATGACTAACACTGCTTAGAAAACAATACTAGATCTTACCCACATAAAAGTTTGGTGTTTCCTTGTTTTATATCTCAGTATAGCACCAAAGTGTATGTTTCATTTTTTCTTTGTTCTAATCCCCAAAATTATGACCTAGTTATTCACAATATATATTTTTAA
Source organism: Neotragus moschatus (assembly GCA_006410615.1). Lineage (NCBI taxonomy): Eukaryota > Metazoa > Chordata > Mammalia > Artiodactyla > Bovidae > Neotragus > Neotragus moschatus. Next base: position 402,463 of record SJYA01003364.1, on the reverse strand, counting down.
CTTATTATTTTTTTAATTTAAATTTATTTATTTTAATTGGAGGCTAATTACTTTATTTTTAATTGGCAGATAGTTGCTTTACAATGTTGTATTGGTTTCTGCTGTACAGTGACATGGATAAGTCATAGTTATAAATTATATATATATATATAAAGAGGATCAAGAGCTTCCCATTCCACCCCTCTAGGTCACCACAGAGTGCTCCCTGTATACAGCAGCTTCCTGCTAGTTATCTATTGTCTATTAATATTTTACACATGATAGTATATATAGGTCAATGCTACTTTCTCAATTTGTCCTACTCTCTTCTTCCCCTGCTATGTCCACAAGTTCAGTCTCTAAGTCTGCATCTCTATTCCTTTCCTGTAAATAGGTTCACCAGTACTATTTTTCTAGATTCCATATGTATGCATCAATATATGATACTTGTTTTTCTGACTTACTCCATGCCATATAACAGGCTCTAGGTTCATCCACCTCAATACAACTGACCTTTAAAATTCTTCAAAGTACTTATCCCATCAGTATACAGTTTTAGGTTAAATAGACATAACATTCTAGAAGAGTGTTTCTCAAACTTGGCTGCACATTGTCAACATCTGGAAAGCTTTAAAACTTCAGGTGCCTCATTCACACTTTTAGAGTCTTATATAATTCCATGTGTATGTAGTTTGGCAAGATGTGTATAAGAGACAGGGTTTTTCTAGATGATGATATCATATGAGGTGTCTTCTAATCTTTATTGAGTGAATAACATTTTAATTTAAAATGAAATTATATATAAATGACATAAATATATAACAGGTGCAAAACTTGCAGCATAAATTGAAACATAAGTGCTGTTATTTTCTACTTAGACTCTAAGGTCCAAAAAGAGATAATGAGAACATGCAGCAGTAAGTTTAAGAGAAAAGTATCTTGTATTTTTTTTTCTTTTTAAGTTGTTGTAGTANCTTTTGAACCGTGGTGCTGGAGAAGACTCTCAAGAGTCCCTTGAACTGCAAGGAAATCAAACCAGTCAACGTGAAAGGAAATCTACCTTGAATATTCATTGGAAGAACTGATGCTGAAGATGAAGTTCCAATATTTTGGCTACCTGATGCAAAGAGCTAACTCATTAGGAAAAAAAAGACCCTGATGCTGGAAAGATTGAGACTAAGAGGAGAAGGGGCTGACAGAGGATGAGATGGTTGAATGGCATCACCGACTCAATGGACATGAGTTTGAGCAAACTCTGGGAGATAGTGAAGACAGGGAAGCTTGGCATGCTGCAGCCCGTGGGGTTGCAAAGAGACAGATACGACTTAGCGACTAAACAACAACAGGGAATTCTAATGTACAACCAAGGCTCAAAACTGTAAAAAATTACATAAAACAAAGGCAATTATCTGCAGCAACTTTGATGACTAACCAGATATGATATAAAAACACTGTCCTACTAGCTCTAATATTTGGGTATCTACCGAAAGCAGAAACTGAAATTGGGAGGGTGAATTTTATCCACATGGAGTCTAGTTGTTTTGCTGGAAGACTCATAATTTCAATCAAATAATACTGAGTAGAAGCAAAGAGTTTTGTTATTACTGTTGTTGATGTTCTTTCATTAGCTAAAATTAAAACACTTCCTAAAAGTCAGAAAATTCTCCCTCATTGTTCAGCAATATGAACCTCTTTATAAGCACTTTCTTGGTTTAGATTTATAGAGCAAAATTTTAGAGGCTTATTACTTCCTATGTGTCATCTGGAGATGTGTCACCAGATGGCATGTGGGTGGCAGTGATCATATGGTTCAAATAGAAAATTTCAAATCAAAGAGATTATATCATATTTTCCTAGAGACTTGTATTTTCTCTATTGAACTACAACTATATTAAGGCAAGCTTAAAAATAAATTAAACACTAATAATCATATTTTAGAGAGTAGCACATCACTTTAAGGTTTCAATTCAGTTCAGTTCAGTTACTCAGTCGTGTCCCACTCTTTGTGACCCCATGGACTGCAGCATGCCAGGCTTCCCTGTCCATCACCAACTCCCGGAGCCTACACAAACTCATGTCCATCACACTGGTGATACCAACCAACCGTGTCATCCTCTGTCATCCCCTTCTCCTCTTGCCTTCAATCTTTCCCAGCATCAGGGTCTTTTCAAATGAGTCAGTTCTTCGCATCAGGTGGCCAAAATATTGGAGTTTCAGCTTCAGCATCAGTCCTTCAAATGAATAGTCATGACTGATTTCCTTTAGGATGCACTGGTTGGATCTCCTTGCAGTCCAAGGGGCTCTCAAGAGTCTTCTCCAACACCACAGTTCAAAAGCATCAATTCTTTGGCGCTCAGCTTTCTTCATGGTCCAACTCTTACATCCATACAGGACAACTGTAAAAACCATAGCCTTGACTAAATGGACCATTGCTGGTAAAGTAACGTCTCTGCTTTTTAATATGCTGTCAGATTGGTCATAGCCTTTCTTCCTAGGAGCAAGTGTCTTTTAATTTCATGGCTGCAGTCACCATCTGCAGTGATTTGGGAGGCTTAAAAAATAATGTCTGTACCTGTTTCCATTGTTTCCCCATCTATTTGCCATGAAGTGATGGGACTGGATGCCATGATCTTAGTTTTCNCTGGGATTCATGGAATCGCAAAGAGCCAGACACGACTGAGCCGCTCAACTAAACTGAACTGAGACGAGTGCAATTGTGTGGTAGTTTGAGCATTTATTGACATTGCCTTTCTTTTGGATTGGAATGAAAACCGACCTTTTCCAGTCCTGTGGCCACTGCTGAGTTTTCCAGAGTTACTGTCCTATTGAGTGCAGCATTTTCACAGCATCATCTGTTAGAGAGTAGCACACGGTTTTAAGGTTTGCTTTTACTCATTTGCTTTTTTTAGGGCTTCCCTGTTGATGCTAGCAATAAAGATTCCACCTTCAAATGCAGGATACCTACGAAATGTGGATTCGATCCTTGGGTGGGAAAAATCCCCTGGAGGAGGAAATGGCAACCCACGTCAGTATTCTTGCCTAGATAATCCCATGGCTGCAGGAGCCTGGCAGTTTACCATCCTTAAGTTCCCAAAGAGTCGGACGCGATTGAAGTGACTTACATTTATTTGTTAAATGTTTACTCCAAGTATGTAGTATGTTGCCTCACATATAAAGGCTTTAATACAAAGCAACAGTTCCTTATTCCCTAGAACGAAGTGTTTTTCTGTTGGTTACTGACATGTTTCTTAATTTGTCCAAACAATGAAAAAGTAGAATGTTTTAAAAGAAAAGTAAACATATATGTTGAAGTTAGTAACTTTAATGGCTGGCAACTAACTACTGTTTAAATATAACACTGACTCTGTTTATAAACAAGAGAAGAAATTAGCCTGATTTTATATTGACTTTTCCAAGAATAACTCTATTCCTGTACAACTGTTCACATCTCATTGAGGTACTGAAAACACTGAAACATTTCTTCTGTTATTGAAAGAAGTATTTTGACTACCGTTGGCTTTCTTTTTCAGCTAACTGGTGTTTTACTCTTACTTTATAAATTATCCTTA
>SJYA01003364.1:363502-385598 GCA_006410615.1 Neotragus moschatus | reverse complement strand
AAACGTACATTACTGGGAATGTAGAAGTGTTAAGAAAGGGTCTTCCTTGTAGAAAGAACGAGTCCCACCCAGTTTAGAGACACTTTTATTTATTTAAATGTCAGACTTGAACAAGATTTGTTTAGTGTTTCTAGTGCTGTTGTTGCAATTCTTAAAAAAAAGGTTTTGCTCAGCTTTCCCTAAATATATGCTTCACTAAAAGGCCAGCTACTACTAAAATTTGGAAGTAACAAAGCATAGCTTTAAAACTTTCTTTCAGTCCCCAGGTACAACAAAAAGTCCAAAGGTAAAGGAAAGATGTTAAAATATGATGTTCATTTTTTTTCCTTTAAAACTAGTTAACACATCCTTAACTGCACATACTGTATCTTTTCTGGAAGTTAGAACACACTGTGGATATGAAGAGCAGTTATTGGGTTAAAATTGCATGTGTACATTGTCTGATGTATATAGATAGGTTTGCTTTGTATCACTACTCTTCTCATCCTTGAGAATGAACAAGAGTGAAAAAGTCCTTATCCTTGTATTTATATGCCTGCCATCACCATGGCATCTAATTCATGGTAACCTATGATAAAACACATAATATCATAGAAAGTTAGTTTTGGGAGCTTGGTGTCAAATTATGTCTTATATAAAAGGTCAAGTGATCTGCCTAAGGATTCAGTTCAGTTCAGTTCAGTCGAGTCCAACTCTTTGCGACCCCATGAATCGCAGCACGCCAGGCCTCCCTGTCCATCACCAACTNAAGTTATGACCAACCTAGATAGCATATTGAAAAACAGAGACATTATTTTGCCAACAAAGGTTCATCTAGTCAAGGCTATGGTTTTTCCACTACTCATATATGGATGAGAGAGTTGGACTATAAAGAAAGCTGAGTGCCAAAGAATTGATGCTTTTGAACTGTGGTGTTGCAGAAAATTCTTGAGAGTCCCTTGGACTGCAAGGAGATGCAAACAGTCAACCCTAAAGGAAATCAGTACTGAATATTCATTGAAAGCACTGATGCTGAAGCTGAAACTCCAATACTTTGGCCACCTGATGCGAAGTATTGACTCATTTGAAAAGACCCTGATGCTGGCAAAGATTGAAGGCGGGAGGAGAAGGGAATGGCAGAGGATGAGATGGTTGGATGGCATCACTAACTCAATGGACATGAGTTTGAGTAAACTGCAGGAGTTGGTGATGGACAGGGTGGCCTGTCATGCTGCAGTCCATGGTGTCAGAAAGAGTCAGACTCAACGGAGCAACTGAACTGAACTGAACTGAACTCCAGCATTTAATTTGTTTAATCCTCACATCTGGAAAGCTAATAACATATTATTTAGCCTAAGGAATAGGCAAGTATTAAAAAGCAGAGATATTTGTTTGCCAACAAAGGTCCATATAGTCAAAGATATGGTTTTTCCAGTAGTCATGTATAGATATGAGAGTTGGACCATAAAGAAAGCTGAGCACTGAAGAACTTATGCTTTTGAACCGTGGTGTTGGAGAAGACTCTTGAGAATCCCCTGGACTGCAGGGAAATCAAACAGTCAATCCTAAAGGAAATCAACCCCGAATACTCACTGAAAGGACTGATATTGAAGCTCTAATACTTTTGCCACCTGATGGGAAGAGACAACTCATTGGAAAAGACCCTGATGCTGGAAAAGACTGAGGGCAGGAGAAGGGGGTGATAGAGAATGAGATGGGTGGATGGCATGATCGACTTAATGGACAAGAGTTTGAGCAAACTCTGGGAGAAGGAAGGGGAGCCTGGTGTGCTGCAGTCCATGAGGTCACAGAGTTGGACAGAACTGAGCAACTGAACAACAACAAATAGGCAAGTATAGAAAACTGTCTTACAAAATATCAATATTATACCAAATTCTCACTACCAAATTAGTCACCTTGCTTTTTCAGGGGCCAACAAACAGTATATATGCTCAAAGCTCTTCCACAAAGCCAAAGAGCTTCTACTAAGGAAAAAAAAAGATAAGGGAGGATAAATGATGGCTCAAAGGAGATCCACAGAGATACGAGGTACAGCTCCATGAAGTGAATGACAAACCAGTTGTGTTGAGGCTGAATCTACACAAAGTAGGAACACATCCCAAGGGACTGGTGTCTGTTAGCATCAAAAAAATTGATTTTCACTGTTGTGTTCCAGTGAGGAACTAATTAACCTGGCAAAGTTTTGTTGAGATCCCACTGTGTTCTAGGCATGGTAAGAAGTATTTTCTTTTTGGCCACGCAACATGTAGGATATTAGTTCCCTGAGCAGGGATCAAACCCGCACCCTACAGTGTAAACATGGAGTCTTAACCACTGGACCACCAGAGAAGTCCCTAAATAAGCCTCTAATGTTAGTTCATTTAATCTTTCCAAAAGTTGTACAAGGCAAGTATTATTCCTATTTTTAAAATGAGGAGTAGATGGAGAAAGGTGAAATAGTTCACCTAAACTCACATGGTTAAGTGAGTAAAACCGAAGTCATCTATTGAAAAGCCCTATGTGTTTGCTAGTACAGAAAGGAAATTAATCACAGTGCCTACTTTTGACACTACTAAGCTATCTCAGTTCGGTTCAGTCACTCAGTCGTGTCCAACTCTTTGAGACCCCATGAATCGCAGCACGCCAGGCCTCCCTGTCCATCACCAAATCCCAGAGTTCACCCAAACTCATGTGCATTGAGTTGGTGATGCCATCCAGCCATCCCATCCTCTGTCATCCCCTTCTCCTCTTGCCCCTAATCCCTCCCAGCATCAGAGTCTTTTCCAGTGAGTCAACTCTTCGCATCAGGTGACCAAAGTATTGAAGTTTCAGCCTCAGCATCAGTCCTTCCAATGAACACCCAGGACTGATCTCCTTTAGGATGGACTGGTTGGATCTCCTTGCAGCCCAAGGGACTCTCAAGAGTCTTCTCCAACACCACAGTCCAAAAGCATCAATTCTTCGGAATTCAGCATTCTTTTTGGTCCAACTCTCACACCCATACATCCATATCATCTCTTTGACTAGATGGCCCTTTGTTGGCAAAGTAATGTCTCTGCTTTTTAATATGCTGTCTTAAGTTAAGTTGCTCAGTCNGGAACTCTGCTCAGTGTTCTGTGGTGACCTAAATGGGAAAGAAATTGAAAAAACAGGGGATATATATGTACTGTCTCTTATACACATCTAGATGTGTATAAGAGACAGGTCCAAAAGCATCAATTCTTCGGAATTCAGCATTCTTTTTGGTCCAACTCTCACACCCATACATCCATATCATCTCTTTGACTAGATGGCCCTTTGTTGGCAAAGTAATGTCTCTGCTTTTTAATATGCTGTCTTAAGTTAAGTTGCTCAGTCATATCCAACTCTTTGCAACCCCATGGACTGTAGCCCACCAGGCTCCTCCATCCATGGGATTCTCCAGGCAAGAATACTGGAGTGGGTTGCCATTTCCTTCTTTCTTTCCAAGGAGTAAGCGTCTTTTAATTTCAGTTCCCACCAATGTTACTGAAAAGGATGGAGTCTGCATAAACATAGATTGCAATAAGGGCAAAATTTATTAGGCTGCTTAAAGTGTAGGAGTTAAACTTCCTCATTCTCCCTTCACCTTAGTCACTCAGTTGTGTCCAATTCTTCACGAACCTATGGACTGCAGCACACCAGGCTTCCCTGTCCATCACCAACTCCCAGAGCTTGCTCAAACTCATGTCNTGTTTCCACTGTTTCCCCATCTATTTCCCATGAAGTGATGGGGCCAGATGCCATGATCTTAGTTTTCTGATTATTGAGCCTAAGGGTTACAGAGAGAAAAACTGAGTTTTCTGGTTCCTACAACTCATTTAATTAAATTATTTTGCATTACAACATATGTAGTGCTTCACAAATTCAGAATTTATGACATTTTCAGGAAATGTGTTATTCCATTAACAACTTTCAATCTGACTTCCTTCAGGGTACTTATTAAATGGAGGCACTTGCCAGCTCATTTATGCACAGAGTATGCCACAAATATTGAATATTTATTAAATGACTATATATGAGATAGACAATGTTTCTAACATAAGAATGAGCAAGGCATATTCCCCTATTCTATGTGTCTTTGAGAATAAATGAAATGGTTGTTTCATTCAATTTTTCCATCTTTTAAAGTGAATTTTTAAAAAAATTTAATGTTGGGGAACTTATAAAATCTGAGTTGATATGCTTGGCTTTCTCCTCTGTTAAACTAGCTAGTATCTAACTTTCTGGCCAAGAAACACTATGAAGATAACAAATATAATTGGCTATTTCAAGGTGTCTGAGAAAATAAAACTAGAACTTGAGGGGTCACATCTCAGAGAAAAGTAAAACACATTAAGAGTAAACACATTAAAACACACTTTAACTCTCAGTATTTTTCCTCAAATTATTGTCCAATTAATTTTGTGTTAGATAGAGGCCAAATTTAAAAAAATCCTAGAGTATATAGAAATCTTGCCAATGTTTCATATTATGTCATCAATGTCATATAAGGATAACATAAAGGATAGAGATGGAACAAACTGTCAGAAAATAATGACATAAAACTTCCCCAATTCACCAAAAGACATAAACCTACAAGATTCCAGATGCTGAGGAAGTTTCAAACAGGAAAAATCTAAAGAAACACACACCAAAACACATCAGAGTAAATTTACTGAAAACTGAAGGCAAATAAACACTTTAAAAAGCAATGAAGAACAACAGCTTACTACAGAGGGGGAAAATAAATGATCCGAGAGACAGTGGATTTTTCATTGAGAACAGTGGCGACCAGAGGAAACGGCACAACAGCTTTCAAATTCTGAAAGAAAAAAATTCTCAATCTGGAGTCCTATATCAAGTTAAAATATCCTTCCTAAATGATGGAAAATCAAGGTATTCTCAGATGAAGGAAGACTAAGGGAATTTTTAATGAGCACATCTATACTATTGATAAAAGAATGTCTAAAGGAAAGTCTAAAAAGAAAAGAAATGAAAAAAGGCATAAACTTGGGACTTAAAGATGAAAAGACATGGTAAGCAAAATATGTGTTAAAAAGAATAAACGTTCCTTCTCCGTTTGAGTTTTCTAAGGTATGTTTCAAGGTTGAAGCAAAAATCATAACACTGTCTGATGTCATTCTAAATTTATGTAGAAGAAATATTTAAGACAAATATAAACAGGGAAGGGTGAATTTGTCAGATGATACCAGTAGATTATGATAAGTTGTATCTACGCCAACCACTAAAACAATGTCTAAAAATATATAAACTTAAAACACTACAGATAAATCAAAATGGCATTCTCAAAATTGTTCAAGTAACCAAAAGAAAGGCAGGATAAACAACTGAAAAAAGAAAAAAAAAATTAGATGGAAACCTCTAACTTAGCAACATGTGCATTAAAAATGAATAGTCAAAATATACCAATAAAAAGATACTAATTAAAAAAAGTATTTGAAACGAGCACTTTAAAGGTGACCCAAATTTATGCTGTCTACATTAAGCTTAGTTCAAATATAATCACAGAGGCAGAATGAAAGTAAATGGATTAATATACATATATATATATATATGTGTGTGTGTGTGTGTGTGTGTGTTCTGTAATGGTATCATAAAGAGCATCATGGACCTTCTTTTCTGTGTAAAAACCAACAGTGATGGAAATTTAAAAAAAAAAATCTGAAAATTATCCTAAAGGCATATAGCAAATGAATGAATAAACAATAGTTTAATGGTAACATCAGCAAGAAGGCAGAATAGGAGATTTCAGTTCACCATACCCCTACAGAAATGTTATTTTAACAGTCATCTGTGGACAAGAACACTTCTGTAGGAACCCAGGGGTCGAGTAGAGAGATTTCAGCATCCTGTTTGAGTAAAAGCTCCAAGAATACATATAAGACTTAAAGGAACATGAAAAAAAGAAGCACAGACTCATTTTACCCATGTCACCTCTCCCCCAAGGCAGCATGGGTCAGTGCCAAGAGAGAGAAATTTGGCCAGCAATTTCTTATACAAGAAAATTGAGAGCAGCATGACCTTGGGGCTTCAGTAACCTCAAGGAACATTGCCTAAGAAGCCACTTTTGCCTTGCTCCACCATGAAGAACTAGGAGCAAGGAGCAGGGTCTCACAGAAATCACAACATGGATCTGAAAAACAAGCCACAAACCCTACTAACTGGCTCACAAACTTTACCAAGAAGAGGTGCTCCCATGAACCCCATTGGACACCTTACCTGTAGTGCCCCATAATTGGCTGACCCGTGCCCCCAGCATTCTGTATGTGCCCTGAAACAACACATGCAAGCCTCCACATTCACTGTGCACAAGTCTCCATACATAGTGAGTGCGAGCTTTGCAGAAGGCAAGCAAAAACCCACATACCCACATAGAAAGCACATTGATACTGGCAGTCAGTTCAACTCTGCAAGACTGGAAGTAGGTACCCGACCTTGAACACTTCAGGGCACTACCTTGGGAAAAAAAAAAAAAAAAGAAGTGGGAGGCTCTTGGCACCTTGCATGATTTTGTGGTATTAAGGGAAGGGACACAATCTTCCCACAAGAGAGGAGAAAATTGGGGCAGGCGCATCCATAGAAAATGTGACAAAAAGGAAACATTTTCCTCAGCATAAGTATTTAAAAGTAATTCACCTGAGCCACTCTGAATTTATGTCTTCAAGATTTTAGCAGATAATCTGCAAAAGCATCTTATTATTGCAACATGCAAAAGAGGATTATTACTTTCCAAGAGATGCTTAAAATATTTTTGGATCCACTAAGTGGAATTTATATTTTGGAATCTCCATCAGCCTTAATTGAAAACTCCAGTGGATTAGAATGATTTTAATATATTAAACCCCAAACATAGTTGAAAGTGTTAGTTTCTCAGTCACGTCCAACCCTTTGCAACTCCATTGGCTATAGCCCACCAGGCTCCTCTGTCCATGGAATTCTCCAGGCAAGAATACTGGAGTGGGTAGCCATTCCCTTCTTCAGGGGATCTTCCTGACCTAGAGATCAAACCCGGGTCTCCTGCATTGCAGGCAAATTCTTTACTGTCTGAGCCACCCAGAAGCCCATAGTTAGTCTTAGTAAGTTGATTTCCTGAGAATGTAAAATTAAAGAATTTTCTCCCACTCTTCCACTCAAATCTCAATTATTTTGATTTTGGCTTTAATGGTTTGAAATAATAGGCACTTTGTTGACCACCTTATTCATTTAGTCCAATCTCTAATATCCTTAGTTCTTAACAATATATCACATTGTCTTGCCCAGATGAACATAATTATCTGGAAATTCTCTAAACATCTAAACAAGATGGGCCTGCATCAAAGTGGTAAATAATAAATTGGAGTTCAGTTCTGTTTGAGGTAATTACTTCAGGTCCATTGGGAATAATTCAGCTTTAGATGGTTCTCAAAATTTTTAGATTTGTATGCCTTATGTAGCTAATTAATTTCCTAGTCCTGAATGAATTATAATAGTAGCTCATATATGTATCTATTAAAATGATGTTCCATCCCCTCAAGAATTATCTCAGCTCTATCTTTGCAAGTTTGCTGGCCCAGCAAGGTGGAAAAGGTGATGTAGTATCTGTCTTCAGTAGGGCTAACAGGAGGCCAAACCCGTTATCCAGCTGACCAAAGACTGTGATAGAACAGATCCCTGCTGAGATTTAGACTGGAGAGGTTGTAGAAGTGAGGCTTGGCCAAGATACAAAGACAAACATAGAGGAAGAAAGTAACTGTAAAGAAGCAAGAGATCTTAACACTCTCATCAGCTGTGTGATCCTAGTCAAACAACTTGTTCTCTTTAGGAATTATTTTTATAAAATTTGACCAATAAGGGCCCACCTCGCAGAATTACTAAGAAGAAAAAAATGAGAATTCTATAAACCTGAAGAGTAATATTTTAGAAAAATCATCAGAAGGAGGAAATTTGTAGAAATAAAACTGGAAACATTCAGAATCTTGATGGTGTACCAAACCAAATGTCAACTGGAGCTTGACCAAAAACTGAAGAAAGTAATCTGATTTTCACAACAACTCATAGAAGTCGGTGGGGCAGGTATTAATGCTATCCTTGTTTTACAGATGAGCAAACCAAGGACTTAGAAAGGTACTCTCTAACAAACGAAGCAAAGAGAGAACAGGTCATGGCATTATAGAGAGAGAGAGGGAAAAAAAAAAAAACAGTCTCTTCTTTCTCCAATCCACTGCGCCTTCCAGGGGATCAGCATTCCTGTCTGAGGTGTGTTTAATTATGAAACCAAGCGCCCCCATTTCTAGAGAATACCCCTATCATCACCAGAGACAGCAAGAAAAAACATGGGTGTCAATCCATCTATGTGGGAATCCAACTCATGCTGAGATCAAGCCCTGAGCCTTTAGAGTGGAAGCACAGACTTCAAGACCCTAGACTACCAAAGAACTAACCCTCACTTCAGTTCAGTTCAGTCACTCAGTCATTTCCGACTCTGCGACCCCACGAATTGCAGCACACCAGGCCTCCCTGTCCATCACCAACTCCCGGAGTTCACCCAAATTCATGTCCATCAAGTCGGTGATACCATCCAGCAATCTCATCCTCTGTCGTCCCCTTCTCCTCCTGCCCCCCGATCCCTCCCAGCATCAGAGTCTTTTCCAATGAGTCAGCTCTTCACATGAGGTGGCCAAAGTGGTGGAGTTTCAGCTTTAGCATCAGTCCTTCCAAAGAACACCTAGGACTGATCTCCTTTAGAATGGACTGGTTGGATCTCCTTGCAGTCCAAGGAACTCTCAAGAGTCTTCTCCAACCCTAGGAAGAATCAAATGTGAGAACTCACACAAAGGAAACAACTTGAATACAAGACCTGGCATCACCCAACCACCAGTAGCACCCTGTGCATCTAAAAAACAAACAAAACAAAAATACAAACCCAATCATCAGCAGACAGGATTACCACCTCATTCAGCCTTGACCATTGGAGGAAAAACAAACAAACAAACAAAAACTCAGCATAAATATCATCCTATGGGAAGTTTAAACAAACCACTGGACCAACCTTAGGAGGACAGAAAGGAAAAGGAAGAAAGAATTCAACCTTGAAGCCTTGGAAAAGGAGCCCTCAAACACAATACTTTAAAAAAAAATAATAATGAAAAAGCAGAGAAACACTACACAAATGAAAGAACAAACTAGAAATACAAAAGTCCAAATAAATGAAGAGGAAATAGGTAAACTACCTGAAAAAATAATTAGAGGGGGTGGTCCAAAGATGGTGGAGGAATAGGACCGGAAGACCACTTTCTGCTCCACAAATTCATTGAAAGAACATTTGAACACTGAGCAAATTCTACAAAACAACTTCTGAATGCTGACAGAGGACATCAGGCACCCAGAAAGGCAGCCCAATGTATTCCAAAGGAGGTGAGACAAAATATAAAAGATAAAAAGAGAAAAAAGGAAGGGAGTCTTAAAACAGAAGTTTCCAAACACCAGGAAACACTCTTACCTGAGGGTCTGTGGGGAATCTTGGAATCTCAGAGGGCAACATAACCAGGAGGAAAAATAAATAAATAAATAAAACCCATAGATTACATGCCTAAGGGCAACTCCCAGCACTTGCAGCTGGTACTAGCAAGCCGGGCCTGAATAGGGAGGCTCGGGCTGCATTGCTTAGGGTAAGGACTGGGCCGGAATGCCCTGAGGGCAATNGAGGGCAACATAACCAGGAGGAAAAATAAATAAATAAATAAAACCCATAGATTACATGCCTAAGGGCAACTCCCAGCACTTGCAGCTGGTACTAGCAAGCCGGGCCTGAATAGGGAGGCTCGGGCTGCATTGCTTAGGGTAAGGACTGGGCCGGAATGCCCTGAGGGCAATGGAACTAATGTGAGGTAGCAACCCAAACTGTGGGATAGTCAGAAAGAAAGAGCAAAAAAGAGAGAACGACAGAGACAGAGAGAGAGAGGGAGAACTATCCTGTGAAAAGCCCTAACCTGAGGCACTGCCAGGACCTCGCACAGAACAAAGGACTGAGAGAATACCAGAGGAGAGCCTGCAGGCTGAAGACCAGCCCAACACCCTCCGGAGACAAGCAGGCGGGAGTGGGGGGTGGGGAGGGCAGCCAGGGCCTGGAAGGGGCAATCACTGTCCAAGAGAGGCATCCTCTACCGAACTGCAAACAGTCTCCGTTGCAAACCAAGAGTTTTTGGGATTCTGGATGGTTGACATCTGCCAGGAGGATCGCAGCCAGAGATCAGCTCCCCAGAAGAGACACCTGGCACACCTGAGATGGCACGCCCATTGTACACCCAGAAAACTGAGTGGCTGGGATTGAGGAGGCAGTAAGATGCACTGCCCACCTGGTGGTGATTGCGCTCACCAAGCACCTGGTCACTTGAGCTGCTTGGACATGGGAAGGGCACAAAACACAGGCCCAACTGAGTCTGCACCTTTGGAGAGTACTCAAAACCTGAACCTGAGTGGCTTATACCTGGAAAGTGCACGAAACCCAGGGCCTGCCTCAGACAGTTCCTGGCAGAGCAACCTAGAGCCTGAGAAGTGTAGACCATGAAAGCACACACGCCATGAGCGGGGGCAAACCCAATGCAGCTGAAACACTGAGAGCACTCCCTACACACACCAGTGATATTTGTTTGCAGTGTTCCTCCCTCCTCACAGTACAACTGAACAAGTAAGCCTAAATAAGTGACAACATTTGCCCCCTCATGTCAGGCAGAAATTAAACACTGAAGAGACCAGCAAACAGAAGAAGCTAAAATAAACAGAAGGAACCGCTTTGGAAATGACAGGTGCAACAGATTAAAATTCTGTAGCTAGCACCAACTACATTGGAAGGGGCCTATAGATCTTGAGAAGTATAAGCTGGACCAAGGGACTATCTGAAACTGAACTGACCCCACACTGTCTGCAACAGCTCCAGAGAAATTCTTAGATATATTTTTACCATCATCATTTTTTAAATTAAAAAAAATATTCTTAAGTCCTCTATTACTCCTTTAATTTTCATTTTTATAATCTACTATTACCTTGCAAAGAAAATACAAGGGTGGGAGGATTTGGGAATATGGCATTGTAACATGTATGATATCATAAGGGAAACGGATTGCCGGNTTGCTTTTTCGGTAATCCAGCTGATGTTGGCAATTTTATCTCTGGTTCCTCTGCCTTTTCTAAAACCAGCTTAAACATCTGGAAGTTCACGGTTCACGTATTGCTGAAGCCTGGCTTGGAGAATTTTGAGCATTACTTTACTAGCATGTGAAATGAGTGCAATTGTGCGATAGTTTGAGCATTTTTGGGCATTGCTTTTCTTTGGGAGTGGAATGAAAACTGACCTTTTCCAGTCCTGTGGCCACTACTCAGTTTTCCAAGTCTGCTGGCATATTGAGTGCAGCACTTTCACAGCATCATCTCTGAGGATTTGGAATAGCTCAATTGGAAGAGGGGTTAAATCTTTTTCATAAAGTCACATTGCTAGTAATTTTTGGAAGATAAAATCAAACTTAAGTATCTCTTTTTACTCTCAATATGAGGAGCTCCACTTGTAGCTCAGTTGGTAAAGAATCTGCCTGCAATGCAGGATATCTGGGTTCAGTTCCTGGGTCAGGAAGATGCCCTGGAGAGGGAAATGGCAATCCACTCCAGTATTCTTGCCTAGAGAATCCCATTGACAGAGGAGCTTGACAGGACTCTTGCCAGGGTTTCACAAGAGTTGAACCTGACTTAGTGACTAAACCACCACCACTCTTAATATGAGCTCTCTCAAGAAAACATCAAATATCTCAAATGTTGCAAGATATTCTAGTCATGTATGACTTACTTTTAAGCTAAATGTAGGTAAGCATATATTCATGTCCTCAAACCAACAAACTTTAAAAAACATCTTTGTTTGATTTTCCTTCATTTATTTGAGAATCCAGTTCAGTAGTTTTGACTGTATAAAGGATTTCTGCCCTTGCTATTGGTTTCTCCTCTCAGCAAATGGTTATAGTCAGCATTATAAGTTTCTTGCTGAAAACTTTTATGGGACAAGAGTTTCCCTATCAAATGCCATCAAGCAAAAAACACACAGCTTTATTTGCAGATACTAACATACTTCAGGTAAGGAGTTAATTATGTCATTTTCAAGGTGAGAAATCATGTGAGATGGAGAATGTGGTATTAAACATCACCCCCAACCACCACTGTAACAAAAACTATAAATATGTGCATACAAGTTTTTGTATGTGCATGTGTATGTGTGTGTGTTTATACATATCATAATCTCCTGGAAAGTCTCTAGGCTTATAACAAATGCTTGAATCTACATAATAATTTGTGGTTCAAGTTAGTTTACAGAAGAAAATAATGATGGGAAACAGAGACATTAAATCTTATCAGTAAAATGAGGTGGTTCTAGATTATACTTTTGACATTGCTTTTAATGTGTTAATAAAATCCTGTAAACATTGGTTTCTTGCTGAACTTCAAGTTCAAAACACTTATTTATAATCCTAGAATAAATGTCAATTTAACTTTACATGAATAAAGATGAATTTAATTTCTATTTTAGATATTAATTATACCTTGGTATATTCTAAATTATGTGTATTTTCTTACAAACTTACTTCCTATTCTATGTGATGAATATTACAAAATATACATACGGGGCCTTAAAGGCAAAGAATAAATGACTTTAAAGAACAATTGAAACTTTTTAAATAATTGAAATTTATCATCACTTATACTATTTGTGGGGCTTTCCTGGTGGCTTAGATGGTAAAGAATCTGCTTGCAATGCAGGAGACCTGGGTTTGATCCCTGAGTCAGGAAGATCCCCTGGAGAAGGGAGTGGCTACCTACTCCAGTGTTCTTGCCTGGGGAATTCCATGGACAATGGAGTCTGGTGGGCTACAGTCCATGGGGTCACAAAATGTCAGACACCACTTAGTGACTAACACTTTCACTTTACATACTATTTGTGCTAAGAAGAAATGGGAAATTAGTTCCTAGAATATTAATGTACACTTTGACTGTGGATTATAAACATTGGACATCATATCCTGTGGCTAGTCAGAATACTTAGAAGCCTAAAGCAAGAAACAAATGGCTAGCAGAAATAATATTCCTCTTTTCTTTAGAATTCATTTCTTCAAAGAACAGAGAATAAAGAATAAATATCCACAGTGAACCAGACATATTAAATATTTTAATTTGCTTCTCTCTCATGAAGACTATTACCGGTAACTGCTACAATTAAAGAAACCTACCTTTTGTTGTGCCTTCAAGCTACTGACTTTTTAAAGTTTTGCAAATTTTAAAATCAAAATGAAAGTTCTATTAATATTTTTTCTTCATTAAAATATAATACAATGTATTTTGCCCCATGCAGCATTTACACAAGAATTTCATACAGTTGGTTATTCTACAGCACTATGGTATTCCACACAGAAATATTCCAAGGTCTCTAATATTTGTATATCATTTTATAAGAGATTTCACTTGCATTATCTCATCAAATCCCTGTGGCAACTTTATAAGGAAGGACAGTTATTAATTATTCTCATTAGCAGCTGAAGAAATCATGGCTTAGGGAAGTTATGAAACCAAAAATTATTTGATAAGTAGAGTTAGAATTTAATGTGCATTTCTTTGAAGTTCAGCCTGAATCAGAAAAAAATCTGGATTGTAGATTATAGAAGATTTTTCTATAAACTATTTTTCTTTAAGTTTTATGGAAATGTCCTTAGCCCAGTTGCTGGTTTACTAGGTTTTAAAAATATAGGAATTTTCTCCCAGTTTCACTAGCTAAATAATGAATTTAATCATATTAATAATTCAAAACACTATGTTTGCCATACCTTAGAACCATGCATATTGTTTCAAGCTTTTCCACTGAAGTAATTGCTAGAACTAACTTTGACATATTGATTTCCTGTGGTTCTGTGTAAAGTTTTACCTAAATACAAAATGAAATTTGGAAGTTTAAAGAAGGCACATTAAAATCTAAAAGTTAAAAAACAAAGAACAATACAAAGAAACACAGTATCTGTGAAGAAAAATATTATCATGTTACAGACATCAAAGGTAAACTATGATATAAAAGAATGCAGCTTTAATTGACTCTATTTCCTCTTTTTCTATAATGATACACATATACTGGGTATATGTGTGTGCAGTTTTAGACATGTGGCAAGATGATAAGATTCTTTAAGATAAGAGGAAAAATAAAAGATAAATAAGTTTCACTTCTGGCATGGCAGCATGAGGAGTTCTATGGATTCATACCCAGTAAAATAAGCATAACTGGTAAAAACTATTTTAAAAAATTTAAGATCTCTGGAAATTGTCCTAAAGGTCTACAGCAAATGAAGGAACATTTATTCTGGAAAAGCTACTAAAACATGGTAATAGTAGCAACAGTCTGTCGCCCTTGAGTATGCTCCCTCCCCCTGCCCCCAACCTCAGCTTAACAGAAATTCACATATGGGCTTGTGTATGCCCAAGGGATGATGCTGTCTGTATCCTCAGTTCCCATTTAAGGGATAAAGTATCTCACCAAGAATAGAGATATTATCAACATTTCTTATCCTCTCCGAACTTAATTTGCAGAGGTTAAACTTCTAGAAAGTAAAGCCATGAGATCAGGGCTACCTCCCTTTACCCAGCTCCCAAGTCCAAGAAATACTGGGGCACCAACTGCCATCACTACAACTTGCTAGTAGGGCAGGGATTTCACATAGAATGAGGCAATTTGGGAAGGCCAGAACAGTGACTAGAGATTCTGTACATAAGAGAACTCCAAACCAAACATCTCCCCAAAGGAACTGACTTTATCTGAGCAGAGTTTGGGGAAGTTTGGGCTTAAGGGAACTTTCAAAAATAATAGCTCTTCTTAGTTAAGAGCAACAAGTTAAACTATATGCCAGCTAGTCCACTAGAGGTATCTATTGAAAGAGACAACTAAGAAGACCCTTTCTGGGTTCAGAAAAAACTTTAAAAACTACCCATGATTGTAGAGCAATTTATACCTCAAACACTGTCAAGAACAATAGAGTAATCAGCTGGTAATTAGTGGAAATGAATACCTGCAAGTAATACCAATGAGATATTTGAAAAAGACAAGGCTAAAACCACAGTCAGTATGGTGACTGTGTACATGCCCAAGATTGTGTTCTCAGAGGAATGATAACAAAGGCTTCACAGGCAAAGTAAGTGAATGTCATTCAAATACTCTATCCAACTAATTAAGCAAAAAACAAACAACAAAAATATTCCCCTGATAGAAGAGAAGGGAATCAGAATCCATATTTGCCACAGTATCTGAAACAACTAATTTTCAACAAAAAATTGCAGGACAGGCAAACAATCAAGAATGTATGATCCACAAAAAGGAAAAATGGCTGTGAATATAAACTGTATGAAAATATGGACTCAGGATTTAATAGAGAAAGGCTTCAGTGCAAAAATTATGAATACATTTAAAATCTAATAGCAACCGTATTTGAAGAAATAAAGGAAGACACTACAGCAATGTTTCATCAATTAGAGAAGATCAAGAAAGAGAAATTATGAAAAGAATGGAGAAGAGTGAAGATAGCTTAAAGAACTCATGGAACAATGTCAGGTTTACCAACATTCACATTATAAAGATCTTAGATAAGAGAGAGAGAGGCAAAAAAATTTTTGAAGAAATAATGGGTGAAAACTTCTCTAACCTGGGGGAGGAAACAAATTATATAAAATAAACAATGGAACTTTTGGTGGTTAACAATATAATAATTGAAATGCAAAATGTACTAGGGGGCTCAAGACTGGATTTCAATTGGCAAAAAAATAATTAGCAAACTTGAAGATCAATCAAAAGAGATGATGCAATCCAAAGAACAGAGAGAAAATAGAATGAAAAAACATGAATAGAGCATCAGAGACATATGGGATACCATTAAACTAGTATCACTATCAGATGTCAAGGGCACAAATAATTAAAGAACTAATGGTCAAAAATTTTGAAATTCAGAAATTAAGAGAAAACCTTGGAATCTGTGATAGAAAAATGACTTAGTATGTAAAAGGAACCCCAATATGACTGCCATTCTGACTTCTTGTAAGAATCAATGGATGCCAGGAGTTAGTAGGATGATGTATTTAAAGTGATAAATGAAGGGAAAAAACCTGCCAACTGAGTATATTCTATACAATAAAAAGTATCTTTCAAACTTGAAGAATATAAATTTATTTATTTTAATTGGAGGTTAATTACTTTACAATATTGTATTGGTTAATAAAATGAAGACATTATCAAATAAACAAAAACTAGAGATTTTGTTGTTATCAGACTCTTCTTATAAGATATATTAAAGGGAGTGATTTAGGCTGAAAGCAAATGGGCAAGAGAGTAATTTGAATCCACACACAAGAAGCAAAAGGTACTGGTTGAGGATATTATGCAGATAGTTATCAAAGACATTATAATTACATAGTCCTTATCCTTTTTCCCTTAGCTTATAAAAACAGAAAGTGCATTAAAGCATATATTTATAAGTGTATCTTGAGCCCTATTACATAAAAACTTTAATATATTTACAATAGAAAGATTAATATGACAAACTGCAAATATATAGCTATATTCCTCTCCTCTCAGCTTATTCAAGAGATATAAAATCATATAAAGTGACGATGACAAGTAATTTGGTTTGTCTACAGATATAATGTGTTGTTTGTTATTTAGTCACTAAGTCGTGTCCAACTCTTTTGTCACCAAATGGACTATAGCCTGCCAAGCTCCATGGGATTTTCCAGGCCAGAATACCAGATTGGGTTGACATTTTCTTCGCCAGGAAATCTTCCCGACCCAGGGATCAAACCTCCATCCTCTGCATTGACAGGTGGGTTCTTTACCACTGAAACACTAGGGAAGCCAAAGATATAATTTGTATGGCAATAATAACATTAAAAGAGGGAGGAAGCTAGATAGTAAAGTTCTATATGTCACTGGAATCAAAGTAGTATAAGTCTGAAGTAGATTCTTTTGTTAAGATGTGTATCATAAGCACTAGAGTAACTACTACGGAGAAGGCAATGGCACCCCACTCCAGTACTTTTGCCTGGAAAATCCCACGGATGGAGGAGCCTGGTAGGCTTCAGGTCATGGGGTCGCTAAGAGTCAGGCACGACTGAGTGACTTCACTTTCACCTTTCACTTTCATGCATTGGAGAAGGAGATGGCAACCCACTCCAGTGTTCTTGCCTGGAGAATCCCAGGGACGGGGGAGCCTGGTGGGCTGCCATCTACGGGGTCACACAGAGTCGGACACGACTAAAGTGACTTAGCAGCAGCAGAGTAACTACTAAGAAACTAACTGAAAAATATTGTGAAAGGGTCATTGCTGTTGCTGTTAAATCGCTTCAGTCGTGCCCTACTCTGTGCGACCCCATATATGGCAGCCCACCAGGCTCCCTCCTCCCTGGGATTCTCCAGGCAAGAACACTGGAGTGGGTTGCCATCTCCTTCTCCAATGCATGAATGTGAANCTTAGCAGCAGCAGAGTAACTACTAAGAAACTAACTGAAAAATATTGTGAAAGGGTCATTGCTGTTGCTGTTAAATCGCTTCAGTCGTGCCCTACTCTGTGCGACCCCATATATGGCAGCCCACCAGGCTCCCTCCTCCCTGGGATTCTCCAGGCAAGAACACTGGAGTGGGTTGCCATCTCCTTCTCCAATGCATGAATGTGAAAAGTGAAAGTGAAGTTGCTCAGTGTCCGACTCTTCACAGCTCCATGGACTGCAGCCTATCAGGCTCCTCTGTCCATGGGATTTTCCAGGCAAGAGTAATGGAGTGGGTTGCCATTGCCTTCTCCTGAAAAGGTCATTAAAGGAATGTAAATGCTACACTAAATATATTCACTAAATGCAAATAAAGTAATAAAGGAAGAACAGAGAATAAAAAACATGGGACATACAGAAAGCCAAAGATAAAATTATTAACTGTGACTGTTTTAAACAATTCAATCAAAAGGCAAAGATAGACTTGATTAAAAACGGATGCAACCATATACTGTCTAAAGAAGATAAACTTTTTAAAAAGATAGTAATAGGTTGAAAATAAGGATGGAAAAAGAAATATCATCCAAATATTAACCCATAAAGGAGCTACAGTAGCTATATTAATATCAGGAAAAATAGATATTTTAAATGTTATTAGAGATAAAAAGCATGTCTCACAATAATAAAGCTTTCACACAGAAAATATACAGCAAGTATAAACATATGCATCTAAAAGCAGAACTCCAAACTACATGAAGCAAAAACTAAAAGATGCAATGGAGAGAAACAGACAATCTAAAGATAATATTTGAGAACTTCAATATCCAAATTCCAATAGATAGAACAACTTAGGCAGAAGATCAACCAGGAAATGGAAACTTGAACAGTACTATTAACCAACTGTATCTAACAGGTATCCACAGAACCTTCCACCCAACAACACCATAATATATGTTCTTCTCAAGCTCACACGGAACATTCTCTAGGATACATCATATACTAGGCCATAAAATAAACTTCAAATAAATTTTCAAAAATTGGAATAATAAGAAATGTCATCTTTCACACAATGGAATGAAACTAAAAAAATTTAGCAGAAAGAAAACTGGAAATTCAGGAGCACACACTTATACATACAAAGGTTTTCTAAATTTGGGGTTAAATTAAAATTAAAGCAAGACAAACCAAAATGTATGGAATGTTGCTAAAATAGTTCTTAGAAAGAAGTTTATAGATCTAAATACCTACATTAGAAAAGAGAAAGATCTAAATAAGCAATCTTTTACTAGCAGCAGTAGAATCAAAGCACTTCACAAGTGTACATAGAGCATTCTCCAGTATAGAGCATATGTTAGGCCATAAAACAAGGCTCAATTATTTTAAAAAGATCAAAATAATGTAAAATATGCTCTCCAAGCACAATGGAGTGAAATTAATTTCCACACATTTGTTTGAAAATTAAAGAAATGTGTGGAAATTAGCATACTACTAAATAACCAATGGATCCAATGGTATATAAAAAGGATTAAAAATCATGACCAAGTGGGATTTATCCCGAAAATGCAGGGTTGATTTAACATCCAAAAATAGGTTAATTTAATATAGTATATCAATAAAATAAGCGACAAAACCATATGGTCAACTCAATAGGAGCATAAAAATCATTTGAAAAAAATTAAAATCCTTTAATTGTAAAAACATACAAGAAACTAGGATGAGAAGTGAATTTCCTTAACTTGATAAGGTAAATCTATGCAAAACCTATAGCTCACATCATATTTAATAGTGAATGGCTGGATACTTTCCCCCTAAGATCAGGAACAATACAAGGATAGCTGCTTTTGCCATTTCTACTCAATGCTGTACTGGAAGTTCTAGTCTGGACAATTAAGCAGAAGAAGAAGGAGAAGGAAAAGAAAGAATAGAGAAAGAGGAAGGAGGATGAGAGGGAAAGAGAAAAGAAAAAAGCAAACACATTAGAAATGAAGAATATTATCTTTTTGCAGATGACATTATCTTGTATATAGAAAATCCTAAAGAATTCATTAAAATTGACTCAAAATAACAGAGTTCAAAAATTGCAAGACAGTCAGTATGCAAAAATCTGTAGTATTTCTGTAAAGTAGCAATGAACTAATAATGTAAGTAATAAAACAATCCTATTTACAATAGCACCAAAAAGAATAAAATACTTAGGAAATCTTCCCAAACTGATCTACACATGCAATGCAATCCTTGTCAAAATTTCAATGGCCTAATTGGAGAGACTGACAATTTGATCCTCAAATTCAATGGGGAATGGAATGGCCATTTCAACAAATGATGCTAGCACAACTGGATATCCTCATGCATAAAGCTGCATCTCCTAGCTCACACCATACACAAAAAATAAACTCAAAATGAATCAAAGACCTTAGTCAAGAGTTACAACTATAAAAATCTTAGAAGAAAACATAGGTTTAAGTCATCGTGACCTTGGATTATGCAACACTTTCTTCAATACAATATCAAAGGACAAACAACGCGTAAAAAAAGAAAAGCTAAATATTATCCAAAATTTTAAAAAATGTGCTTCAAATGACAGCATCAAGATAATGAAAATACAGCCCATTGAATGAAACAAAAAATGCAAATCATATATCTAAAATTGATTATGGTGATGGTGGCATGTCTGTGAATATACTTAAACATAGAATTTACGGTTTAAATATTTGTTTCTGCTCCTAACATTTTACCATAATTTATTAAGTTCGAATAAAACTTCTATAAGCTTTTCAACTTTTCACTCCTTTTACCTGAAACAATCATGGACCACTTTAAACATATTAAAATAATATTTAATGATAAGATTTAAATCTAAGTGCTCAGTAACCACATGCTACTTCAATTCCTTTTTCAACTCATTCCCAAATGACCACTACTGTTCCACTCATATATACTGTTTTAAGTTCGCTAAAAATTCATATTCTCTTTCTTCTATGCATATGGAAAAAATAGGTACACCTTTTATAGGCACTTGTAAAAGTCATTTTAATTGGCTCTGTGTGCCTAGTGAGTTGACAGTGCATAGCTACTTTTTTTTTTTTAATCAGTGCATTTTGGACACAGACAACCCTTTGTTGAATGATAACAACCCGAAATGCAAATCCATTCTCTTATTAGGAGTAAATATGCCATGTTTGGTGTCACACTAACAAGAAGTCACACTGGCAAGAAGTCATTTCAGAATATTAACTTATTTTGATTTTACAACCATAACATTTTGTCTAAATTCACTGTGTTCTGAAAGCATGTTTCTTTGTCAGAGACAACAAATCCTGAGGGGAAAATAATCTAGCAGTCAGTTAGGGCATGAAAAGTCATTAAATTCTCACAAAAGCAGTCACAAAGGTGTCAGTAAAAGTCAAAAGTGTCTGAGAATTTTTGACAGAGAGAGGAACAGGCAGGGACTGAGATAAATCAGGGAAAGAGAAGCGAATTTAAATTCTAAGCCGGAAAGTGGAGACAGGAGTAGGAGAGCTAGGGAGAACTAGATTAGCCTTAGAATAGGTAGGGGTCTAGATCCTTTATGGAAGAAACTGTGATAAGGGACTCAGCTTCAGCCTCCCAGGAATCTCTTAAATCGAGGTCCTTTGTCCTCCACAGAGAATATAGATTATAATGCCTAAAATGCTTGGAAAATTTTGCAGTAGAATGTGACAAACTATATAGGCTAACAGCATTTTAAATGTCAAGCAATTGCAAGCAAATAAGGAAAAACAGTGAGAGCAAAACATGAAGCTTTGTGTCAAACTCATCGAGGAAACTGTGTCAAGTACCAGAAGCATAAAAACCAATGAGGGAAAAAAAGATGAAGGGAAGTGATTATACTTTTTAAGAGATTAAAATGAATAAATGGTAAAGTGCAATCTATTTTAAAGTCTAGAAATTTGATAAAGGGAAGTTGTGTCTTCTATGATGTCACTTAATAATATTTGTTTCTCATACCTATGATATAAAGAAAATCCTATGGACAGAGGAGCTTGGCGGACTACAGTCCGTGGGGTTGCAAAGAGGCAGACCTGACTGAAGAGACTTAGCATGTGAGATTCAAAGAAAGCTCTAGTGACCCATTCTTATTAGGAAATGACTTTTGACCTATTTTCAGGAGCAGTAAATTATTTGTATTTATGTCACCAAAATGTTTTGCTCAATTGTCCTTGCACGTCCTTTTAAGGGAGTTGGTCAGAGTTTCAATTCAACCTGGAGTCCATGTTGAATACTATACTACTCAATCATCAATTTTTAAACTGTTAATGATTGTTATTCAGTTCATTTCAGTCTCTCAGTCATGTCCAACCCTTTGTGATCCCATGAACTGCAGTACGCCAGGCTGGATCATGGAAAAAGCAAGAGAGTTCCAGAAAAACATTTATTTCTGCTTTAGTGACTATGCCAAATCTTTTGACTCTGTGGATCACAAGAAACTGTGGAAAATTCTGAAAGAGATGGGAATACCAGACCACCTGACCTGCCTCTTGAGAAACCTGTATGCAGGTCAGGAAGCAACAGTTAGAACTGGATATGGAACAAC
>SJYA01003364.1:295652-309470 GCA_006410615.1 Neotragus moschatus | reverse complement strand
GTGTTAATCACCATCAGAGTTTATATTAAACAAATAGAAAATAAGCATAAGAACAATTAAGTTAGTGAAGACAAAATGTGAATATTCTGTTTCCTCCATAAACAAAGTCTTAATATCCAATATTGGGCATACAAAATCCAGCTATTGTTTTTTTATAATAAATTTTAGGAAACAAAGCTCTTGAAAATTCTTGGTGGAGTGATTTGAAAATTTCAGGAGGAGTAAGGGCAAAGGCTTTGAACTTTTGTTTCTCAAAAGGGGATATCAAGTTACAAAAGCTGAAAAAAACTGCTCTAGAGAATGGGCTAAGCTTCCCTGGTGTCTCAGAAGGTAAAGACTCCACCTGCAATGCAGGAGACTTGGGTTCAATACCCAGGTGAGGAAGATCCCCTGGAGAAGAGAATGGCAACCCACTCCAGTATTCTTGCCTGGGAAATTTCATGGACAGAGGAGCCTGGTAGGTTAGTCCATGGGGTCGCAAAGAGTCCCACAAGTCGGATACAATCGAGCAACTAACACTTTCTTGTTTTCTTTCATGCTATTTTATGGGGCTTACCACATCTCACTAGTGGTAAAGAATCTGCCTGCCAATGCAGGACACAAAAGATGCGGATTCGATCCCTGGGTCAGGAAGATCGCCTGGAGTAGGAAATGGCATGACCCACTCCAGTATTCTTGCCTGGAGAATCCCAAGAACAGAGGAACCTGGCGGGCTGCAGTCAATGGGGTCACAAAGAGTTGGACATGACTGAGGGACTAAGCATACATACACACAGAATGGGCCACTCTGCATTCTATAGGCTTCCTGAGCATGATGATTTGTTTGGATAAATATATTACAAGTTAGGTAAGGTGGGTCAATATGTGGTCCCTCATTTTAAACTCCAGACTAAATAGGGGATTCTCAATAAAATTTAATTGTTCTTAGAGTCCTACACATATATTTAATACCACAAAATGTTTTTAGAATGATAGTTTTGGGGGAAGAACAGATACAATTGTAGAGGTTAGCTCTCTTTGACAAAAGAAGTTTTTTAAAAAACTCTTTGTATAAAATTAATATAAAATCATTATATAAATGAAATTAAATAATACAAAAATAAAGTGGAGAGTAGAACTCTATCAAAATTGGAGAGAGATTGGAAATGGAATATGGTTGGGAATGTCTGTTGTATACATTATTGATAATCAAGAAATAAAATAAGAAAATGGTGATTTTTACATCCAGACAGTTGCACCAAAATTACTGTAGTAAAATGTACCAATAGTCAGAATAGCAACCATTAAATTGTCTTGCTTGTTTTTTAACGACTTTCACTTATGATGATGACAAAAGTTTTACTTCCTTTGTTTAATATGTATTGGAAAAGTTACTGAAAGCCAGCTTTCCATAGAGGAAGAATTGACATTCAAAAAGTATAATATGTAAAATTTGAAAGAGCCCCAGCAGCTGTCCTGGCAGTGTACAGGAAGTCACTCATTTTAAGTTTGTGAAGATCTGAGTTTGCCTGCCGACGTTTTCACTGTTGGAGAAATAGGTTAAGGGGCACATGCAGGTAAGTTTACATTCTCAAGCTTCAAACTGTGCAAACACAAGGCCATCTCACATAAATCAATGGCCTCATACGCCTTGCCTCAGGATAAAGTAAAGATCAAGGTAGCAGAGACCAAGGTCAGCCTTAGCAGAAGGTAACATTAAGACAGTTTCATTTTTAGTGTCTCCGTTTCAGTACTATTCCATCCTTACCATACTGCTACTGCTACTGCTAAGTCGCTTCAGTCGTGTCTGACTCTGTGCAGCCCCATAGACGGCAGCCCATCATGCTCCCCCGTCCCTGGGATTCTCCAGGCAAGAACACTGGAGTGGGTTGCCATTTCCTTCTCCAATACATGAAAGTGAAAAGTCAAAGCAAAGTCGCTCTTTCGTGTCTGACTCCCAGCGACCCCATGGACTGCAGCCCACCAGGGTCCTCCATCCATGGGATTTTCCAAGCAAGAGTACTGGAGTGGGGTGCCATCGCCTTCTACTGCCTCCATTATGATCGCTCCTGGCTCTTCTTCCAGGCATGTGCACCCCAACCCTCTCTGTACACACACCTGATGGCATCTTGCTTTTATCCAGAAGATTTAATACACAAATTCACCCTAAGGTGGCAATACCTAATAACTCAGATCCCATCCAGAGAGGCACATTTGAACACTGAAAGTGTGGCTCCAACAGCTAAATTTATTGATAGGCTGAAAGAGAAAACGCCTCAAATCTCACTTACATTGTTGTTGCCTGCTTCACTTCTCCAAAAGGCTGGCTTTATCAGGGCATGTTAGTGACATGAAAAATATATTTATAACCAACCTAATATAAAAGGTTAGAGACTGGTTATTTATGGTAAATAATTTTGTTAGTATTAAATGTGTTAATTCTCACTGTATATAGAATACGAAGAGTTATATTATAATGTATAATGTATATAAATACATCCACAACCTGATAGTCTCCAATTCTTTAACATGTTGGGTACCTGGTGATTTCTGTGGCTACTTTAAGTTATATAAGAGTCAATTGATTTAAAAAAAAAATGTCAGTTGACCTGATTTGTTTCCAGCTATCATTCAAATTTAATAAAAACCTTCACTAAAGTCCTACTTATGTTACCATGAAATATATATATCATAGTCAAGGTAATAATTTAGGTAATGTATTCAATGTCTCTTGTGAAAAATGATCAGCTGGACAACTGTGCTTCTCCTGAGCTGGATAAGTTTGTATTATCAGTAAGTATCAAAGGTAAACATTATCTTTTTTCTGTAAAGCCATATCAGCATTTAAAGCTTCTTCACAGAAAATGCTAATGTAATGAAGAAATGGTGTACATACATTGATTCAATGCTGTCATGACAGGATTTATACTTGTCACTCTCTTGACACATATATTAACAATTTAAGAATTTCATTTTTTAAACTTTATGTGCCCTTCTTTTGCTACAAATAAAAACAAATTCACTTAGAATTTTTTAATAGGAGTTCTATGATATAAAACTATTATGCAATATTTTCTCTAATAAAAATTAATAATAAATTAAAACTTAAATAGACTATAACAAAAATTAACTATTACCAATATTGATAGACAATTCCAGTATTTTACTTTGCAGTGTATTGTACTTGCTTTATTCCCAAAGAGTTTAATTTCTTGGATTTAATAAAATAAGTATGTTTTATCACTCCTCAACCCTTCATTTGGTTAAAGTAAATAATACATAATCAAAACCCATGAAAAGTGTACAGAATTGAGTGTGAAGTAACAGAATATAATGTGTCCTGTGTAGGGTATATGCCTTTCATATCACCTACAGAAACTAACATAGTATCTTGCACATAATATGCATTTAATAATATAGTCAATAATGAGTTTAATAATAACTATTGAACTAATAATGGTAAAATAATGTCACTTTTAGAGGAGAGGTGATCAATCAGGCATGATTTTCAGTAAATGAATATATCTACACATTTAAAGCATAGGAAATCTATAGCCTTTATAAGAGAAGTCCACATGTTGTACAGTTTTTACTTTTATTAATATTAAAAAATTAAGTGGTTCTTTATAAAAATTAAAGTAAAAAATATGGCATTAACTACTTAAATATTTATTGATTTAATAATCAAATTTAACCAATTGATAACTTGAAAAACTACATACTATATGTATTTTTCACTCTAAGTAGCCTACACCAAAATCCACAAAGGCTGACAACATAGTTTAGAATGTACACATTCTAAGCTATGGCAACTTTTCAAAAGTGAAAGTGACTTTATTTTGGAAAGGTTAGTAGCCAAGCAGTTTCAAAGGAGAATTACATTTCCACCCATACTAGATAATAATAGTAAAATAATTTCACACGTATGTTTTCTGTCTTTGGATACATGGCTTTCAAAGTGTGCTTACATCTTTAAAGTATACACTTTTAAAACATTCACATCTCCTTAAATATAAAATATGGGAATAACTTAAGTAACTGCAGCAAACAGATTAGTACATGTCACATAGAGGACATTGTGGGCAAAGAATTTATGACATAAAAAATGTTGATTTTTTTAAATTTCACTCAAAGTATTTATCAGTCTTTAGTACATATTGCTCTAATTTAAGTAATACCACATTTAAGAAAAATCAAATTAGATATTTTAGTGGAGTGGAAGTTTTTATATGTTGTGTGAAATGAATATTTGTGTATTGAGTCATGTTTCTATTACATTTTAATCTTATTTAAAAATTACTTTACCTCCACCAAAATTAAACATGTGATCCAGACAAGTAATACACTGCATAGATTAGCTTGCTATCAACTGCTTTCTGAAATATTCCTTCTTTGCAAATCTAGGTACGGTCATTCATTTAGCTTTCTGAAAATTAAATATCTTTATTTGCATATTTAGAGATACTAATAAACTAGTACTAAACTAATAAGACAATAAGAACATATGAAAATCAAATAGTTGTGGTATATTCATCAAAACCTGTATATAATTAACTGGCATTCCATTGAATATTCCCCTTGACTTCACAGGGTTTCGATTGTGTGAGAATATACTCTCAATGTGTTGCAAGATTCTTAGCATCATTGCTAATGGCACTATCACTTAAATAGTTGGATTAGGCAAGAAACTGTCAGTCATCCTTACACATCTTCCTATCCCTTATGTCCCATAACCAAATTCATCACTAACTCCCGTCAGCTTTAGCTCCTAAATGTTTTCACCCCATTTCTAGTATCATCCTACCAGTTTGGCTTTCCATCATGTTTTGTCTGAGTACTGGGATAGGCTTCTAACTAATCTGCACTGAATTATATATTTGCATTCCCAAATTCTTTCTCCCAATCCTTCTTTCTCTTAGGATAAAGACCCATATCTTTATCATGGTTTACAGGAGACCATCCGATCTCGTCCCTGTCAACTTCTTCAGCATCATATTTTACCCTTTCTCCTTGTCTCCTCCTGCTTCAGCCACATGGTATACTTCCAGTTCCTTGAACTCATCATTCTTTCTCTTCTTTTGTGCAAACCTCCTTGCATTTCCCACCTCTCCTAACACATCACCAGATAACTTCTATTAAGCATTCGAAACATAACCTGAAAGATATTTATTTTCTGGGAATAGGAAAGACTTCTTGCCTACCTTACCTCCCAAGACTAAGTCACCTTCCTCTGTTAAATACCCTCATAGATAACTCTGTATAACTTTCTGTCATACCACTTATCTCAGTCCATAATTATACATTTATGTTTGTGATTAGCTGAGGACTGCCATGTCCTCCATTAGATGTGAACTCCATAAAATCAGGGACTGTTATTTGCTTGCTCAATATTATATTTTTAGCATCTAGCACAGTTTCCAGTATATGATTCAGTAACAATTTATTGACTGACTAACTGAATGAACAAATAAGCATTATCTCTTAAAAAGCATTCGTTTAACCTTTTGAAGTGGTTAATATGTGGCTGTTCAATTGCAGAGGATTTTTCTACTGCCCCTAGTGTTAGTTATAAATATTGCATCCTGGTGAAAAATTAGACCCCTCAGTTACTATGGCCTTACCATATGGTTGCAGATGTGAGCTATCAACTAACTTTGATAAATTCAATAGTAAAAGTATTGTCATGACTTTAAATGTAATATTAGCTATACAATCAGCTAACACTTATAAATGCCTGATGCCACATATGAATTGATGACTGGTCCAACAGGGATATTGAATAGGTCTCTCTTACCCTGTTTCATGCACCAAAAACTTCATATTCACATAACTAAATCATATCACTGCTATGCATTATTAAATAAGAAAATTAAAATTTATGGCAAGTGAATTATACCATAACCTGTAAAGTATTAAGGATTATTGCTAATGAGGCTTACACATTAAAAAAAGATTAGGAGTTTGGGGTTAGTAGGTGTACACTATTACACATAGAATGGATAAAAAACAAGGTCCTATTGTATAGCACAGGGAAATATATTTAACATTCTGGGATAAACCATAATGGAAAAGAATATAAAAAATAATGTATATATGTGTATAACTGAGTCACTTTGCTGTACAGCAGAAATTAATGCAATATTGTAAATCAATATACTTCAACAAAAATTAATTTTAAATATACTATTCAATATATATTGAATTTAATTATGAATAATCATTGATTATATGACTGTATGGAATATACATAAATATAATTGAAATGTGATGTTACTAAATGAGTACATTGTCAAGTGGTCTAACTCTTGGTTCATATTTCCTCCTGGCTAACCAAGCTTTCTTATTTCTGCTTTAGTCTCACACTGTAGTTTTATTCCACTGAATTGTACTATCTTGCACTGCACTATCTATCAGTGGTCCAAAATTTGTTTTAAATTACGTACATCTGCCATAACACCCACTCTAGTACTCTTGCCTGGAAAATCCCATGGAGAGAGGAGCCTGGTAGGCTGCAGCCCATGGAGTCGTGAAGAGTCGGACACGACTGAGCGACTTCATTTTCACTTTTCACTTTCATGCATTGGAGAAGGAAATGGCAACTCACCCCAGTGATTTTGCCTGGAGAATCCCAGGGACCGGGGAGCCTGGTGGGCTGCTGTCTATGGGGTCGCACAGAGTTGGACATGACTGAAGTGACTTAGCAGCAGCACCAGCACCCATAACTTATACATTTTTAACAGCATAGTCATGTTTCCATTTTTTTATCTTTTAAAATATTGACAATTTTAAGACAGCATGATGAGAGCCAGAGAAATGTTTTGCAGAAATTTCTGTGGATAGAATCATCTGGGGATCCATTTAAGGATCAGTAAATCTAATCAGTAGGTCTGGGAAGGAGCCAGAGAGTTTGCATTTCTAACAGGCTCCCAGGTGATGTTGATGCTGCTGGCCTACATTTGGCGCAGCAAGGTAACAGAGCTGGAGTCAACAAATTTTTTATGTAAACAGGCAGGTAGTAAATATTTTTGATGTTGTGGACCATATGGTCTCTTGCAACTTTTCAGCTCTGCTGTTGTAGCTTGAAGTCAGCCAGAGACAACATATACCCAAATGCGTATGACTGTGGCTGGGTTCAAAGAAAACTTTATAAAAGCTGAATTTGAATTCCATACACTTTTCATTTAGTATTATGTATTATTCATCTTTTTAAAAATTCTCAGAACCGTATAAAATGTAAATGCCATTCTTAGCTCATGGGCCATAAAAAAATAGTCTGTAGTCTGCTGACCACTCCACTCGTTCATAAAGTACCAATGGATAACTTTGCATGAGGCTTGTCAATTACAGATTAGCACTTGCCATCTACCTCTACAAGGATTAAATCATGTGCTGCTTCAGCTGCTGATTTTCAGCACTTACTGAAGGGAGTTCAGAGTGGAGATCAGAAATGAGGCACTCTCTGCTCTGGAAAAACTGGTAGAACGGGTCTTCAGAGAGTGAAGAGGTTTTCAGAAGCTGATTTTATAACCCCAATTCTTGGCATCTCCTTATGTCTAGAAAAGCACTAAATTCCTTCATGGTGACATCTGCTTCTCATGACTAGCAAAAACCTCCTGCAAAAATACAGTCAAGCAGTGCTTGACTGCATGTATTCCTCCTTCAACAAAATCACATATATACTGATCTTCCCCCCTACCTCTTTGGAGCAGTTTCTCGGAGCTATCTGAAATGCTATCTCTTGGGCTATAGTGCTCATTTTGCTCCAAATAAAACTTAACTCACAACTCTCCTGTTGTGCATCTTTTTTAAGTCAACAGACTGAAGGTATGTGATAAGATAGGTTCTGTAGGAAACACTGGCTAGGCCTTGAAGTAATGGTTTTCTGGATAGAGAAGTGGGAAGTTGTGAAAGAGAGATACAGCAACATCATTAGTGGTTTCTAAACTAAAAGCCCAGGAATGTTGCAAGAAAACAAGCCTGTCTGAGTGGAGAAAGTGCAAAGGAAATAGGAATTCCTTATATGCATGTTTAAATACTATCCGATTTTAGTGAGTAGTGGTGTCCGGTGAGCAGAATGAGAAGTGGGGGGCGGGGGATGCTATTAAGTTTCACATTTTGGAATTTCAAGAGAGGACTGGTGCCCTGGGAGGGAGAAAGAGAATAGAAATTATTAAGGAAATCAGAACAAAATGCATTTGAAAGGTCAGGACTCTCTGCAGGTGACTGCAGACTGTTCTCATTTGAAAGCTTTGTGGAAACATTGATGTAATTGATCAGAGTTTGCAATTCATTGATGAATAGTGACAGGAGTATCACAAAACCAGATAGACCGAGACAGGCAAGCCATTTGTTCACTGTTAAAGCACACAACAGACTCAAAAGGTAAGCCAAGTAAGAACTGAGGGCTGAAGATTAAAAAGATGGTCTCTACCAATGTCTCAGTATCTGATAGACTTTGCTGAAGAGCTACAAAGTAGTTTTACACGATGAAAGGCACAATGAGCATATAGGTTTTATAGAAGATGTTTTTATTACCTCTGTGGAAGTGTCAGTGGAGTGCTATTATGAAATATTACAAAAACAAGAGTTGAGAATTACGAAAGATGGAATATCAAGTACAAAACTAACTCAATCCCAATACTTTTTGGAATTCTTTCTCTTCCTCTGTCTTTCCATTTCCCATGTTATCCCTCCCAAAAGGACTCTGTCCAATTGTCTTAAAGTTGTGTTTCATTTGCATGCTATAAATGAAATAAGATTCGCTAGGAACTTATTATTATTAACAAGAGACTTCAGGATTTTTTAAAAATTCTCCCAACAAGCTAACAAATGGGGAATTTTTACTACCACTTATTTACCTAGATCTCCCCCAAAATAGGGAGTGCCTCTACTAGTATCTGTGACTTAGTCATAATTCAAGGGTAAAAAATGGAAGGCAAAGCAAAAGGAGAGTTTTCATTTTTCCACACTGAAAGGAAAGAGCAAATTTTGATCAGAAAAATTTAGGTTATTTTCAAATACTGACTAACCATAAGAGGAAAGGCAACATGGCTTTATTAATCTAAGTTAGGAGAATAGCAAATGTAGACAGGGAATTGTAAGTTTAACAATCAAAGAACCTGTGACCAACTTTCCCATCAAATGAAGAGAGATGTTATACATAGTTATAAGCCATCATTTATTGAACAAACACTACCCAATGTCAGGTAATGTGCTAAAAATTATACAAATGATTCCATTTTATTTTCACATTGCAATGAAAGTGGTTATTATTACCCGTACTTAATATATGAGGCCTCAAGTTTTAAGTGAGTTATCCAAAGTCTCTTTTGAGTCCTAGGGACTTGCCCAAGAAAAATTGCTACTATATCAATCTAGCAATCTAGCATCTATCAAATGCTAGAGAAAAATTAGCTACTGTTGCTTTCCTTGATATTGTTTTTAGTATTATTGCCATTTTCTTATCTCCTCTAAACCCTTTCTAGCTCAACAACATGGAAGTCAGCATGATATAAATTTGTCAGATGGATTACATGCAACAACCCACTTAAAGTTTCTAGTATTTAAAAGCCAATTAGTAAATGTCAAACTGTATGAGCTTTTCTCTTGAAGGATACTTTTTATTTTTAAATGAGGAGAAACAAAGCAGTAGATACTGCTACTTCTGATTATTTAGTGATGTGCCCCTGGATGAAGAAGTTGACAATTTCTTCTCAGAAATCAATGTTTGACTAGAAAATGAATTTGGTTTATGTGCCTGGCATCAGGAGAGTTTCTGGTTAAAAGTTTTAGCACACACTTCAAAGTTTCTGAGCTTTTTTCCTGCTCCATCTACTACCTAAGTTTGTATCATTAAGGACTGATACAGATATTTCCAAAGTATTGTGTATTTAACAAAGTATTATTATTCAAAATGCTTTTGAAATAGTATAATTTATTCTTTTGTGCCCCAGTTTAAACATTATCATTTGACAGTTCAATTAATGTTTACTGATAATGCAGAATTGCTCAATAAATGTGTTCAATAAATGTTGGATGAAAGTGTGAATGACTCATGTCCGTTATTATTTTTTTAATATCTTTAGATTTCTGCAAAGAAAGCTTCCTTTAAATTGGATATATACTTATCTCTTCAAATTCATTTTAATAAAACACATAATGTTCTGCTGGATATAAAAATGTAAATAAATTAGTCTTTATTATACTTTATTTCTTAGTATTATATTTAAAATTGGTACTTGATGTACTAACAGTTAAGTGCAGCTCATCTTCCTTACACTGTTCACTCCTTGGTGCTTTTCTTCATTTAATATTCATTTTGATGAATTTGGCATTCCTGATGCCTTTAAAGTGCAAGCCAAAATTTCAGTTTACTAACAGATCTTTATGTTATTGGCTAACAGTAACCTCTGATTCTAAAAAGGGGGAAAAAAAATGACCAAGTATCTCTAGCACCCAAAAGAAACCTAAAATTTCAGTGTGTTCTCTAAATTTGTCCAATAAAGGCAGAACTAGAAAGTACTTCTTTCTGGTAGGGACAGGAGGGCCAAATCCATCAGTTCTATAGTTTGTTCCAGCTCTAGAAAAGAATTTGGTGGAGGGGATTATAATTAATGGATTAAAGAAGATTTGAACTTTCCTATAAAAGTGAATTTTTCAAATATATATGGAATTTGTAAGTAAATTCTGTTTCTTGCTAGAACTTTAATTTATGAGATCATAAATTTGTTGGTTTTGGTACCATGCAAGTTATTGCTGATCTTCATAAGAGTTTTTGTGTAGCAGTGGAGACACGCCAGATTGGAGAGGGTTTAGATGTAAGGAAATGAAGACAGCATGTCCAGACAACATGATGGAATGGGGTGGTGGAAACCAATAATACTTGTCCTATTTGAGGGGCAGGACTTAGTGATTTTGAACAGTAAGAGAAGGAAAATTCAAGAACGACTCACAAGTCTGTGGCTTGACCAGTTAGTGATATGAGATACTTTTTGATAAGATGGGGTATACAGGAGGAGGAGGAGGAGGAGGAGAAATTTTGTTTGTGGAAAGGGACAGAGATAAGTTTAGTTTAGACATGTTGGATTTGAGTTGCTTCTAAGATGTCAATTGGGTGATATCTATTAGGCAGATGGGTAGGAAGTGTTTCTGTGACTTTCACTTCCATATCAGTTGTCGTCCACTGTTCAGTTCAGTTCAGTTCAGTCGCTCAGTTGTGCCCGACCTTTTGCAACCCCATGAATCGCAGCACTCCCGGCCTCCCTGTCCATCACCGTCTCCCGGAGTTCACTCAGACTCACGTCCATCGAGTCCATGATGCTATCCAGGCATCTCATCCTCAGTCGTCCCCCTCTCCTCCTGCCCCCAATCTTTCCCAGCATCAGAGTTTTTCTCCAGTGAGTCAACCCTTCACATAAGTTAGCCAAAGTACTGGAGTTTTAGCTTTAGCATCATTCCTTCCAAAGAAATCCCAGGGCTGATCTCCTTCAGNAGGTGGTCTGGTATTCCCATCTCTTTCAGAATTTTCCACAGTTTATTGTGATCCACACAGTCAAAGGCTTTGTCATAGTCAATAGAGCAGAAGTAGATGTTTTTCTGAAACTCTCTTGCTTTTTCCATGATCCAGAGGATGTTGGCAATTTGATGTAGATGGCCCTTTCCCTATCTCTCATTTACTTGTCAGTACAAAGACATCACTTTCTTTCTTCTAGAAATTTGTCTATAATTCACTTCCCTTTCTGATGCTATATTTAAAATTGACATACAATTTTAATATCATAATTTAATTAATGTTAATTTAATTTAATTAATGTCATTTTTAAAGAGAGACTCTTTGGGGAAACTTTTTTTACTTGACAGCGGATCATTGGAAAGATAGCTCAGGGAAAGCAAGCTATAAAGTCAATGAGGGAAAAGAAATGAAGAATGGGTAAGATTTGCTTGTGTTGTAATAAAGTATAAGAAGTGACCTCTGAATCCAGCCATGAAGGTGGAGTTGAATTTAGAGTGTGGCAAGGGCAGGAGGAGGAACACTTCAAGTGCGTTTGGATGGGGGGAGGACTTCATGAAAAGACTGGAATGAAGCAGAGCTGATGGGGCCTGTGATCTTATTGGGTTGTTGTTGTCATTCAGTTGCTCAGTCATGTTCAACTCTTTGTGACTGCATAGACTGCAGCATGCCAGGCTGTCTTTCACCATCTCCTGGAGTCTGCTCATACTCATGTCCAATGAGTCAACGATACCATCCAACCATCTCATCCTCTGTCACCCACTTCTCCTCCTGCCCTCAACCTTTTCCAGCATCTGGGTCTTTTTGNGGGCCTGTGATCTTATTGGGTTGTTGTTGTCATTCAGTTGCTCAGTCATGTTCAACTCTTTGTGACTGCATAGACTGCAGCATGCCAGGCTGTCTTTCACCATCTCCTGGAGTCTGCTCATACTCATGTCCAATGAGTCAACGATACCATCCAACCATCTCATCCTCTGTCACCCACTTCTCCTCCTGCCCTCAACCTTTTCCAGCATCTGGGTCTTTTTGAATGAGTTGGCTCTTCACATCAGGTGGCCAAAGTATTGGAGCTTCAGCTTCAGCATCAGTCCTTCCAAGAATAATCAGGTTGATTTCCTTTAGGATTGACTGGTTTGATCTCCACACACAGTAATGAAATAACATGGGGTACATCAAGTGAAAGCAATATGGAAATGATAGAGGAAGGTGCAGATTACGGGCTTTTGATAATATTTATAGCATCTCTTCCAAAGAGAAACTCCTGTAACTACTGAGAAATATGGGACTGGATCACTCATCTTTGTCTCACAGTTCTGATGCTTTGGTATTGTGCCTTCCAATTCTACACCTGTAACAAACATCCCCTACCACCAGGTGGTATAAAGTCATGTCATGTTAGAGTTGCTTTCCATTGTTTGGGACTCTGGTGGGATGAAATTCTTTCCAAGCCACAACTTTAAAAATCTGGTCATCTATTTAATGTCCCATTTACTATCCAGACAACATTTTGGGAAAAGTTAAGATCATCACTTCTCAATAATTCATAAGCTTAGGGAATTGATTTATATGTTAAATTCCCAAGGGAGGCACCAAAGCAAATGTACTTTACACTTATATATGACTTTTATTTCCAGACGACTTTCACTATGTTTGCTCTCCAAGATTGAATTTTAAAAAATTATTTTAATGTTTTTTGTTACTGCTTTTCCACAATTAACTGGCTGAGATTCCTATGGTAGAGTTATAGCTGTGAGAAGGGATATCCACTGAATTAGAGGAAAAGAAAAGAATAGCTGGGCTCTAAGGCCTTCTGGGGAAGGTCAGTGGCAATTTGGATAGCAAGAGTTGGCAGAATACAGATCCAGTAGTTCTGCCTTAATTATACTTTATGACATCATGCCCCAGAGAACATAAAGTTCTCAGTTATTTTTTTGGAAAAATATATAAATCCAAGATCATTATTTTTGACTCTTCATATCAATAAGTAGTGCATTAAGTTTGCATTAGAACTAAAAATGATGTAACCTAGTTTTAAGAAGCAAAATACTACAATTTACATGCCAAAATACCCCTGTCACAGGAAAATAATGATGCTTATAGATGTAAATTACTCAGTTTTCACACAATTTGCTGTAAATATTTGACTAGTAGCAGAGTCCAGAACTAGTAGTTGATGGTGATAACACTAAATCTTATCCTTTTCCCTCTCATTTGAATCTCTGGAGGTTAGAATAAAGAATAAATGGACTAAGTTATTTTGATAATATAACCTTGAATATTAGATTAATCAACAAAAATAATTATGGAGAACTACTATACGATTGGCACTA
>SJYA01003364.1:261935-274282 GCA_006410615.1 Neotragus moschatus | reverse complement strand
TAACTCATCAGTAGATTTTTTATAGTCATGTTTATGTCAATCCTATATAACTGGAGAAGGAAATGGCAACCTACTCCAATATCCTTGTCTGGAAAATTCCAGGGATGGAGGAGCCTGGCAGGCTCTAG
Organism: Neotragus moschatus; assembly: GCA_006410615.1. Lineage (NCBI taxonomy): Eukaryota > Metazoa > Chordata > Mammalia > Artiodactyla > Bovidae > Neotragus > Neotragus moschatus. The sequence goes on along the minus strand of SJYA01003364.1, from coordinate 274,154 downwards.
TCCATGGACTCACAAAGAGTTGGACACAACTGAGCGGCTTCACTTTCCAGTGCAGGGGATCCCTGGTTAGGGGACTTAGATCCCACATGTTGTGGGGCGGTTAAGCCCGCATGCCTCAACTACTGAGCCAGTGCACCCTAGAGCATGTGCTCTGTAACACAAGAAACCCACGCATGGCAACAGAAGAGTCCTGCATGCCACAGCGAAGACAGAGATCAGCCAAAATTAGAAAGAAAAAATGACTGGTCTGAAAGTCCCTGGAGGTCCCTGTGAGAGCTCTGGTCCCTGTGGCCTGTCATTCAGCCCAGCATATACAGTAAAAGGGACAACACTTCAAGAGTCTGAAGAATAACCCAACTTCCTCAGTAGGTGACGTGCTGAAGAAGGAGGAGCAGGACAGGTTTATAAACCTGCAGAGACTGAAAACCGCACATCAGTCTAACTTGTTGCTTGGGAAAAAATGTAAAACATCTGTTTTCTGCTTCATTCTCTTCTCTGACTTCATGATTTGCTACAGTGAACATGAAGAGTCCAAGACAAAATTACTTTTAAAGGAAAATACAAATAATCACTTGGCCACTTTAACCTAACCAGCTGGATTCACCAGAAGTGGGAAGAGGAGGAAGCAGCAGCAGTTCTCCTGTGACTGCAAAGGAGAATCATCTGGGGGTAGGGATGGGAAGGATTCTTTTAAAAATCCTAATGCCTGGACTTCCCTGGTGGTACAGTGGATAAGAGTCTACCTGCCAATGCAGGGGACATGGGTTCTGATCCTCTGGTTTGGGAAGATCCCACATGCTAGGGAGCAACTAAACCTGTGTGCCCGGAGCCTGTGCACCACAATGAAGAGTAGCCCCCCACTCACTGCAACTAGAGAAAGCTCGCATGCAGCAACAAAGACCCAGTGCAACCTAAAATAAAATTAATTAATTTTTAAAAATGATCCTATATACCATCAGTAATATATTTCCGATTTGTTTTTTATTGATGTATAGTTGCAAATTAGTTTTTAACCAATTAGCTTTTTGTAGAACAATTTCTTGAGTTGCTAATGAATTTTCAGCTTTCTACTGACACACACCTGTTTTCTTGTTAACAGTAGATTTTGGCTCACCACAGTGCTTTGATAATTGACCCCCAATTTTTGCATAGTGGTGTTACTGATGAGTAAATCAGGAAAAAAATTAACAATGAAGGTTTCAAAACAGAACCCATTTTCTAAAAGAATAATTAGAAACTAGGAGACATGATTTTTTTAAAAGGAGAAACAGTTTTTATTAATGAAGTGGATGTGACCTTTGTGATATCATATTAGTTTTGTTTCCTTTCTATGTGTAATTTTGTTCTATATAAAATAATTTTGCTCTATATAAACAAAATTTATATTTCTGGATAAATCAGTTGTTGCTGTTTATAGACATCTGAAAAATATCTCTCTTTTAGGGTTCACAAGAGACTTAGAAGCTAGGTTACTTATTTATGTCTTAGAAATGCATGAAGCAATATTGATTACTTGAATTCTCTATTTGGCTTCTTTAATGTATGTGCTGGTGTTTTCTAATGCACACCTCTCACTGCCATAATGCTTTGTCAGCCTTCACATATTATTTACTAACATCTTGATTTTTTAAAGATGAAAATATAAACCACAGATAAATTAGATGAATTAAACTAGATCGTACAGGGTAGGATCAGAGTGGGAGAGAGCCTTCAAGCTTTGAATTCCTGTCTTCTCTGCAGAAACAAAATTAATCAGTTTTATAACCAACAGGAAAAAGCTCACAGTGTGAAGGAACTTGGCTAAGAAATTGTGAAAGTACAAGCTAATTAGAACACAGAGCTACTTGCATGGTCTGACAGTTATTAATTACATGTTCTTGTCCTGGCTCAATTTCAGGCAATTTGCTGCTAAACAAAATTTAAAAAATTTTTTTTTAGTTTTCAGTCTTGCAGAGAAGAACAGTCCTTCAAAGCCAAAGCACCGACCAAGAAATAACTGCTCTATAAGGTGCAAAGAAAGATTTTAGATTTAAATTTGGGGGCCAGTGTTTTGGAGGTTTATTCTCTTTGCTATATATCACGACTCTAATTATAGTTAATGGAATAGTTTGGGAGCTCATGTGCTTACCTAAGTGAACAGCTGAACTTGTTTAAACACTGAAGTAGTTAACGGGAGATAAGTGTGTGTTTGCCTTCTTTTAGACAACAGATACATTTCTGAGAAGTTATATGAACTGAATTTTTATTAAGTCATATTTTAAGTGCATAGAAACTGTCTATAGAACCTCAGGAGCCTCCTGGATTCACATACAAGGATTACTAGAAAAGCAGAAAGTTTCAGTTGCTCAGTCATGTTCAGCTCTTTGCAACCCCATGGACTGTGGTCCTCCAGGGTCCTCTGTCCATGGGATTCTCCAGGTAAGAATACTAGAGTGGGTAGCCATTCCCTACTCCAGGGTTACTAGAACTTCTTGCTAAAAAACAAAATTTAGCTAAGTAAATTTTAAAGACCTAACTGACTTTATTGAATGATTCATAAGTATGGCAGCATTCCATCTAGCAGATAGAAAGGAGCTCCAATGAGTAGTAAAAAATGGAAGCCTTTTATAGGCAGAAGGCACTGGGGAGAGGGGAGGAGTAGATTATTTCAGTTTGAGATAAACTATCTACGGGGGACTTCACTGGTGGCTCAGATGGTAAAGTTTCTGCCTGCAGTGGGAGAGACCCAGGTTCAGTTCCTGGGTCTGGAAGATCCCCTGGAGAAGGAAATGGCAATAAACCTGAAAACCCCATGGACGGAGGAGCCTGATAGGCTATAGTCCATGGGTTCACAAAGAGTCAGACATGACTGAGCAACTTCACTTTCACTTTTCACCTATGGGGGATGGAAGAAGAATATGTGGCAGATAATCTTACTGGCACTGAAAATTCCAAACTGACCAGTTGAGATTACATTCCTGGGAGTGGTTGTAACTGTAGTTAGGTCTTAATTTGCTGACCTAGGGCTTAGTACAAGTAACTCCATTTGGGGCCTATTATTTCTTTTTTAGCATACTGAATTGTTCCCCTTTAATTTTTTCCCACTAGACTTTTTAATCAGATTGGCATCTTTTCTTGAAAATTAGTTGGCATATTACCTCCTTATAGGATCTGAAGGTTTTGATATTTGACCCTCTGTAGATAAGAGTGACATGCCTCTGCCAGTAAAATAAGGATTGCGAGAGGCTTTGCGGTAATTCTTTTCTGAGACTGAAACTATTAAAAATTGGTGGCAACATATTATAGAAATAAATGAAAAGTGAGAGCATACTAAGTAAAGTTTTAGTCCTCAAGGCTGAGTTTCTTCATTGTGCTTTGCCTATAATTGTGAAGTAAGTGGCTGAGGATCTTGAGATATGGGCCAGACATATTTTGAGGAGAAAGTGAGTCAACAGAAAATGGTAGCTCAGATAACCCCCAAAGTAGATTCTCTATGAAAAAGCATTTCAGGTGGAGAGAACCAGAATATAGCATTTTTCAGGAAGGGATTGTGAGTAACTGGAGGAGACAAACACATGAAAACAGTCCATAGGAAAGCCTCAGAAAAGGCAACACTTAATACTTCTGTTGTTTTGAGGGACAAAAGAATTTCCAAGCTGGTGAAAATAGACCCTGTTCTACTGAATGCCAAAAAAACCAATTAACAGTTACAAAAGAGAGGAAGGAAGTATGAGGAAGTTCAGGAAGGAAATAGAGGAAGAGAAATATAAATATCAGGTAGTGACAAGAATGGAAACTATGGAAGAAAATTGATACATTAGGGTGCATGTAAAGAAAAAAGTGCCTCAAGAAAACAACACGAAGTCAATAGCTCTATAGAGGAGACAATATTATGAGAAAATATAACGGAAAACCCCCAAAACAGTCAGCATCTTCCCCAGGGAGACACTGAGGGAATCAGGAGAGCTATAAGAAGGATGAAAAGAGAAAAAAACTTAAAAACAAAACCACAAATGAATGACAAAGAATTAGGGAAACAAGCTGCCCTAGTTGGAAGCCGACTTCAAAAGCACTAAGGGCAAAGTCAAGAGAATTTAAGAAAGTTTAAAGGAAATCTTGAAAAATTACTTAAAATCAGACAACCAGGTATAACACACTTAAAAGCATGTGGATGCATTGTGTAGTATAAGAATACAAAAGGCAGGATTATAAAAATGCAAAATGTTGTGGTGGTTTATGTAATTTCAGGGCAATAAATCAGATTTAATAATAAAATATACTTTCAATAAAATGGGTGAATATAGATTATTTCTGAATGAGTCACTAGATTTTTTTTATGATACATACATAGAAGAGTCATTAAATGTAGGAAATCTAGAAGGGATGATGGATGATTGTGGATGAGATGGAAAATAGGAAAACAGAAAATCAAATTTGTGCATAATGTCCACCACAAAAAATGAGATTGCTTCTCAAAAGTTCCAAGAATTTTTACACTTCTTAAAACAAGAATATCAGAGGATATTTTGCTAAAAGATTTTGTGTATGTTATTTATGCTTTAAGATTTACTACATTTCATCTTCAGATCATTAAAGAAGTAAACACTGGATAATTAAATTTTGTATCATTTCAGGGAAGTACTTTAAAATCATATGCATTGACAAATACTGAGTGAAATTGTCAGAATTTTATCAGTTATTGAATATTTATATTTTTATGATATTCATAGAGGTATCTTTGGGCTCCTTTGTTTTTTTATTAATTTTTACTGGAGTATAGTTTTTTCACAATGTTGTGTTAGTTTCTGCTATACAGCAAAGTGATCAGCTATATGTATATATATATCCCCTCTTTTGGATTTCCTTCTCATTTAGGTCACCAGAGAGCACTGAGTAGAGTTCCCTGTGCTAAACAGTAGGTTCTGATTGATTATCTATTTTATACATAGTAGTATATACATGTCAGTCCAGTCTCTCAATTCATCTCACTCCCTCTTCCCCTTTGGTAACCATACATTTGTTTTCTATGTCTATGCCTCTATTTCTGCCTTGCAAATAAGTTCATCTGTATCATTTTTCCAGATTTTACATATAAGCAGTATTATATGGTATTTGTTTTCCTCTTTCTGACTTACTTCACTCTTTATGACAGTGCAGACATAGCTTTGACTTGACCATATGTTTGAACATTTCTTTTTAATGCATACCAAGTATTTGCTAGTGAAGGATAAACTGTCTTTAAGTTTAGGTTCTAGTTTCTGTCTTAGAAGCTGTAATAAATTTAAACTGACTTTACAGTTTTGTGTGAATCCGTATAAGAAGTTTCAAATTGCTTAGAATCACAGCATTAAAGTTCTTTACACATCTGTTTTTTCACTCAGAAGTACAAGTTTTCTAAGGTATACATGCACATTACTCAAGGAAGTCCAGATAACTTTAGAATCTCTTCTCTATATCAAAAAAAACAGTATTTTGGCAACATGCTTTGATTCTCATTTTCCAGTATGCACAATGGTTTTTACATTCTATTTTAAAATCAGCATTTCTATTTTCTTCAACTTAACGTATTTACAGGTACTTTGCTTAGCACTGCTCAGTTTGGTAATGGTTTACAAAATGCCTACTATATACCAGGCATTATGCCAGGTGTTGGGGGCCCCAAAAGAGATTCAGTTATATTTGTTGTTAATCAATTGCTCCTAGTTTCATAGAGACCAATGTGCAGACAGATAATGAAAATAAAATGGCATGAAGGCAGTCGTGGAATAAGTATGAGATTCACAAGTACTGTGGAGAAGGGGATGGTTGGCACTTTCAGAGCAGGCTTCACAGAGGATATGAAATCTAGCAGTTCACTGTGTCATGATTCTGAGACGGCCAAGCATGGAAAGGGTCAAAGGTCACTCCAGACAGAAGAAAGAGCATGTGCCAAGACAGAGAGGTCTTAAAACAGTGTGTAGTCTGTGTAAGCTATGAAAAGCAATTTTCCTACTACCATTCTGAGTTCTTGGCTGAAATTCCCTGTAATAAAAGACAGATTAAGAAGTTTATTAACTTATATACTTACTGAATACATGAGAAATACTCAGGAAACTGAGTAACTCCCTCAGATGGCCCAAGAGACAACTTTAAATGCTGTCTTCAGCAAAAGACAAAAACCGATGTTGGGGTAGTGGCTTGGGACTTCAAAGAGGGGGAAGGCAATTTACAACAAAGTAGAAAAGAAAACTGTTTGGTAAATAAATGTTTCCTGGCCATGCATAGAGTGGACCCTGATCTCTAGGCCCTGTATATCCCCCACCCTCACCCCACTACCATCTAGCCCATATTCTTTGCAGCTATCTCTGGTCATAACTTTATTCTGGGGACAGGCCCGCTGTCTAAATACTTTTAGGCAGTTAGGGGGAAGGTCAAAGTTTCTTCTTGAGTAATTTCTCTTCTTTGGGGCATTGATTGTTTTCAGCTCGAAATAATCTGCATCCCAGAGACATTCTAGGGTAGTAAGTTTTGCTCCCCTAAAATACCCACAGTCCTTGGCTCCAAGGTACTAGTAGTATATTAGCTTAGATGTAGGCATTATATTCTCCACTTTTTCCTAATTATTTCATGTATTTTCCACATATGATCATGACAATTATAGTACTAAATCCATAGTGCCTAACATGCTTTTCAAGCATTTTGAAGGAAGTTCTATTTTCACTTAACAAATTCAAGTTTTTTCAGGACTACCTAAATATTATGCAGAAAGTATTAACATTTGGGAGCACATTTTATCATTTTTGTCTGCTGGCCAGCAATTCAAATGGTAATTTTTATTCTTGTGGGCTCTTTCTTGATTATTCCTAATATAATATGACATAGCAGTCTTTTAATATAGAGGAACAGTCAGCACTTCCTGTACCATAAATTCCATTTTTCTCTGAAAGAATGGTTGGTTTTTTCATAGGTGGGGCATGGGTTGGGGAGGGGAGAGGATTTCAGTAGGGTAGCAACCTGAGGAGAAAAAAAGGTAGTCTTTAAGCTTTCCTCTTTAGTTTTTAAAAATTTCTGTATATCATCATTCAATCATTTCCTCATTGACAGGTGAGAAGTAGGAAACATGGTTTTATCCATATACGGAGTGGTTCAGGAACACTTTTGTGTGACTTCTGATGAAATGGAAATAGCACAAGACTGATTTGTCAGTCTTTTTTGGCAGATCTGCCTCTATATTGTAAATTCCATGGTAGCCAGGACCTTATCTGTCTTCTTCACAGCTATATCACAAGCAACAAGTATGAATATTTGTTGAAGTAAGAATGATAAGTAATAAAAATAGATCTCAACCAACTAATCGATAAAGTCTTAGGTCTAGTTCAGGGCTGTCTCTTATACACATCTCTAGTTTCTGTCTTAGAAGCTGTAATAAATTTAAACTGACTTTACAGTTTTGTGTGAATCCGTATAAGAAGTTTCAAATTGCTTAGAATCACAGCATTAAAGTTCTTTACACATCTGTTTTTTCANCTAATCGATAAAGTCTTAGGTCTAGTTCAGGGTGGTGGAATTGGATAATTATGTAAGACAAAAGACTGAAAAAGTTTCAGTGAAGATAAACAATGATGATGAAAGGGTTAGAAAATAAAATCTATGAAGAAGAGAAAATGGTGATTGGAGTATTACTAGTCCAGAGAAAGAATCTGTTATAATTGCTTGTTTTATTTTTTATAGTTTACAGGCGAATTTTTTTGTGTGTAAACTCCCTTAATCTTTCATATAACAAATATATAAACATATTATTAATATTACCCATGTTTTAGAGACATAGAAACTGTGACACAGAGAATTTAACAGACTTGTCACATAGTTGTAAAGTATAATTCATGTTTTCTTAGTCTCATGTCCAATTTTTTTTTCCATGATACCACTTTTGGTTTAGTCTCAAAAACAAAGAATTTAATTTGGATGTAGAAAAGACATTACTTATTACAGTTTATAAATTCTATTAAGTGTATCCCAGTTTGCTCATAAATATCTTTATATTGCATTTAGAATAGATATTCATCTGTCTGGTATGGTTTGGGAAAGAGTAGAGGGCATGGCTAGAAGGTAAGAGATTACTTTGATGTGGTTTCTTCAAGTGCTAACATTTTATTTTATTTTATTTTTTTACTTTTATTTATTATTATTTATTATTTTTTTTTACTTTAAAATATTGTATTGGTTTTGCCATATATCAACATGAATCTGCCATGGGTGTACACGTGTTCCCAATCCTGAACCCCCCTCCCACCTTCCTCCCCATACCATCCCTCTGGGTCATCCCAGTGCACCAGCCCCAAGCATCCTGCTAACAATTTAGTATAAACTTTCTGCCAAGTTTTCAACTTTCAAAATAAAAGTTATCTAACATTTAAATTTTGACCAAATGATACTACCTTTTGAACTTTACATCACAACTGGACTTGGCTCTAGGATGTGCTCATTGCATGAGCTGTGTATATTGTTATTCCATACCCAGAGCGTGCAGTGTGAACATAATAGAGATTGAAAGACAGCAAGAAGGGCTTAAAAAGTAACTTTGTGCTTCATGTAGATTTATTAACTCATCATTTTAACCTTTGTACTAAACCTGCTTCCAAACGTTCAGTTCCACAACCTAGATTCCAAACTCATAACCGGGAATCTGCTAACTGCTTCTATTTTTATAATAGATTTTTTATTCCTCTTTTACNAGAAGGGCTTAAAAAGTAACTTTGTGCTTCATGTAGATTTATTAACTCATCATTTTAACCTTTGTACTAAACCTGCTTCCAAACGTTCAGTTCCACAACCTAGATTCCAAACTCATAACCGGGAATCTGCTAACTGCTTCTATTTTTATAATAGATTTTTTAGTCCTCTTGTACTTACGTTAAAAGTTTGTTAAAATTTCACATGGGCAATCAAAGCTAGCTTTCAGTAACAGAAACATTATTTAAATAGAGCCATAAAAGCACATGTGGAAGAACATAATTATTATGATTTTTCATCATTTTATTGATGTTTCTTTTGCTGACATATGAGATGCCCTCTATTTGTAGTTAACAACTGAAATCTCCATAGTATGGTTCTATCCCATGATAATATTGGTGAACGTATATCATTTTGTGATTAGCTAAACAGATTGATCTTTANCATCATTTTATTGATGTTTCTTTTGCTGACATATGAGATGCCCTCTATTTGTAGTTAACAACTGAAATCTCCATAGTATGGTTCTATCCCATGATAATATTGGTGAACGTATATCATTTTGTGATTAGCTAAACAGATGGTTCTTTAACTACTTTGTTAAAAAATTTTCTATAATTTCCAAAGTTTTCATAATTAGCTTCTGTTACCTCAATAATTATAATAAATTAAGCTGAAATAGAAAAAAATTTTCCTAGAGTATTAAAATGAATTAATTTGATTTGAAAGCTGCATGATCTTTATATAAAACTCTAAATATAAAATATATGTGCTCCAATCATGACTATAGCCCTCATAATTAGAAAAATATTATTCTTATTTTGGTGTCTCCTTGCTTGTATTAAAAATCAAAAGCTGGACCCAAGACACTGAATAGCAAAATATATATTTAAAAGTTCTTATTAAGTGACCTAGTTCAAAAGATGAGTAAAAAATATTATAGAAAAATAACAAAAGTGCATTGAAATGAACCTATAATTAGAAATAGAAAATGGGCTTATAGGAAAGAGGAATTTTAATAAATGTTCATTTGAAATATTAGGATCTTTTCCATAATATTATTAAACAAAATTATGGCATAATAGTTTTAAAGAAAATATCAGAATACATTCAACACATTATGTTTCTTCATGCCTGGCATATAGCAGGTCCTCAATAAGTATTTGTTGCAAGAATAAGAGAACCAACAAGTCTTATTTGAGCACCTGTTATGTGGAGGATAAAAAGCTACAACCCAAACAGAGCTTATGCTCTAATATGGGAGAGAAGAAATATAAGGCGGATGCACAGATGACCACCACATGAATGTGTGATAAGAATAAACGTTATCTTGAAAGGTCAGAGAAAAGCCAGCCAGATCATTTCCCATCTAGGGAAGTTTTAGAGAGAAAAGGGGACTTGAACTTCAGAATTAGTAAAAACTAAGTGGGCAAAATTATTTATTGTAGAAATTTTAGCAAATATATAGGGATTACTAAATCAATATTACTGTAAGACAATCAAAAACAAATACCAGATCATCAAGAAATCTTTTTATATAATCACCCATTCTTTAAAATCCCATTTGACTTTTGCCTCTTATAATATGAAATAATCTAGGTTCCTGGAAGCCTCTTTGTCTCTTGGCTTTTTTCCCCTTAATATGTCCCGTATATCAACTCTAGTGATGCATATGCAAAACATATCAGTAATTACTCTGTCAGTCATTTTATTCTTCAGGTTAAACTTCTAACCTAAGTTATCAGAAATTAATTTAAATAATAATAACAGTGTTAATAGTCTCTAGTATAAAAACCTGGGGTTTCCCTGGTGGCTCAGCTGGTAAAGAATCCGCTTGCAATGCAAGAGACCTGGGTTTGATCCCTGAGTTGTAAAGATTCCCTGGAGAATGGAATGGCTACCCACCCACTCCAGTATTCTGGCCTGGAGAATTCCATGGACTGTACAGTCCATGGGGTAGCAAAGAGTCAGACACAACTGGACAATTTCCACTTACACTTACTTATAAAAATCTGTAACTCTGCCTTCCTGAGATCAAAGACTTTACTTTTTTTTAATTTCCTCTTTGTCTATCTTCGTGAGAAGTACCTGGTATTAGGAAACATTGATTTCATCAGAGTAGGGAGAGGTGTTAGGAGTAAAGCAAGTTGATTGCCTTACCCAAAATATTTATGCCTATCAGATGAATAATATGAAGATCACTTGGATTCTAATCTAGTTTTCCATCCCTTTCATGCATATTTCTCCTAACTCACTTTCCATTTTATCAGATAAAATTTAGCTATGCCTATTAAGCTATGGATTACCTGGCTCAGACAGTAAAGAGTCTGCCTGCAATATGGAAGACCCAGATTCGATCCCTGGGTCAGAAAGATCCCCTGGAGAAGGAAATGGCAACCCACTCCAGTATTCTTGACTGGAAAATCCCATGGACAGAGGAGCCTGGCAGGCTACTGTTCATGGGGTCGCAGAGTCGGGCATGACTGAGTGACTTCACTTTCTTTCATTTACTTTTCCCTCTTTTTCCTTTTCTATCTCCTGTTTCCTCTTGTTGTTCATTTTTCCTTATTTATTAAGTGCACAGGGATCATGTAGGTTTTTTTCACTATTCTTTACCCAATTACTAACATAAACCCATGGGCTTGAATGGGCATCCATATAAATATATGTTGAATAAATTAATAACTACTTGGTCTGGAAGAGAAAACCCTTAAATATAACAATAACATCTAAGAATTAGATAGGATGAGATAGATATCATCATCAACTCAAGGGACATGAATTTGAGCAAACCCCAGGAGATAGTGGAGGACAGAGGAACCTGGCATGCTGCAGTCCATGGGGTCACAAAGAGTCGGACACAACTTAGTGAATGAACAAAAAAAATCTAAGAAACACAATATAGGAAGATTAATCTGACTCCTGAGTATATACAGTGCATACTAAAATAATATGTAAATAGTTTTTTATTTTATTAACTCTTTTGAAATATTTCTACTACTCTCTTTCTACCCAGCTCTGCCTAAGAGCACAGAAGACTTAGGATCTCTCTGCCTCATGCCCTTTAACACTATTAGCTGTGTAACTTTGCACTAGTGATTTAATATTCCTGAGTTTCAAGTTTTCTCAGTATAAAATGTGATTAATAATATCTGAAGGTAGTGGATTGAATGAGAAAATTATTGATCCAACTTACTATTCACATAAAAATGTGAATATAATTTTTTTAATTTATGTAGAAAAATGCACATGAAGTTATTTTCTCTTGGCTTATTACTTAAAATTAGTAAGTTACTATAACTAATTTCATATGAAATTCTAATGCCCCTTTGCTTATTACTTAAAATTAGTAAGTTACTGTAACTAATTTCACATGAAATTATAATATGCCTAAATTAAAAATAATCCATACATAGATATTTAATAACAAAACTCATGACTCCTACTTATTAATACTGGTTAATATTATCATTTAGAAGTATGTAATCCATGAAATTTCTAAACACAAATTAAGATCAAAAGCTCTGT
>SJYA01003364.1:148695-163426 GCA_006410615.1 Neotragus moschatus | reverse complement strand
AAATTTGGAAAACTCAGCAGTGGCCACAGGACCGGAAAAGGTCAGTTTTCATTCCAATCCCAAAGAAAGACAATGCCAAAGAATGCTCAAACTACCGCAGAATTGCACTCATCTCACACGATGGTAAAGTAATGCTTAAAATTCTCCAAGACAGGCTTCAAGAATACGTGAACCATGAAGTTCCAGATGTTCAAGCTGGATTTAGAAAAGGCAGAAGAAACAGAGATCAAACTGCTAACATCTGCTGGATCATTGAAAAAGCAAGAGAGTTCCAGAAAAACATCTATTTCTGCTTTATTGACTATGCCAAAGCCTTTGACTGTGTGGATCACAATAAACTGTGGAAAATTCTGAAAGAGATGGGAACACCAGTGCATCTGACCTGCCTCTTGAGAAACCTGTATGGAGGTCAGGAAACAACAGTTAGAACTGGACATGGAACAACAGACCAGTTCCAATAGGGAAAGGAGTACGTCAAGGCTGTATATTGTCACCCTGCTTATTTAACTTCTATGCAGAGTACATCATGAGAAACTCTGACCTGAAGGAAGCACAAGCAGGAATCAGGATTGCTGGGAGAGATATAAATAACCTCAGATTTGCAGATGACACCACCTTTATGGAAGAAAGTGAAGAAGAACTAAAGAGCCTCTTGATGAAAGTAAAAGAGGATAGTGAAAATGTTGGCTTAAAGCTCAACATTCAGAAAACGAAGATCATGGCATCCAGTCCCATCACTTCATGGCAAATAGATGAGAAAAGAGTGGAAGCAGTGGCTGACTTTCTTTTTCTGGGCTCCGAAATCACTGCAGTTGGTGATTGCAGCCATGAAATTAAAGGACGCTTACTCCTTGGAAGGAAAGTTATGACCAACCTAGATAACATATTAAAAAGAAGAGACACTACCNAAGCAGTGGCTGACTTTCTTTTTCTGGGCTCCGAAATCACTGCAGTTGGTGATTGCAGCCATGAAATTAAAGGACGCTTACTCCTTGGAAGGAAAGTTATGACCAACCTAGATAACATATTAAAAAGAAGAGACACTACCTTGTCAACAAAGGTCCATCTAGTCAAGGCTAGGGTTTTTCCAGTGGTCATGTATGGATGTGAGAGTTGGACTATGAAGAAAGCTGAGTGCTGAAGAATTGATGCTTTTGAACTGAGGTGTTGGAGAAGGCTCTTGAGAGTTCCTTGGACTGCAAGATCCAATCAGTCCATCCTAAAGGAGATCAGTCCTGGGTGTTCATTGGAAGAACTGATGCTGAAGGTAAAACTCCAATACTTTGGCCACCTGATGCGAAGAGATGACTAATTTGAAAAGACCCTGATGCTGCAAAAGATTGAGGGCAGGAGGAGAAGGGGACGACAGAGGATGAGATGGTTGCATGGCTTCACCGACTTGATGGACATGGGTTTGGGTGGACTTTAGGAGTTGGTGATGGACAGGGAGGCCTGGGCTGCTGCAGTTCATAGCATTGCAAAACGTCAGACACGACTGAGTGACTGAACTGAACTGAATGTCCATTGAGTAGGTGATGCCAGCCAACCATCTCATCCTCTGTTGACCCCTTCTCCTCTGGCCTTCAATCTTTCCCAGATTCAGAGTCTTTTCAAATGAGTCAGTTCTTCACCTCAGGTGGCCAGTATTGGAGTTGCAGCCTCAGGATCAGTTCTTCGAATGAATATTCTGGACTGATTTCCTTTAGGATGGACTGGTTGGATCTCCTTGCTGTACAAGGGTCTCTCAAGGGTCTTCTCCAACACCACAGTTGAAAACGATGAATTCTTCTGCACTCAGCTTTCTTTATAGTTCAACTCTCACATCCATACATGACCACTGGAAAAACCATAGCTTTGATTAGACAGACCTTTTTTGGCAAAGTAATGTCTCTGCTTTTTAATATACTGTCTAGGTTGGTCATCCCATGGCTGGAGGAGCTGTATAGGCTGCAGTCCATGAGGTTGCAAAGAGTCGGACATGACTGAGCGACTTTCCTTTCACTTTTCATTTTAATGCATTGGAGAAGGAAATGGCAACCCACTCCAGTGTTCCTGCCTGGATAATCCCAGGGACAGGGGAGCCTGGTGGGCTTCCATTGACAGAGTTGCACAGAGTTGGACATGACTGAAGCAACTTAGCAGCAGCAGCAGGTTGGTCATAACTTCTCTTCCAAGGACCAAGTGTCTTTTAATTTCATGGTTGCAGTCACAATCTGCAGTCATTCGGAGTCCCCAAAATGATGCCTCTCACTCTTTCCATTGTTTTCCTGTCTATTTGTCACGAAGTGATGGGACTGGATGCCATGATCTTCGTTTTCTGAATGTTGAGTTTTAAGCCACCTTTTTCACTTTCCTCTTTCACTTTCCTCAAGAGGCTCTTTACTTCTTTGTTTTCTGCCATAAGTGTGGTGTCATCTGTGTATTTGAGGTTATTGATATTTCTCTGCAATCTTGATTTCAGCTGTGCTTCATATAGTCCAGCATTTCTCATGATGTACTCTGCATATAAGTTAAATAAACAGCCTTGATGTACTTCTTCCCGAGTTGGAACCAGTCTGTTGTTCCATATCCAGTTCTAACTGTTGCTTCCTGACATGCATACAGATTTCTCAAGAGGCAGTTCCGGTGGTCTGGTATTTCATCTCTTGAAGAATTTTCCACTGATTATTGGGTTCTAAACAAAGGTTTTGACATAGTCAATAAAGCAGAAATAGTTTTTCTGGAACTCTCTCACTTTTTCAAAGATCCAAATGATGTTGGGAATTTGATCTCTGGTTCCTCTGCCTTTTCTAAATCCAGCTTGAACATCTGGAAGTTCACAGTTCACATATTGTTGAAGCTTGGCTTGGAGAATTTTGAGCATTTCTTTGTCAGCTTGGGAGATGAGTGCAATTCTGTGGTAGTTTGAGCATTCTTTGGCATTGTCTTTCTTTGGGATTGGAATGAAAACTGATCTTTTCCAGTCCTGTGGCCACTGCTGAGTTTTCCAAATTTGCTGGCATGTTGAGGGCAACACTTTCACAGCATCATCTTTCAAGATTTGAAATATCTCAACTGGAATTCCATCACCTCCACTAGCTTTGTTCATAGTGATGCTTCCTAAGGCCCACTTGACTTCACATTTCAGCATGTCTGGCTCTAGGTGAGTGATCACACCATCATGATTATCTGGTCATGAAAATCTTTTTTGTACAGTTCTTCTGTGTATTCTTGCCACCTCTTCTTGATATCTTCTATTTCTGTTAGTCCATACCACTTCTGTCCTTTATTGTGCCCAGCTTTGCATGAAATGTTCCCTTGGTATCTCTAATTTTCTTGAAGAGATCTCTAGTCTTTCCCATTCTATTGTCTTCCTGTATTTCTTTGCACTGATCACCGAGGAAGGCTTATCTCTCCTTGCTATTCTTTGGAACTCTGCATTCAAATGGGTATTTTTCATTTTCTCCTTTGCCTTTTGCTTCTCTTCTTTTCACAGCTATTTGTAAAGCCTCCTCAGACAACCATTTTCCCTTTTGCATTTCTTTCTCTGGGGATGGTCTTGCTCCCTGTTTCCTGTACAATGTCACGAACCTCCGTCCATAGTTCATCAAGTACTCTGTCTATCTGATCTAGTCCCTTAAATTTATTTCTCACTTACACTGTATAATCATTAGGGATTTGAGTTAGGTCATACCTGAATGGTCTAGTGGTTTTCCCTTCTTTCTTCAGTTTAAGTCTGAATTTGGCAATTTAAGTCTGAATTTGGAGTTCATGATCTGAGCCACAGTCAGCTCCTGGTCTTGTTTTTCTTCATTGTATAGAGCTTCTCCATCTTTGGCTGCAAAGAATATGATCAATCTGATTTTGGTGTTGACCATCTGGTGATGTCCATGTGTAGAGTCTTCTCCTGAGTTGTTGGAAGTGGGTGTTTGTTATGACCAGTGTGTTCTTTTGTCAAAACTCTGTTAACGCATTGCCCTACTTTTTCTGTACTCCAAGGCCAAATTTGCCTGTTATTCCAGGTATTTCTTGACTTCTTATATTTGCATTTCAATCCCCTATAATGAAAAGGACATCTTTTTTGGGTGTTCATTCTAGAAGTTCTTATATGTCTTCAGAGAACTGTTCAGCTTCTTCAGCATTACTGGTTGAGGCATAGACTTGGATTACTGTGATACTGAATGGTTTGCCTTGGAAAAAACAGAGATCATGCTGTCATTTTTGAGATTGCATCCAAGTACTCCATTTTGGACTCTTGTTAACTATGATGGCTACTCCGTTCTTCTAAGGGATTCTTGCCCACAGTCATAGATGTAATGGTTATTTGAGTTAAATTGACCCATTCCAGTCCATTTTAGTTGGCTGATTCCTAAAATGTCAATTTCACTCTTGCCATCTCCTGTATGACCACTTCCAATTTGCCATAATTCATAGACCTATGTAATATTGCTCTTACAGCATCAGACCCTGCTTCCAT
This sequence comes from Neotragus moschatus, assembly GCA_006410615.1. Classification (NCBI taxonomy): domain Eukaryota; kingdom Metazoa; phylum Chordata; class Mammalia; order Artiodactyla; family Bovidae; genus Neotragus; species Neotragus moschatus. The sequence goes on along the minus strand of SJYA01003364.1, from coordinate 158,970 downwards.
CACCAGTCACATCCACAACTCAGTGTTGTTTTTGCCCTGGCTCTGTCTCTTCATTCTTTCTGGAGCTATTTCTCCACTGATCTGTAACAGCATATTGGGCACCTACCAACTTGGGGAGTTTAGCTCTCAGTGTCCTATCTTTCTGCCTTTCCATACTGTTTGTAGGGTTCTCAAGGCAGGAATACTGAAGTGGTTTGCCATTCCCTTCTGCAGTGGACCATGTACTGTCCATCATGACTCATCTGTCTTGGGTGGCCTTACATTGCATGGCTCCTAGTTTCATTGAGTTAGATCAGCCTGTGGTCCATGTGATCAGATTGGTTAGTTTTCTGTAATTGTGGTTTTCATTCTGTCTGCCCTCTGATGGTGGAGAAGGCAATGGCAACCTACTCCAGTACTCTTGCATGGAAAATCCCACGGACTGAGGAGCCTGGTGGGCTGACATCCATGGGGTCGCAGAGTCTGATACGACTGACGATTTCACTTTCACTTTTCACTTTCATGCATTGGAGAAGGAAATGGCAACCCACTCCATTGTTCTTGCCTGGAGAATCCCAGGGACGGGAGCACCTGGTGGGCTGCCGTCTATGGGGTCGCACAGAGTTAGACACGACTGAAATGACTTAGTAGCAGGAGCAGCCCTCTGATGGAGAAGGATAAGAGGCTTATGGAAGCTTCCTGATGGGATAGACTGACTGAGGGGGAAACTGAGTCTTGTTCTAAGGAAATGGCAGCCCACTTCAATATTCTTGCCTGGAAAATCCCATGGACTGCAGAGCCTGGTAGGCTACTGTCCATGGGGTCGCAAAGAGTCAGACAGGACTGAGTGACTTCACTTATGCTAAGTAAATCCTTAGTCCAGTTTTCTGTTGATGGGCAGGACTGTGTTCCCTCCCTGTTATTTGACCTGAGGCCAAACTATTGTGGAGGTAATGAAGATAATCAGGACCTCCTTCAAAGGGTCCCATGCAGGCATTGCTGCACTCAGTGCTCCCACCCCTTCAGCAGGCCATTGCCAACCCACTCTTGTACGGGAGACTCCTGGACACTCACGGGCAAGTCTGATCAGTCTCTTGTAGGGTCACGGCTCCTTTCTCCTGGGTCCTGGTATGCACAAGGTTTGTTCCAAGAGTCTATTTCCCAGTCCTGTTGGAATCTGAATCTGCCCTTTGGAACTCAGGGGAAAAGTCATGGAGGCTGGAATCTTGCCTACAAGCAATAGGGGACAGAAAGGTCTCTGTGCCTGGGAGCCACACAGGGTCTGGCTTGTTTCAATAGTAAGAGAATTCACTTTCCTGTTTTATTTAATCCCAGTACTTTCCTAGAGTCTAGCTGACTGCTAGACTGGCACATAACACTCAAAACAAAACAAAACAAAAAGTTTAATTCAATGATTGCACAAACCCTATTATTCCTCTCTGAATAGGAAAGGAAGGTGTGGAACCCTGTGCTAAGGTCACAGGGATGGGGCCCAGTACCAAGGTCACAGGATAAAATCTGTGGAACTGACCAAGCCCCATAACAACTGTTGCCATGAGCCTCTGGATGTAAACTTGCCAGTTCCCTAACCCCATATTAGGTAAAATACCCACCCTATTGCATCCAATGGGGCATGGACTGTAGCAGTACCTGCCTGGGATCTTTTGAGGGAGGTCACCATTATCTTCATTACCTCTACCATAGTTTGGCCCCAGGTAAATAGCAGGGAGGGAACACAGCTCCACCCATCAACACATTTTTTGGTTTTTGTTTTAATGAACCCATTTTTTAATGACTCCATTTTTTGTTTGTTTGTTTAAATGAATCCACTCTTTTTTTGTTTTAACAATTAGCACATTCTTATGGAGGCCCCACATGTATGTAGTATGTAATTAAATTTTATTTTCTCTTGACTTGTCTTATGTCAGTGTGATTCTTAGACCAGCTAGAGGAACCTAAAAAGAGTAGAGGAAAACTTTTTCCTTCCCCAACATGAACCCATGCACTTCTTTCTGGCTGGCATGATAACGCCTCGTTCACTTTGCTACTGCTTTTCCATATTCTGGGAAACACAGCAGGTCCCCAAGGCATATGAGAGTGTCCAACCCCATGATGAGGAAAGGTATTGGCTCTGTAGGGGAGGAAAAAACTCTCTACCTCTCCCTTCCTAGGTTCTCCAGCTGGGGGCCTGCAAAATAGACTGATAAGAGAGACAGACTAAGAAGAGAAATGAGAATTTCCTAGAGGCCCAAGGGTTAAAACTCCACACAGCCAGTGCAAGGGGTCCAGATTCAATCCCTAGTCAGGGAACTAGATCCTGCATGTTGCAACTGAGGCCCGGTGCAGTCAAATAAAAAAAAAGAGAAAGAAACTCAAATAGAGTTTGTTAATGTGGGTAGCACATATAGACCTAGGGAAACTCAGGGATGTGGGCATTTAACAAAACAATAAATTTCTAGAGAAGTGACCAGACTCAGAAAAAGATGTTCAGGATTTAAAGGCAGCAAACTTTGGAAGGTAAATATAAGGGGAGAACTCATGGAAAAGAAGAGTTGTTTTGATTGGCTCATTACCTAGATTCCTGTCCTGCTATTTCAGGGGCTGAGAAGAGACTCAGATCCACCCTCCTCTTCCTGGTACAGGACAGGGACAAAGCTTTACAGATGGGAGTTTGTATGCTTTTAGGCAGATGAGGGAGGTGTTCGGCACCTGCTGTTTCTCAATTGTCTTTAGCTCAAAATGGCGTATTTGGGGGGTGGCCTGTTCTGACCCTTACAGCCCTTAATAATCTCAAATCTTGACTGGTGGCCAAATACGCTGCCCACATTTGAGGACAATCACGGTGATGCACAATTTATGTGCAGATAGTACAGCAGAGTTTAAGATACCCTGGAAGGAGGTGGGGCCGACTTGCCACCTTGTTCCAGAATTTTTAGGCAAAGCCTACCTAATGTAACAGGTTGTATGTCCTTGACTCTGTCAAAGAGTTAGATTTCTTTCTGCAAGCCTTTTAGTGAGTTGCACTGAATGCCTGTGATGTGCATCGAATTCTGGTTTAATGCTTTTATTCAATAATAATAATATATATTTTCCTTTCTACTTCTGTGGAGCAGTTTTTTGGGGTGGGAAAGAATTTTGCAATCGTATTTCTCCCACACTGGTCGAGAACAAGCCTCAACACACCTGGCCCAGAGCACCTCCAAGTGGTTGCAGACAGCCCCCTGACCCAGTGAGTGCTCTTCTCCTTGCCAAATCTAAAGCACTAGGGTGCTCTGGAAAAGACCAAGGCCCTGTGGGAGCCCAGGCCAATTATCACTGATCAAAATTTCTGGGGTAAAGCTTCCCTGATGTCTAGGTGGTAAAGAATCACCTGCCAATGCAGGAGACACCGGTTCAAGCCCTGTAGATCAGTATACAGGCTACAGGCCAACTAAGCCTGTGCACCACAACTACTGAGCCTGTGCTCTAGAGCCTGGGAACTGCATCTACTACGCTCACCGAACTACTGAAGCTGCAACTACTGAAACCTGCACATCAGGAGCCTATACTCTGCAACAAGAGATACCACTAAGATGACAGGCTCCTGTACTGCAACTTGAGAAAAGCCCGATTGGCAACAAAGACCCAGCACAGCCAAAAATAAACAAGGTAATAAAAAATTTAGAATTCTGGACTAGAGCTGGGAAATCAGTTGTTGTTGTTGTTCAGTCACTAAGTCATCTCCAGTTCTTTGAGACCACATGGACTACAGCACACCAGGCTCTCCTCTCCTTCACTGTCTTGAGGAGTTTGCTCAGATTCGTGTCCATTGAGTCAGTGATGCTATCTAACAAATCTCATGCTCTGCCACCTGCTTCTTCTGCCGTCAATCCTTCCCAGAATCAGGGTCTTTTCCAATGAGTTGGCTCTTTGCACCTGGTGACCAAGGTATTGGAGCTTCAGAATTAGTCCTTTCAATGAATATTCAGGGTTGATTTCTTTTAGGATTGACTGATTTGACCTTGCTGTCCAAGGGACTCTCAAGAGTCTTCTCTAGCACCACAGTTCAAAAGTATCAATTCTTCAGTGCTCAGCTTTTTTTCTGGTCCAACTCTCAAATATGTACATAACTACTAGTAAAACCATAGCTTTTACTAGATGGACCTTTGTCTCTGCTTTTTAATATGTTGTCTATTCTTGTCATAGCTTTTCTTCTTTTGATTTCATGTCTGCAGTCACCATCCACAGTGATTGTGGAGCCCAAGGAAATAAAGTTTGTCACTGATTCCACTTTTTCCTACTATTTAATTCCAGAAAAACATCTACCTGGCTTCATTGACTATGCTAAAGCCTTTGATTGTTTGGATCACAAGAAACTAGAAAATTCTTAAAGTCGCAGGAATACCAGATCAACTTATCTGCCTCCTGAGAAACCTGTATGCAGGTAAAAAAAGCAACAGTTAGAACTGGCCATGGAACAATGAACTGGTTCAAAATTGAGAAAGGAGTATGTCAAGGCAATATATTGTCACCTTGATTATTTAACTTATATACAGAATACAACATGCAAAATGCCAGGCTGGATGAAGCTTAAGCTGGAATCAAGATTGCCAGGAGAAATATCAATAAGCTCAATATGTAGATGACATCACCCTTATGGCAGAAAGTGAAGAGGAACAGAAGAGCCTCTTGGTGAAGATGAAAGAAGACAGTAAAAAAGTTGGCTTAAAACTCAACATTCAAAAAACTAAGATCATGGCATTCAATCTCATCATTTCATGGCAAATAGATGGGGGAAAAATGAAATCAGTGCTATTAAATGCAACACTTTAACAGCATTGTCTTTTAGGATTGTAAATAGCTCAGCTGGAATTCCATCACCTCCACTAGGTTTGCTTGTAGAGATGCTTCCTAAGGCCCACTTGACTTCACACTCTAGGATGCCCTAGGTGAGTGATCACACCATCATGGTTATCTGAGTCATTAAAGCCTTTTTAGTACAGTTCTTCTGTGTATTCTTGTCATCTTTTCTTAATCTCTTTTGCTTTTGTTAGGTCCTTACTGTTTTTGTCCTTTGTCATGCCCATCCCTGCATGAAGTCTTGATATCTCCAATTTTCTTGAAGAGATCTCTAGTCTTTTCCATTCTATTGTTTTCCGCTATGTTTTTGCATTGTTCATTTAAGAAAGGCTTCTTATCTCCCCTTGCTATTTAGAAATATTACTACATTTAGAAAATGAATGAATGAATCATTAAAATATATACATAGTGACTTCCAAGCATTTATGCACTGATTTGCCTTAATATTATTTTGAATTTATTAATAACATGCTTTGAGAGATGAGAACTTTGTCTACTTACCTACATTAAAAAAAATAAGCTGCCATTGGAATCTGTCCAAATAAATCTTCTATCCCACTTTTTCATTTCTAATTAATTTTATTTTTGGCTGTGCTGGGTCTTCATTGCTGCATGTGGGCTCCTCTAGTGGAAGCCAACTAGGGAAACTAGAGGGGGCTTATCTCTAGCTGCCACGCTTGGGCTTCTCATTTCAGTGGCTTCACTTACTGCAGAGCGTGGGCTCTAGAGTGCATGGGATTCAGTAGTTGCAGCTCCCAGGCTCTAGGGCACAGGCTCAGTAGTTCTGGCATAGGGGCTTAGCTGCCAGGAGGCACAGAATTTTCCTGGACCAGGGTAGAACCCATGTCTCTTGCACTGGCAGGTGAGTTCTTAACTACCGAGTCACCAGGGGAGTCATCTTCTATTTTACTCTGTGCCTTTGTTGGCTTGAGAGCCAGACATGAGAACCAGGTAATGTCAATTTTTTCTACCAAGAATGAATTGTCCTTTGGTTCAGTTAAAATTCCAAATGAGTAACTTACACATGCGTCATGTGCTTTCCTTTCCTGACTGTGAAGTGGGCTTTCTGACTTCCACAATGTCTACGGAAGCTGAAATGAAAAGACATTCAAAGCTCAGTGTTTGAACAGTCTAGGATTAAAAAAGGTTTACAAGTAAGTGTTAATATAGCTTTATATTAAAACCAAAATGAGACCCCAAAAGAGGGAGACCTTTTGCTAAATTGTATGAAAATAATATGTGATCAAAGATCCCTGTGGTAATAACTTTGTAGCAATTGTTCTAGACCAAAGGCAAGCTAAAGAACGCAGCATTTTTCATGCCATGTATATTATACATGGGATTGCTGTTTAACTTGCATTCCATTTTTCTCGTATTAAACTAGTGAAACTAGAATGTGAATTTTATTGTTCTTGAGCTTCTTTCCTGAGATAGCCCGTAACATGTGTATGAAGTAACAGGCGAGATGGTTAAAAGGAAGAATATGACTGGGTAGAGCTAGTGGATCTCCCAGGGGCTGCAGCTGGTCCGTGATCCCCTCATTCAATAAACATGAAGGTCCTAGAGGACTGAACATTCACAGATCCCAAAGGGAGGGATTCTCCTTTCAGTAAGAGTGGAGTAGAGGGGACAAAATTTATCTTCTATCTTGCCAAAATGAGAAACAGACCAAATATAGGAAAAAGCTATGGATGACTGCCTTGTTGGTTTGCTATCCATGGAGCATAATGGGGTTCCCAGATGTAGCTCAGTAGTGGGAAGACCCCTGAGTTAAGGAGACACAGCTCAGAGATGGAGGTGGCCAAGGCAGCTATGCTTCAAGGGTGAGAGCATCCAAAAGAAGAGATCTCCACAGTTCAGTTCACTTAAGTCGCTCAGTCCTGTCCGACTCTTTGCGACCCCATGAACTGCAGCACACAAGGCCACCCTGTCCATCACCATCTCCCGGAGTTCACTCAGACTCACATTCATCAAGTCCGTGATGCCATCCAGCCNTCCACCAGCCTCCCCTGTCTCTGGGATTCTCCAGCCAAGAACACTAGAGTGGGTTGCCATTTCCTTCTCCAGTGCAGGAAACTGAAAAGTGAAGTCATTCAGTCGTGTGTGACTCTTAGCGACCCCGTGGACTACAGCCTACCAGGCTCCTCCATCCATGGGATTTCCCAGGCAAGAGTACTGGAGTGGGGTGTCATTGCCTTCTCCCAGTTCAGTTCAGTTCAGTCGCTCAGTCGTGTCCGACTCTTTGTGACCCCATGAATCGCAGCACGCCAGGCCTCCTTGTCCATCACCATCTCCTGGAGTTCACTCAGACTGACGTCCATCGAGTCCATGATGCCATCCAGCCATCTCATCCTCTGTCGTCCCCTTCTCCTCCTGCCCCCAATCCCTCCCAGCATCAGTCTTCCAATGAGTCAACTCTTCACATGAGGTGGCCAAAGTACTGGAGTTTCAGCTTTAGTATCATTCCTTCCAAAGAAATCCCAGGGCCGATCTCCTTCAGAATGGACTGGTTGGATCTCCTTGCAGTCCAAGGGACTCTCAAGAGTCTTCTCCCAGTTACGGATGAGTTCTTCATTATTTGGAATCCTAATCATTAATGAAATTTTAGTATTTTAGTATTAATGAATATGTTATAGAAGTCTAAAGGACTGTTATTAAAAATTCACTCAAAAGAACATTTTATATTTACTTTAGCCTTTAGTGAACATCAGAATGATGGGGTGGTCATGATACTTATCACTCAAGTATCTAAGAATTATCAAAATTTAATCCTGCTAGTATCATCAAGATGATAGATTATGAATACTTAATACATTTTAAAATATATTTTCTCCTATTGATTTAGCAATCACCTTACCTAAATGATACAAATAGGCTTTTCCTCCTTTTGGAATGTAAAGTACCATATTATGGGTGAACTTAGTGTATTAAAATCAAGCCAAAACCAAAAAACATCTAGAGGCATAAATTTAAAGCCACAACAATATCTTACTCCCTCATGCACATTGTTTCTTTTTCTTCCACTACTGTGCTAGAGTGGGCCTTCCAGATGTCTCAGTGGTAAAGAATCCTCCTGCCATGTAGGCAGGAGATGCAGGAGATGGGGGTTCAATCCTTGGGTCAGGAAGATCCCCTGGAGGGGGATATTCCAGTATTCTTAGCCTAGAAAATCCCATGGACAGAGGAGCCTGATGGGCTACAGTCCTTGGGGTCACAAAGACTTGGACACAACTGAGAATGAAAAATACCTAATACTTACTCTACTAGAGTAGAGCCCCTAATACAAATAACAAAAATTCTCATTAATGTATACTTGGTTAGGCAGAGAGCTCCAGGAAAATACTCATCATTTCTTCTTTGTCCTTCTCCCTTTCCCACCCAAGATACATGAAATTGTTGAGTCTTCCATTCTCTGGGAAAAAATATCAACAGAGAAATGGAAATCTTTGCCATATTCCCCTAGGAAAAGACTTGAAGTCAACTCAAAAAGCAACTAGCTCTATTCCAAATCATGTGGGAAACTCCAGGGTAAATGGGTTAAAGGACTATTTCAGGGGAGCAAGTCCAGGATGTTTTTTTCTAAAAGATATTAAACATCATATTGAACCTTACAGGTGTTAGATCCTGATGGAACTGAAGATTCATGAATTCTTACAGGTATAAAAGTTCTCAGAGCTGAGAGGCTTGAGATAGGATAGTACATAAAGCAAAATTTGTTCAGCTAAAAGAACGAGGCTGACAGAGTCTGTCTTTAGCTAAGTTTATTTATTTCAGAGTGTGGTGATCAGATTGCATAGCCATGGAGCAGTGAGTCTCAGGATGTTGCTTTTAGACCTATGCTTTCTACAAATAACTTGTGATACATATAAGAGAGTTAATTTCAACTGGGATAATCTTGGATAACTGGAATAAGTATATGTAGCCCAACTAGGGTCTTCGAGGAATAAAATTGCCTCTGCTGTAGTATAAGAAGTCTACGTTTATATTCTTTAGAATGGATTATGTAATTCAGAGGTTTATGTTATTTATTTCATGAGGGTTGACAGAATTTGGAGTGGAACTAGAGAGTATTTGTAACCCATGATATATCTTGGCATCCATGTCAAGAGAATTTTATCTTTTAACTTAAGTTGATGGAAAATTATATTGTTAGAGATACTAGGCTTAAGTTTGAGTATGAGGTGGGTTATCAGTTACCAGCCTTCTAGATCATTTAGGCTATTAGTAATCACAGCCAGTTCACCAGGAACAGATGACCAGTTTGGAAGAGGTCTTCCTGAAATGATTCACACAAAGAAGCATCAAGCGACAAGCCCTTCAACAGAAACTGAAACTTCATGATGCAGCAGCTAACCTTCACATGGGCGGGGAGGTTGAACATCCTGCATAGTGCTGCCAGGAAATCCCTATTTTATACTAGGGGGGTGCTGGCTGGTTGCATATGTAGGATGTCCCATCTCCCCGCCCACATCATCAGGACATATACCAGAAACATCACTCTTCCTCACTGAAGAAGCATAAAATCTACATGCCAAGGAAGTACAGATGCTGAACTACATCGCTAGAGAGGCATTCTGACAGATCTTCGTTAGAGGGTAGAGTACTGTGTTCTATGACCTTGGCTTGTAAGAGACAGTGGTGTTTGAGTGGATCTGTAAGCCCGGGGCCAATAGGAAATCATTGAACCATATTAGCCTGCAGATGAAGGCTTCCCTGATGGCTCAGTGAGTAAGAATCTGCCTGCAGTGCAGGAGATACAGGAGACAAGGGTTTGACCCCTGGGCCAGGAAAACTCCCCTGGAGAAGGAAATGGCAACTCACTCCAGTATTCTTGCCTGGAAAGTCCCATGGACAGAGGAGCCTGGCAGAATACAGTCCATGAGGTCACAAAGAGTCAGAAATGACTTAGTGCTAGAGAAGGGCCTGCAGAGTTGCCAGCAACTCTACAGCATACAGGTAATGCCTCCAGAATTGCAGCTCCCCCCTCAGCAGTACCAAGGTAAGGGAGTTTAGTAGTTGGACAAATTTACTTAGGGTCAATTTACTCAGAGTAGATAGAAGGAGAGAGAATTTACTTTCTACTGCAGAAAGAAGCAAAGGTTATAGCCTAAAAAGCAGCCCAGAATGTCATGTCTGGGTGTCAAGGTAAAAATTTTTTAAATGTCTGAATTTCAGAAGCAAAAGAAGATCCAGTAATTCTAAGTCAAGTTCAAGTGGGTGGAAACACCGTCTAGTATCAGAGAAGAATCAAGTTGCAAGGGAGTGGGTGTGATTATAAGGGAGAAAGTTCGTGGCATTCCCTGAAAGCATTTAGAAGAAATAATTGATGTAAGATGCAGAATGCAATGATATCCAGGGTATTCTGTCAAGGGAAAAGTGATAGGAAACATCAAGAATGTGCTGAGTCCTCAAAAACATGGGATCAGAAATAAAATAGTAAAGCAAAATTCAGCCAAT
>SJYA01003364.1:136795-148554 GCA_006410615.1 Neotragus moschatus | reverse complement strand
CTTCTACTTCTGGATTCCATAAAGAGGATAATTTCAGAATTTTTTTTAAAAGTCCATATATTTATTGAATTTATTTAATAAAATATATTTAAGTGGAATAAATATAGCCTTATTAAAATTGCATTGTTATACTTAATTTCTCAATTTTCTCCATGGACCTGTGTATGGAAATTACTGATCTATAAGAGATGTTGCTGACAGTCAGTTCTGTCAATACCATCAACTTGAGTGACAGCCTAGGATTCCATTAAGTTTTCCAGACTTTAAGTTAGGATGAAACTGTTCCTTAACTTAAAAGACTGGCCGTCTAAAAAGACTTTGGAGTTCTAAAAAGGCTTTATTCAGATGAATTCAAATCTGGGTTAAGTTTCCAGTAAACTGTCCTGGTTTTGGCAGTCTTCACAGAGTGCAAGTGAGCCAATGTTAGGCTGAGGAAAAGGCTGACTCAGGTTTGGGGATTTAGAACACTTGTATCCTTCTTTTGTTGTTTGCATTTTTTCTCAGGAGCACATTCTCCACTGAAATTCTTGCCTCAGTGCATTGCTCAGAAAATTTGTGATTTCATGTCTAAGGACTCCAAAACCCTACAAAATTTATGGGCAAATCATTCTTGATTTTTTTTAATTGGAGGAAAATTGCTTTACAATGTTTGATGGTTTCTGCTGTACAACAACACAAGTCAGCCATAATTATACCTATATCCCCTCCCTCTTGAGCCTCCTTCCCCTTCCTGCATCCCATCCCTCTAGGTCATCACAGAGTGCCAGGCTGGGCTCCTTTATTAAATAGCAACTTCTCACCAGCTATCTATTTTACACATGGTAGTGCTATGCTGCTTTCTCCATTAGTCCCATCCTCTATTCCCCAACTGTGTCCACAAGTCCATTCTCTCTATCTGCGTCTCCATGCCTTCCCTGCAAATAAATACCATTTTTCAATATTCCATATATATGCATTTATATATTTGTTTATAATTATAATCCCCTTCTAACTGTTTGTGGAGTCTACAGAGATATTTCTTCTTTCATCACTGATATTGGCACTTTGTGTCTTCTTTTATTTATTCCTCAATCTGACTAGAAGTTTATCAATTTTATATAATCTTTTCAAACAACCAACATTTCATTTCATTCGATCTCATTGAATTTCCTCAATTTCATTAATTTCTGCTTTTGTAGTTATTACCTCACTTCTTCTGATACTTTGGATTTAATTTTTACCCTTCTTTGTCCATTTAATATAGAAGCATAGATCATGGATTTTAGATTTTTTTTCCTTTCTAAAATAAATCATTAATGTTAGAAATTCCCCTCTGAGTACTGCTTTAACACCATCCCACAAATTTTGATGCTTTATTTTAATTTTCATTTAGTTCAAATTATTTTCTGATATGATTTGTCTTCCTTTTTGAAACATGGATAGTGGGGATTTGCTTAATTGCCAGATACTTTGACTTTTTCGAGGTATCTTTTTATTACTGGTTTTTAGGTTTATTCTGTTGTGGTCAGAGAATTATGCATTGTATAATATCAATTATATTAATTTCTTAAGATTTAATTTATTGTGTTTCTTCCCATGAACTCTTTCAAAGAATGTGTATATATCATTGTTGCACAGAGTGTTCTGCAAACGTCAATTTGTTGTAGTTTGTTCTTAATGCTGTTCGGTTCTTTCATACCATTAGTAATTTTCTGTTTGCTTCTTATATCAATTACTGAGGAAAATATGTTGAAATCTCAAAGTATAATTGTGATTGTACTTTTTTCCCACTAAGGAATGCACACTTTATTTATAGAGCTATAGAGAAATGTTGTTACTGGTTACTGTAAATGCCAGGACTGTAGTTAATTTGTGGAGGTGAAGAGTTTACAATTCAGTCAGACCACATGGAAGGGCTTCTAACGTGTCTGGAAAAGTGCTATTTACTTTTTTAGTTGTCCTTTTAACCATTTTTAAGCATACATTTCAGTAACATTATGTATATTTCACTATTGTGAAGCCATCACCACTATCCATTTCCAGAATTCATCATTCCAAATTGAAACTCTGAACTCATTAAACAATAACTCGTCATACTCCCTTCCCCCAGCTGCTACCATTCTACTTTCTGTCTCCATGAATTTGACTATTTTAGGAACCTCATGTAAATGGAATTGTCCGTTTGTGTCTGACTTATTTCACTAAGAATAATGTCTTTAAGTTTCCTCCATGTTGTAGCATGTATCTTAATTTCATTCTTTTGAACATGAAACAATATTCTATTGTACATATGTTTGTGTGTATGTGTAGCGATTGTACTTCTGATTTCTTTCTTTTCTGTCTTTTTTGCTTCATGAAATTTGAAGCTCTGCTATTAGGTACATAAATACTTAGTATGGTTAGATCCTCTTAAGGAATTGACACCCTTATCATTGTAAAATGGTCACTGTTATCCCTAGTAACATTCTTTGATCTGAAATTTACTTTGTCTAATATTAATATATAACCCCAGCATTCTTTTGATTAGCAGTTGCAGAGTTTATCTCTTTATATTCTCTTACTATATAACTATCTACATTATATTTAAACTTGTAGGTTTCTTATAGACAGTATATAGTAATACTTTTTTTAATACAACAAGTCTAGTTCTTTAAATTGATACAAATTACACCTTATATCATTTACATTTAATGCAATTATTAATTCTTTTTCTTTACTTTTTAATTACTTTTTTCTTCTCTTTTTAATTACATTTTTTCCTCTTCTGAATTATTTGGTGGGTCCTGCATTTTATTTTAGTATTCCATTTTCATTGATATATTGATTTTTTGTTATATTCTTTGTACAATTTTTTAAAATATAAATTTATTTATTTTAATTGGAGGTTAATTACATTACAGTATTGTGTTGGTTTTGCCATACAAATTTTAATGATTGTGTTTAGATTAAAATATACATAGCTAATCTGTCATAATTTCCTAGTAATTAATGTTGCTTCAAGTGAATAGAAAAATCTTACATCCATATAGGCTCCTTAAGCCTTTGCCTTTTTGTTTTAATTATAATATGGAATTTACCTATATACATTGAGAACCTTCTCAGATGATATAATAATTTTTGTTTTTGACAGTCACATATCTTTTAAAGACCTAAGAAAAGAAAAATAATTATTTTATTTTCCCAGATTGTTTACCATTTCTGTTGTCCCTCATTTATTCTTAAAGTTTATAAGTTTTCTTTCTTTCTGAAGAACATCATTAAATGTGTTTAAAGTAAGTCTCCTGGCAATCAATTTCTTAGTTTCCTTTCCTAAGAAAATCTTTTTATTTCACATTCATTTTCTGAAGATAGTTTCACTGGATATAAAATTCCAAATTGTGATTATACCTTCTGATATCTCATGAAAAAGTCATTTTTCTCAGCTGCTTAAAGAATTTTTTTCTTTACCTTTTGTTTTCACCAGATTACGATGTGTCTAGGCATGATTTTCTTTGGTTTAACCATTTGGGTTTTGCAGAACTTTGTAAATTTGTAGATTTATTTTTCATCAAATATGAAACTTTTTAGCCCTTTGTTTCTCCACATAGTTTTCTCCTGTACCATTATCTCCTCTCTCAAGATTTCAAAGACATAAATATTAGGTGTGTTCCCATAGTCGTTGTCCCATAGTTCCTACTGTGCTCATTTGTTTTTAATTTTTTCTCATTCTTGTTCATTTGGATAATTCCCATTGATCTTCATTCAGTTTTAATGACTCTTCATCTATCATATCTATTCTTCTACTGAGCCCACCCAGTGATTTTTTTTCAGCTCTAAACTCTTCATTTGTTTCTTTTTCATAAGTACTACTTCTTATTTGTGAAGTTCTCTTTCTGTTAATTTCAAGAGTATCCACTCCTCCTTCCCTGAGTATGGTTACAGTAGCTGCTTTAAAGTCTCTATAAATTTCTGCCCTGTCCAATTTTTAAGTTTAATGTACTTGAAATGTATTTAATTTAATGCATTACTGTTTATATTTGTTCTTGGTTTTTTTTAAGTTATCAAATTTAAGGGGGAATTCTATTTATCTCTATATAATTAATTAAAGTTTTAATTAGGAATGGCTCCTGTATTTTATAGCATTTTATAAAGTTATTCTTAAGAATAAAGCTCATAAACTTTCTTTGCAAATGTTAATGTAAGAGACTATTTTGTGATATTAAATTATCATTACATTCTTGAACTAAATTTTGTTTTACTGTGATGTTTTACTCATTTTACTCTTTGGATTATATTTGTGAATATTTTGTTTGTAATTTTGAATCTATATCAATGAATGCTATTTGTCTCTAGTCTCATTTTTTCAGTATTTTGTAAGTTTTGATACTGACACTGTATTATTTTATGAAATGAACTGAAGAAATTTTTAAACTTTTTTTATGTTTGTTCATCTTTTCATATATGTTAAAGACATCAATTATAACTTCTCATTTACAGTTAGCTTTGGGATTATTTTACAGTCCAACATTCCACATCTCTTAATCATATTATCAGAATATTAGAAAACTGGTATTTTCTCTGTGGTGGGGTTATGATCTGCAGGGTAAGGATATTCCTTTATACAAGTAACAAATATTTATTGTACCAAGCAAATGTTATCTCCAACATTTCATAGAAATAAATCCCTTTTATTTTTTCATTTCAACAAGTGAACTGAAATTTTACAGTGTCTATTATTCAGTCTTTGCCATTATTGTCAATATGCCTGTGAATTTTGGTTACTAATCTTGTAATCTGATGTAATCTTTGATGTAATCTTTGAATGAATAAATGAGTGAATATAGGAAAATATCTTATGAAACACTATGCAATTTTTGCCTCTGAAAAAAGATTTTATCTCTTTCAACCAACTGATCTCCCTCATGGAAATTATGCTAGATGACCTTTTTGCAGTACAATTTCAAACAAACTTTTCACATATTGTAAAGTAATTAACCTCCAATTAAAATAAATAAATTTATATTTTTTAAAAAAGAAATTTATCTAAAGAAAATACACTTTAATTCCATTGAGACAACTTGAAAAATCCATTTGTCTTCTTACAAACAAAAACTAAATTTTCACTGAAATTCTAAATATTTTGAATTAAAATGTCTGTAGTGAAATCCAGGAAAAAACATTTTTGATAAAAATCTTAGGGAATAATTAGACAAGTTTGAGAAAACTTGGCTTACATAAATTCAGAGAAAGTTTTCTGCAATTATTTTTGATAATGAAGTTAATCTGCTGCTGCTAAGTCACTTCAGTTGTGTCTGACTCTGTGCGACCCCATAGATAGCAGTCCACCAGGCTCCCACGTCCCTGGGATTCTCCAGGCAAGAACACTGGAGTGGATTGCCATTTCCTTCTCCAAAGCATAAAAGTGAAAAGTGAAAGTGAAGTCTCTCTGTAGTGTCCGACTCTTAGCGACCCAATGGATTGCAGCCTACCAGGCTCCTCTGTCCATAGGATTTCTCAGGCAAGAGTACTGGAGTAGGGTGCCATTGCCTTCTCCAGTGAAGTTAATCTAGAAATCAATAATTTAACTCATTCTGATATTGCTATCTTTGGGAGTTTTTACTTTAGGTGCTTCTTCATGCCCTTTGACACTGGATTTTGTTGTCTTATAGGTTTGAAAGTAGACTTCTTGAAAAACTTGCACAAGAAATATTGTCCTGTATTGTAAAAACTATTTTATTATTTAATAAATAATGTATGGTGATCGGAAGTACCTTTGTGTTTGGGAAAAAAATGTCAGATTTGGAGCAAAATTCTGTAGATTTGAACAAGTCTGAGACTTTGAGACACATTTTCCTCACACTGTAGGGTAACAGAGTTGACACCACAGTTACNGTTATCAAATTTAAGGGGGAATTCTATTTATCTCTATATAATTAATTAAAGTTTTAATTAGGAATGGCTCCTGTATTTTATAGCATTTTATAAAGTTATTCTTAAGAATAAAGCTCATAA
Organism: Neotragus moschatus; assembly: GCA_006410615.1. NCBI lineage: Eukaryota > Metazoa > Chordata > Mammalia > Artiodactyla > Bovidae > Neotragus > Neotragus moschatus. Next base: position 142,584 of record SJYA01003364.1, on the reverse strand, counting down.
ACTTTCTTTGCAAATGTTAATGTAAGAGACTATTTTGTGATATTAAATTATCATTACATTCTTGAACTAAATTTTGTTTTACTGTGATGTTTTACTCATTTTACTCTTTGGATTATATTTGTGAATATTTTGTTTGTAATTTTGAATCTATATCAATGAATGCTATTTGTCTCTAGTCTCATTTTTTCAGTATTTTGTAAGTTTTGATACTGACACTGTATTATTTTATGAAATGAACTGAAGAAATTTTTAAACTTTTTTTATGTTTGTTCATCTTTTCATATATGTTAAAGACATCAATTATAACTTCTCATTTACAGTTAGCTTTGGGATTATTTTACAGTCCAACATTCCACATCTCTTAATCATATTATCAGAATATTAGAAAACTGGTATTTTCTCTGTGGTGGGGTTATGATCTGCAGGGTAAGGATATTCCTTTATACAAGTAACAAATATTTATTGTACCAAGCAAATGTTATCTCCAACATTTCATAGAAATAAATCCCTTTTATTTTTTCATTTCAACAAGTGAACTGAAATTTTACAGTGTCTATTATTCAGTCTTTGCCATTATTGTCAATATGCCTGTGAATTTTGGTTACTAATCTTGTAATCTGATGTAATCTTTGATGTAATCTTTGAATGAATAAATTAGTGAATATAGGAAAATATCTTATGAAACACTATGCAATTTTTGCCTCTGAAAAAAGATTTTATCTCTTTCAACCAACTGATCTCCCTCATGGAAATTATGCTAGATGACCTTTTTGCAGTACAATTTCAAACAAACTTTTCACATATTGTAAAGTAATTAACCTCCAATTAAAATAAATAAATTTATATTTTTTAAAAAAGAAATTTATCTAAAGAAAATACACTTTAATTCCATTGAGACAACTTGAAAAATCCATTTGTCTTCTTACAAACAAAAACTAAATTTTCACTGAAATTCTAAATATTTTGAATTAAAATGTCTGTAGTGAAATCCAGGAAAAAACATTTTTGATAAAAATCTTAGGGAATAATTAGACAAGTTTGAGAAAACTTGGCTTACATAAATTCAGAGAAAGTTTTCTGCAATTATTTTTGATAATGAAGTTAATCTGCTGCTGCTAAGTCACTTCAGTTGTGTCTGACTCTGTGCGACCCCATAGATAGCAGTCCACCAGGCTCCCACGTCCCTGGGATTCTCCAGGCAAGAACACTGGAGTGGATTGCCATTTCCTTCTCCAAAGCATAAAAGTGAAAAGTGAAAGTGAAGTCTCTCTGTAGTGTCCGACTCTTAGCGACCCAATGGATTGCAGCCTACCAGGCTCCTCTGTCCATAGGATTTCTCAGGCAAGAGTACTGGAGTAGGGTGCCATTGCCTTCTCCAGTGAAGTTAATCTAGAAATCAATAATTTAACTCATTCTGATATTGCTATCTTTGGGAGTTTTTACTTTAGGTGCTTCTTCATGCCCTTTGACACTGGATTTTGTTGTCTTATAGGTTTGAAAGTAGACTTCTTGAAAAACTTGCACAAGAAATATTGTCCTGTATTGTAAAAACTATTTTATTATTTAATAAATAATGTATGGTGATCGGAAGTACCTTTGTGTTTGGGAAAAAAATGTCAGATTTGGAGCAAAATTCTGTAGATTTGAACAAGTCTGAGACTTTGAGACACATTTTCCTCACACTGTAGGGTAACAGAGTTGACACCACAGTTACATGGAATAGAACTAAAAATGAAGTACCTAACTAACACTGCTAACACTGTGTTTGGTATAAGACACTGTGTAATAGCTATTGCCATTTTTGCCATTATTCAATGTGTAATTGCTGAGAACTGACTAGATAGTGAATCTGCAGAGTGGATATGCAACCTATTGAGAATGTATACTGGCATATGATGAAGTTGGGGCTTCCCTGATAGCCCAGCTGATAAAGAATCCATCTGAAATGCAGAAGACCCTGATTTGATTCCTGAGTTGGGAAGGCCCTCTGGAGAAGGGATAGGCTACCTACTCCAGTATTCTTGGGCTTCCCTGGTGGCTCAGCCAGTAAAGAATCAACCTGCAACATAACAGACCTGGGCTCAATCCCTGGATTGAGAAGATCCCCTGGAAAAGAGCATGGAAACCCATTCCAGTATTCTTGCCAGGAGGCCCTCCATGGACAGAGAAGCCTTGAGGATTAACTCCATGAGGTCCCAAAGAGTCAGGCATGACTGAGTAACTAAGCACAGCACAGCATGATGAAGTTGGATTTAGGGTGATGTTATAATCTGTTGAGGGGGATATATTCATTTACAAATTTAATAAATATTTATGGAATACCTGCTTTGTGCCATGCATTGACCTATGTATCATGAATTAAATAGTAGAAAAATAAAACACAGAGAACAACATTGGCCTAATGCATCTTATATTCCAGTGGTTATAGAAACAAATTTCTCCACATAATGGCAGTCAGGTGATACTTGTGTATTTGAAATAAAATTGGAAAAGTAATTTCTGGTATCACTGACTCAATGGACATGTGTTTGAGTAAACTCCAGGAGTTGGTGATGGAGAAGGAGGCCTGGCGTGCTGCAGTCCATGGGGTCACAAAGATTTGGACATGACTGAGCAACTGAACTGAACTGAACTGAATTTCTGCAAATGGAACAGGTTGAGAATACACAAACCCTCAATACAATCAACTTCTGGGTGGATACAATCTGAGGAGATTACAAGATAATGATGAACAAAAATGAACATTCATCAATATTTTGTTTAGAATAATTCTTAGTAACATCTTTGATTTCTTTGTTTTGCTCCTTGAATTCCAATGGTTGTTAGTTACACTTCTGGTTTCCAGTGGAAAGTGAAAGTAAAAGTCTCTCGGTCGTGTCTGACTCTTTGCAACCCCTTGGACTATTCCATGGACTAGAAGTCCATGGAATTCTCTAGGCCACAATACTGGAGTGGGTAGCCTTTCCCTTCTCCAGGGGATCTTCCCAACCCAGGGATTGTACCCAGGTCTCCCGCATTGCAGGTGGATTCTTTACCAGCTGAGCCAAAAGGGAAGCCCAAGAATACTGGAGTGGGTAGCCTATCCCTTCTCCAGGGGATCTTCCCTACCCAGGAATTGAGCCAGGATCTCCTGCATTGCAGGTGGATTCTTTACCAACTGAGCTATCAGGCAAGTCCATCAACTCTAAACACAACACAAAAACAATTCTAAACGTACTGGAGAAAAACCTAAAACAAAGATTCTGGGGTTTCTTAAGACTTGGAAGAAGTGAACAACACTGGTTGAGTTTACACATTTCATGACTTATTAGCCAAAGCGGAAGATGCAGTCTATGCCAGGTGAAATACTAAAATTCCCCAAAATCTGTAGTTTTAGTAGCTCACAGGAACTGAAGACAGAGTTTGAGGAAATCTCAAAACTAAAAGTTCAGGGAGAATCTAGGAAAGGATAGAGATAGAGTAAACCACAGATTCTTCTTTGGGGAACCATAAACTCTGCTTAAATCTCTAGCTGACCTCTGAACCATGCATGTCTAGGGGAAAAAAAAAAATCTAAATTCCTGAGTTTCCACATTATAAAGTTCAAAGTATTCAAGTTTCATCAAAGGTAAGAAGAATGCAAAGAAACTAGAAAGTATGACTCCTTCATAGTAAAAAAAAAAAAAAAAGAAAGAAAGAAAAAAGAAAATGATACTCAGGAAGCCTAGGCATTAGACTTAAATAGACAGGCTTTAAATCAACTCTCAAAATGCTCAAATAGCCAAAGGAAACCATGGACAAAGAACCAAAAGAAATAAGGAAAATGTCATCTCAACAAAGAATAGCAATAAAGGAATATAAATTGTAAAAATAAATCAAATAGAAATTTGGAGGATGAAAAATACAAAAACTGAAGTTATTTTTCTAGATTGAGTCAACTGTAGAACTGAGCAAAAAGAAGGAGAAATTAAAGAACTTCAAGCCAGATCAATTGAGATCATCCAGTGTGAGAAGAAAGAGAAAAGATGAAGGAAAATGAACAGCACCCTAGAGACACGTGAGACACTATCAAGTTTCCTAACATATGCATCATGATAGTGCCAAAAGAGGAGGAGAAGGCAGAAAACACACAGAAAGAAATTTAAAGAACTATTGGCCAAAATTTTCCACATTTTGAGCAAAGATATGAATCTACATGTATAAGAAGCTCGATGAACTCTATAAACATATATTATTTCAAGAGATCCACACCAAGATATTATGGTCAAAATTATACAGGATCTTTAAAAAGATTAATAATGAATTTCTCTTTAGAAACTATGGGGGCCAGAAGGCAGTGAGCTTGTATATTTAAAGCACACAACCGCAACACAAATTCTGTCAACCAAGAATTCTGTATATGACAAAACTATAAACTCTACTTCAAAAAATGGGGAAATTGAGATTTAAGGCACAGTAAAGTCAATAAAGTTGATAAACCTTCAACTAGAAATACTATGAAAAAAAGAGAAAAGACACAAATTTATAAAATTAAAAATGAAAGTGGTGAGGGCATTATGACTGAACTTAGAAAAATTAAAAGAATTATAAAATAATAAATGAACAATTGTACTCCAACAAACCACATAACCTAAATTAAATGAACAAGTCCCTAGAAACATGCAAACTACTACAAGTGTCTCAAGAAGAAATAAAGACTCTGATAACAAGTAAAGACATTGTATCAATAATTCAAAAACCTGCCAGCAAGACAAGTCCTGGACCAGATGGCTCCACTGGAAAATTTTATCAGTCATTTAAACAAGAATTAACATTAGCATTTTTCAAACTTCTACAAAATAAAAGATGAGGGAATAAATGTACTCATTCTATGAGATCAGCATTATCCAGATACCAAAGCCAGATTCCAAGAAAAGATAAGTATAGACCAATGTCACTTTTGAATATAGATGCAAAAAATCCTCAACAAAATAAAAGCAAACTAAATTTGGCATCATATTATATACCATGACCCAAGTGTGACTTATCCCAGGAATGAAAGATGGCTCAGCATATAAAAATCAATTAATGTAATAGATCACATTAATACAATAAAGGTAAGAGAAGCACATGATCATCTCTACTGATAGAGAAAAGGCATTTAGCAAACCCATCAGTCTTTCATGATAAAAACATGCAACAAACTAGGTATAAAAGGAAACTTCCTCAACACGATAAAGGGCATTTATGAAAAACCCACAGTTAACATCTGACTCAATAATGAAAGAATGAAAGATTACTCTTTAAGATCAAGAAAAAGACAAGACATCTGCTTTCACTACTTAACGTTGCACTGGAAATTCTATCTAGAGAAATCAAACAAGAAAGAAAATAAAAGGCAGAGGAAAACTGGGAAAGAAAAAATAAAATTACCGCTTTTCACAGGTGACATGATCTTTCATATGGAATATCCTAAAGAACTCACACATGAAAATATAGGTCTAATAAATGAATTCAGCAAAGTTGGAGGATATAAGATTAATACATGAAAATTAATTATAGTTCTATACAGGAGAAATGAGAAAATCATAAATGAAACTGAGAAAACAATTCCATTTACAAGAGCATCCAAAAATATCTCATCTGATAAGAGCATCAGTGATAGAAAAGAATGAAATACTGATAGAAGCTACAAAATGGAAGAACCTTAAAAATACTGTGTTAAGTAAAAGAAGTAAGACACAAAAGGTTGCCTACTGTATGATTCTGATTATATGAAATACCCAGATTAGCTAAATTCAAGAGATAAAAAGCAAATAAATTTTCAGCAG
>SJYA01003364.1:120699-135369 GCA_006410615.1 Neotragus moschatus | reverse complement strand
CAATCTATCCCAGAATATTAATCTTACCATTTTTATTCTAACTGTGTATCTTCAATAGAAAATTTTATAGTGCAGTATGAATCTTCACAAAGTAAGCATGTCTAAATTTATTCTGTTAATCTACTTAAAATACACTATTTACCCCATGTTTTTAAATATATCCTTGAATTCTAGTTACACAAAAAGAAAAACATCTATTGGTTTCTTTGAAGATTTGGGGGCGGTTGAAGGTAGAGAAATGATCATCTTATTGCTTATATTTAAAATATGCATACCTTCAGTTCAGTCAGTCAGTTCAGTCACTCAGTCATGTCTGACTCTTCGCAACCCCATGGACTGCAGCACACCAGGCCTCCCTGTCCATCACCAACTCCTGGAGTTTACTCAAACTCATGTCCATTGAGTCGATGATGCCATCCAATCATCTCATTCTCTATCATCCCCTTCTCCTCCTGCCTTCAATCTTTCCCAGCATCAAGGTCTCTTCCAATGAGTCACTTCTTCGCTTCAGGTGACCAAAGTTTTGGAGTTTCAGCTTCAACATCAGTCCTTCCAATGAATATTCAGAACTGATTTCCTTTAGAATGGACTGGTTGGATCTCCTTGCTATCCAAGGGACTGTCAAGAGTCTTCTCCAATACCACAGTTCAAAAGCATCAATTCTTTGGTGCTCAGCTTTCTTTATAGTCCAACTCTCACATCCATACATGACTACTGGAAAAACCATAGCTTTGACTAGACAGACCTTGTTGGCAAAGTAATATCTCTGGTTTTTAATATGCTTCTTATGTTGGTCATAGCTTTTCTTCCAAGGATTAAGCGTCTTTTAATTTTATGGCTGCAGTCACCATCTGCAGTGGTTTTGGAGCCCCTAGAATTAAAATCTCTCACTGTTTCCATTGTTTCCCCATCTATTTGCCGTGAAGTGATGGAATGCTAATATTCAAGTCACAGAATTTAACTGATTGGCATATAAGGGCTTTTACAACCCATTTTGTTCCTTTTATCTTTTCTCTTCCAGTTGGAATTTAAAGTTAGTGTCTCATTAAATAATTCTTCAAAGTTACGTTTCTGTAAAGGATTCCAGTAAATTTTACAAGATCAAGACCATGTTTCTGTTATCATCAAAAGATTTTTGACCCTGGATTTATTGATAAAATAAATTTAAGTTTTAAGATTGTTCTATTATAGGTGGCTACACACACACACACACTTTTAGATAAAAAGCAATGAAACATCTCCCAGAAAGAAAAGTGAACCTATATACACAATTTGAACTACATATTCAAAGGTTTACAGATTTTTACCATCTCCATCCTGAAGAGTAATTTAGACAGATTCTTGTGCTAAAGACAACAAAAATATGGGAAAAAATTATAAGCATTGAGAAGATAATAAAATAGTGAGACATCCAGAAAGACAGAAATCCAGAAAAATGAGCATGACTTTTGGGTAATGTCTGCTAATGAAGCATTTGCAAACCTGAAGATGTGATAACAGATTGAGAAGGTCATTCTAATCTCATGAGCCTGGCAAAGGTCAACCAACTTGAGCTTATTTTTGTATCCCAAAGGCCTGTACACTAGAAATACAGATGAAGCAGAATTAAACCACCATTGACATGGAGTTCAGGCTTTATTCAAGTAACCTATGTAACCAAAAAAATATTGAGCCTGGAAATTGGAATAAAGTAATTTCATATTCTTGACCTTTCTTATTTTCTTGACAGAAGCAAAAAAAATCATCCTAGGTTTGAAATTGTTTCTTTCAATTATTTTTAATTCCTGTAACTGAAATACAATGATAAACAGGCACATGAAGAAACAAGACAATGTGAACCATATCAGTTCAGTTCAGTTGCTCAGTCGTGTCAGACTCTTTGCGACCCCATGGACTGCAGCATGCCAGGCTCCCCTGTCCATCCCCAACTCCCAGAACTTGCTCAAATTCATGTCCATTGAGTTGGTGATTCCATTCAACCGTTTTATCCTCTGTTGTCCCCTTCTCCTATTGCCTTCAGTTTTTTCCAGCATCAGAATCTTTTCCAATGAGTCAATTTTTACATCAGGAGGCCAAAGTATTGGAGTTTCAGCTTCAACATCAGTCCTTCATTGGAGGGAGTCATTGGAAAAGAAGAAATAAGACACCATGAAGAAAATGAGACAGTGTGTTTTGTTTGTAGTGTGCACATGGAAATTAGAGCTTCCCTGGTAGCTCAGCTGGTAAAGAATCCGCTTGCAATGCATGAGCCCCGGTTCAATTCCTGAGTCAGGAAGATCCCCTGAAGAACATATAGGCTACCCACTTGTGTTCTTGGGCTTCCCTGGTGGCTCAGATGGTAAAGAATTTCCCTGCATTGTGGGAGACCTGGGTTTGATCCTTGCGTTTGGAAGATCACCTGGAGGAGAACATGGCAACCCACTCCAGTATTCCTGCCTGGATACTTCCCATGGACAGAGGATCCTGGCAGACTACAGTCCACAGGGTCACAGAGTCAGACACAACTGAGAGGCTAAGCACAGCATAGCACGTGAAAATTATAAGCTGAACTTAAATATTTCAGCAAGAAACTGCAAACTATAAAACATGACATTTAAGATACAATCAATAAACAATGAGAAAATGTGGAACTTAAGCATTAACATGAAAACTTTAGAACTCAAAGAGAGATTAGACAAGAGAAAGCATTACTGAATGAGAAGGCTAAGAGAGCATTACTGGATGTCAGTTACAGGAAACTGTGATGAATGAAGCAAGGAAAATTGGAAGGTTATAAAAGAGAAAATAAGAAGATAATAGACATATAGTGTAAAATTAGAAGAGTTCCACAAGGTGAGAAAAGAATGGTAGGAAAGCAAGATTTGAAGAAATAATAGCTTTTCAAATTGATGAAAGACACGGATACTCACATTTAAAGAGCTCAACAAGTCTCAAGCAGAATGAATAAAAAGCAGTCCATATTTAGAGCCATCATAGTGACACTGCAGAAAAGGAGAAAATATAAATCAACCTTAAAGAAAAAAAGATCAAGTTCAGTTCAGTAAAGCAACGATAAGATGGATGAATGCCTTCTCAACAACAGTGAGAACTACCATTCAACACTACCTTCAACAATACCATTCAAATGGTAATGTCAATATATATGTATAACTGATATATGTATAACTGAGTCCCTTCACTGATCATCTGAAATTATCACAACATTATTAATCAGCTATACCCCAATACAAAATAAAGTTTTTAAAAAGTGAATGCTAAATTAGAATCATATATTCAGCAAAATTATAGAATCACTCAAGAATCAAAGTGAAATAGACATTATCACACAAGCAAAAACTAGAGAACATGACAAAAGCAGACTTCTACTTAACAAAGTAATAAAGGATATTCTTCAAACAAAGGAAAATGGCCACAAATGGAAGGCTGGAGATGCAGGAAGTGACTAAATGAAATGCAAATGGTAAATGTGAAGTTAAACATAAACATTGACTTATAAAACAATAATGATAATTTTTATGAAGCTCAGTATATTAATGAAACTAAAATTCATAAAACAACACCATATAAGAACAGAGAGTTGAAAGTAAACTTTTTCATTGTCTAGGAGAAAAATAAAAATGATATTTAATATTAAGCTTTGATGACTAAGTATAACATGTCCATTCAAAGGTAATCACTAATAGAAAAGAAACGTTTAACTTCCAAATTTATAGAAAAATACTAGTGAATAATATAATAAATCCAAAAGGAGGCAATAAAACATTAAAAGAAAAGAAATACAAATCAGGTGGCAAAATATAGAAACATATACTAAGATGGCAGAATTAAAACCAAATATATTCATAGTTATATTCATTATAAATGGAAGTAAATATTCTAAGACTCTCAGACAAGAGTTGAAAAAGTAATCTATGTGTTTATAAGAAGCACATACAAATCACAAGGAAAGTAAAGGATTAAGAAGGTACTCCACAAAAGCACTAACCAATGGAAAGACTGTGCAGCTATGTTAACAATTTACCAGGGTATATTTTTCAGCAAAAAATAATAATTTTAACAAAAAGTTACTTCATAATGATGAAGGATTTAATTCATTTGAAAGACACAGCACAGTAAACATATATATGTGTAATAATATGGCCTCAACATTACTAAGTCAAAAATGAACAGCATTGTAAAGACAGACAAATCTTAAATCATGGTATAAGATTTGAACACACTCTTTTCAGTGATTGTATGAGGACAATGAAAAAAGCTGAACTCATTGACAAGTGAAAAATACATATTTCTGTCATTTGCATAAGAAATATTTCTCAAAATTAACCATATATTTGACCATAAATTAATTCTCAATAAATTTCAAGTGCTGGAGTCATAAAGTGATTCAAATTCAAATGAATAGGAATGTTTACCAAAAGGTAGATAGAAAAATCTACATATATTTGTAAAGTAAGAAATTATTTCCCAATAAGCTTTGACCCAATGGACTTAGAATTCACTGATGACTCATCTCTGAACCATTTATTATTATGTGATTGTAGACTGATAATTTTTCTCACTTTATTATTCTTTCTTCCTTTATTAGTTGGCATGCTGTAAGGAAGGATTTTCTTGCCCACTTTGTTATTCATTTATTTGTATTGGTAAAGACTCCTAAATTCTTTTGTAATCAATGTAACTTAATTTATTCCTATCCTTAATTATTTTGATGCTCAAGTCATCCCAGATTTGTCCAGTGAGAACCCCTTTGATATGTCCCTTCAGTACTCTGAGCATTTCCTTACTTTCTGCCATTGATTTTACCAGGTTTACTCTCTCTTTTCCATATCCCAGTTTTGCAATCAGTTATTTCATACAAGGAACCCCCCCCCTTTTTTTAGTGGTCAAATGTTTTATAAACCAATAAGAAATCTTGGTATAGTCCTTGCTACTAGGATATGGTTACTTCTATATATGCCTTTAATTCCTATCTAGTAACACAAGACTCTTCCACTACTTTCCCAATTCCTTGTTATTCCTCATTTTTCTCCCAGTGAGTAATGTGGTCCTCAAAAGCATCAGTATGTTTATTTACTATTTATATTTTCTAAATCCTACAATATAAAAATTCACTTCAGAATTGCTATCCTCATACCACTCAGTAAATAAAATGTTATGTTTAAAATTGCATTACAGTATTTTCTGTCTTTAGATGTTTCCCACTGAGGATATAGATCAAAGCTCTGTGTCCAAACTGCTGGAATTAGGATGAATTTTTTTCTTCTATGTGGTTCTGTCACCAATTCTTTGCAGTTAGGGATTGTTTTGGTTTCTGTATACATTCAGTATTGATTTACCCTATCTTGTTGCCTTTCTTTTTTAATACATAAAACCTCAGAGGTTTTTAATATGTAAAAACTTAAAAAGAAAACAACACCTTAATATAATGTCCTAAAAGTCAAAAGTATGCAAATGGTATACTCAGAGAAATGTCACTCTTTCTTTTCTCTGTTGGTTAACCCATTCACTGATTTCTGGAAAATACTTTGAAGTTTCCTTTTGCCAAAAAAAAAACTATATATATTTCTGTTTATCCTTTCTTAAATAAAAGATAAACTATTACCTACATGTTAACACTTTGCTGTTCTTTACTTGGTAATATGTCCTGGGAATCACTCTCTATCAATTCATAGAAAGATGGTAGATATAAACCCAGATATCATGTAAATGATCTATACAGTCTATTTAATTCCTTCTTCTAATACTCATTAGGACATTTTTTACAGATATATCATAATTTATTTAATCAGTCTCCTGTGTAATGTGAGTATTTAAGTTGTTTCTAATATTTTGCAATTACCAATAATTCCACCAGAAATAATGTTCATACCATTCTCTCTCTAACTCTGTGTTTTGTATTTTTAGAAGTTTAATTTCAGCAAAAATTCCAAGAAGCAGAGTTGATTTATCAAGAGATAAATGTACACATATACATTTCATTAAGGGTTGAGCTGGGTTTTTTTTACTTCTAAGAGAGCAGATTTGCCAAAAATCTTGTTAACGAAGTGTAGTTTAAAACTTTAAATTTTTGCCAATCTAATAAGTGAGATATGCTATCTAAGTACAGTTTTAACTATTTTATTATAGCCGAAGTTGAGCTTGTTTTCATGTTTGTCACTATTAATTCAGTTTTTCACAAAGTGTGTGTTTTGCTCATTATTCTGTTTTTCATATCTTTATTTCTCAATTTTGAAACTCTTTCTAACATCAAAAATAATACACATTTCACATGTAAATGAAAATACTATATTTGCTATTGCTATATCTNTCACTCTTCCTAGCATTCTGTCCATTCCAATTGCTTATACACTTTTCCTGACTTACTTCATCCACAGAAATATCTTAAAATCTATCTACAGATGAATCTCAAATACTTCTATTTATTTCTATTAGATTATCCAGATCTCCAGCTTAAGCTGTATTGAGATGAATGTTGGGTATGTATATTTCAAATGCCATCTCACCAAGATTGTACTCATCACCTTTCTCTCTTTTCCATTTTTACCTCCTCCTACACTTTTGTTTCTCAAGTGTGTTCTCAAAGTAAGATGTGTATAAGAGACAGTCTCATAGTCAGATTAAATAATAAATTACTCATGTTTTCCTCATTTTTTTACATTTAGGCCCCCAGTCCATTTGGAGTAAATGTTTGTCTGTGGTGAGATATCCATTTAATTATTTTTAATATAAATTTATGATGCTTGGGGCTGGTGCACTGGGACACTATTTAATGTTTATCTCCTTCCATATAACCATTCATTTGTCTCATGCTTGCTACTCAAAAAGTCGATCTACTCTGATATATGATGCTATCTTTATAGTATGTGAAATTTTCTTACGTATCTGGGCCTATCTCTGAAGTTTATATTCTATCCTATTAGTATGCCTCTTCGTGTGCTAATTTCACACTGTTTTAATTATGAAAGTTTTATAATAAATGTTATCATCTGATATAATTAATCGCCATTCATTGCTCTTGCTTTTCAGAGCTTGCCTAGAAATTCCAAGATGTTTAATTTTCCCTGTGAGCTTTAACATTAACTTTACTTCCATTTTAAAACATTGTTTGTATTTTGATAGGGGTCTGTTTATAAATTTAGAGGAAATAAACAACTGAATTTTAAAAAAAAATACTTTCTGGGTTATGGCCACTCTGTCTCTCAGACCATACAGCAATCTTATTATATAGTCACTCTCATGTCCTGCTTATCACTATTTATAATCTATCTCATAAGAATTAATCTTGAAACTTTGTCACTCTACTGAAACTGTCTGTGAATTCATTAGTGACTTCTTAATCATTTATTAAATAATTGTAACTTATAAAAGTTTTTGGTCTCAGGATTTCTGTACATACTTAAATGTGTGTACAGAAAACAAAGAACTTTGGTTTATATGAGTTATATCTATTTAGAAATAGATATATATCTGTCTATAAATTAAAATTGAGAAAAATTTAAATTATGTGTGGATTTATTTAAAAATACTAAACCTAATACATGTTAACATAAAAAACATAGCTCTATGAAAAATAGCTATATTTTCCAAAGAAATGAAATTAATGAATAAAGTAGCATTGTCAAACTTTTTTCAAACCTCTTTATCTTCTGGCTTAGAAGACAGTTAGATTCTCATCTTTGCTGCTGTCTCTAATCTGCTGTAATGAGCTGCTTTGGTTAAATTATGTGAATAAAATATATAACCTCATTACAGATAGATAGCTTCAATACAGTAAAATGTTTTAATAATGTTTTCAGATAATAGTGAACACTATTTTTTTTGACGCTACACTAAAATTCAGTAAGTGGTAGTTTCTTAACTTTAGTTGCAATGTGGAATTGAAAGCCATATCACTCAACTTTTCATATGCTGTTACATTAAAATCCACTAATCTGTCTTGCATTTTGAAGAATATTTTATCCATGCTTTCTTTAATAACATCAAATGTAGATATTTTGGAAAATTATTTCACTGAGTTGTACAGATTTTTAAAATGTTAATACAATACCAAAAATCACATGCATTAATAATTCCTACCAATCTGATCAGAAAGCACTCTAAACATAGAGAAAGTATCACGCTTTCCTGGACAGATATAAGTTTCCCAAAGTTCCAATATTCACCTGAAAGCTCAAGCTCTACCATGGTAGCAAATACCATTTCTTTTTTGGTTGACACAACAGATTCAATTCATCCATCTTTGAGAAAATATCTGCCAGTTATCCAAGTATGAATAACCCTAGTGTGTCTTGCAGTCATTCTTTCAAATGAAAATGTTATTCCATTTCATCACATGTATTATTAAAAGGGTCAAAATTTCAAAAAATTAATATTTGTTTCTACTGCTTCATCAAAGACATTCTTAAGTAAAATTGGCTCTTTTTCCTCCCTGAAAGTATGTGGTGGTAAGCAATACAAGAACTTCTTTTACAATTCAGTATCACTAGCTTGACTTCATGCTAAAGTATCAGCCTTGTGTTCTGCAGTCCATGGGGCTGCAAAGAGTCAGATATCCATAACTGACTGAAAAACAACAAAACAGCAGTTTTACTCACCATTATTTTTCAGCATGTAACCACACAGTGAAAACAGAAAATAAAATATTAGTATTATTATGGGAATAGTTTTGACTTCATAAAACCACTGATATTCTTAGAGACACTGAGGTACCCATGGACCAAATTTTAAGAACTATGTTTCCAACTCTAGCTCTCCCTGTGTCATTTGAAACAATGGAAGATGCTTTCCTAATTCTCTCATCCTTTGCATGCTACATCAGTTTTCTTTGGTTTTCCTTTCTTCCATCTTTCTGTCTGCTCTTATCCAATTCATTTTCCACTTTACTCTCACTCTTCCTAGCATTCTGTCCATTCCAATTGCTTATACACTTTTCCTGACTTACTTCATCCACAGAAATATCTTAAAATCTATCTACAGATGAATCTCAAATACTTCTATTTATTTCTATTAGATTATCCAGATCTCCAGCTTAAGCTGTATTGAGATGAATGTTGGGTATGTATATTTCAAATGCCATCTCACCAAGATTGTACTCATCACCTTTCTCTCTTTTCCATTTTTACCTCCTCCTACACTTTTGTTTCTCAAGTGTGTTCTCAAAGTAACAGCATCTCCCATATACCCAAAAAGAAGTCTGAGAATTATTTTAGGCTCGTTCTCTTACTTCCCATAGCAAATAAACATAACCTATTCTTAGTATTTCTCCTTAGTATTTATCACATTCCAGTTTCTCCATTCCCTCAGTTGCTTTCTTTGTTTAAGCTTTTATTGTTAATCATTCAGGCACCCACAACTCCTTCTCTGCTATCCCTGCAGCAGAGATAGTTCTTAGCATATCCAAGATATAGCTTCATTTCCTTAAGTGAGCTAAGTATACCCATGACAATAAGAACTAAAGATTCTTCTCCAAATCTTCATGTTCAATTTTTGAGATTATTTCTTTAAACATTGCTTTTCTGTTATTTCCTCTGTGCCTTGTTTTGTGCTTTGTTTGATTTCCTAATCATCTGGTTTTTGCATATTGATTCACCCTTCTCCTTTAGCCAGGGCTGTTTTGGATTGCTACAGAAAATTCTCTATCATATTAATGATTTAATTATTTGAACAGTCAATAAGTAATTTTGTCCACCTTCATGATTTATTAGTAGCCATAGTCTACAAATTCAATTCATACCCTCAGGATATACCTTCTTTCAACATCTTCTCAACATATGCATAATACATGGTTGATAGTGTTGTTCAAGTGTACTTTTTTGTTTCTTCTACTAGTTTTATGAATTACTGATTGATCAATTTTTCCAGGTTTACTGACATGCAATTTATATATAACAATATATAATTTTAAGGTGTTCAACATGATGATTGGATGTATGCTTATATTGTGAAAAGTTCACGATAATAATGTTACTTAACACATTCATTACCTCACATAGTTACCTTCTGTGTATCTGTGCATGTGGTAAGAATCTTTATGATTTTCTCTCTGAGTAACTTTCAAATGTACCATAAGTATATTTGCTTCTTGCCTCTTCAGGAGATTCTCCAAGATCAGCAAGTAGGTGTGACCCAGGCTCCTTTCAAATTACTCCTTCTGCTCTGGAACCTGGAGCATGTGAGATTTTGTGTCTATTTCCCACAGCCTTCTGGGTCTCCCAAAAGTAAACTCTACTAGCCCAACAATGATCTGGGGGCTCATCTTTCTGGTGTAGGACCTCTGTTCTGGAGAACACAATGTAGTGGTCAGACCATCATTCTTTGGGGAAAACCTCTGCAATTGTAATTACTCTCCTGTTCATAAATGTTGACTATACTATGACTCCACTCCTGCTACCAGTCTTGCTGTGCCATGTGTGTGCTCTGCTGTGCTTAGTCGCTCAGTCATATCCAACTCTTTGTGAGCCCATGAACTGTAGCCTGACAGGCTCCTCTGTCTGTGGGGATCCTCCAGGCAAGAATAGTGGAGTGGCCATGCCCTCCTCCAGGGGATCTTCCCGACCCAGGGACTGAACCCAGGTCTCTCGCATTGCAGACGGGTTCCCTACCATCTGAGCCACCAGGGAAGCCCAAACTTGCTGGAATTCCTTATTTATACCTTAAGTTGTAGAAAATCTTTCCAGGTAGATTCCAGTCTTTCTCATCAATAGCTGCTCTGTAAACAGTTGTAATTTTGGTGTGCCTGTGAGAGGTGAGCTCAGGGTCTTCCTACTCTTCTATTGTTGTACTGTATTTATCTTTAAAATTCCACATATAAATGGACACACACAGCTCAAATTCATGTTATTCAAGAGTCAACTTTATTTAGTTAATGATTTCTGCATCTATATTCATTAGTGCTATTGGCTTGTAGTTTTCTTTTTTGTAGCATCCTTACATGGCTTTGATATCAAGGTAATGTTGACCTCATAACATGATTGTGGGAGTGTTCTCTCTGATATATTTCAAAGAGTTTGAAAAGGATTGGCCTTGATTTATAAAATGTTTGGTAGAATTTATTAATGAAACCATCTGGTACTGGACTTTTCTTTGTTGAGAAGATTTTTTATTACTATTTCATTCATCTTACTCATTACTGGCCTGTTCAAATTTTCTATATTTTCATGATTTATCTTGATAGGTTGTATACATCTAGGTTATTTAATTTCTTGCCATCTAAATTATTTTCAATTCTATTCTGTTGACCTACAAGACTCTCCTTATTTCTGTTCTATGCAATCTTAATTACAATAGCTTTGTAGTATGTTTTGAAATGTGAAAATGCTCCAAATTTGTTCTTTGTCCAATATTGTTTTGGTTATTGGGTCCCTTGAAGTTCCAGATGAATTTTTTAAGCAGTTTGCTAATTTTTGAAAAGCAAAACATATAGTATTTTGATAAGTAAGCACTGAATTTGCTGCTAAGTTAATAGAGTATTGTCATTTTAACAATATTAAGTCTTCCAATCCATGAACATGAGATATCTTTCCATGTATTTAGATATTTTAATTTTTTTTTCAAAAAGTGTTTGCAGTTTCCATTGTACAGATCTTGCATTTTTTTGTGAGTTATTTCTAAATGCTTTATTTTTGGATGTTATTGAAATTTGGATTATTTCATTTATAGACTGTCCATTGCTACTATATACTACTACAGTTAGTTCTTTTCTATTGCTCCTGTATCCTAAGTACTTGCTGAACTTTCTTACTAGTACAAGATCATGTATCTTCAAATAAATATGCTTTTACTTCTTTCTTTAAAATCTAGATATCCTTTAATTTCTTTCCCTCTCCTAAATCCTCTGCTTAAAATCTCCAGTACAAAGTTGAATAGAAGTGGTAAAAACAAAATTGTTTGTTCTGATCTTAGGAGAAGCTCATTCAGTCTTTCATAACGAAGTAAGATTTAGCTGTTGGTTTTTTCATAGATATCCTCTGTAAGGTTGAGAAAATTCCCTCTAATTTTTGTATGGTCATTATTTTATCATAAAAGCACATAAGATTTTGTCTTTTATTCTAGTAATATCACATGCTGCTGCTGCTTCTGCTGCTGCTGCTAAGTCGCTTCAGTTCTGTCTGACTCTGTGAGACCCCATAGACGGCAGCCCACCAGGCTCCTCTGTCCCTGGGATTCTCCAGGCAAGAATACTGGAGTGGGTTGCCATTTCCTTCCCCACTGCATGAAAGTGAAAAGTGAAAGTGAAGTCATTCAGTCGTGTGTGACTCTTAGCAACCCCATGGACTGTAGCCTACCAGGCTCCTCCATCCATGGGATTCTCCGGGCAAGAATACTGGAGTAGGTTGCCATTTCCTTCTCCAATATCGCATGCTACATTGATCAATTTTCACATTTTCATATGCTGACACAACCTTTCATTCCTTGGATAAATCTTACTTGGTGTTTATGTATACTCATTTTTATATGCTGCTGGATTTGGTTTACTAGTGTGTGTTGAGCATTTTTGTACTTATATTAAGAAAAAGTACTGGTCTGTGGCTTTTTAAAAAATATAATGTCTTTGTTTTTGGTATTGGGAATAAAACTGACCTCTTAAAATGAGATGGGAAATAGTTTTTCTTCTTCCATTTTGGAAGATTTTGAATGATTGCTGTTGATTCTTCACATATTTGATAGAATGTACCAATGAAGCCATCTGGACCTAAGCTGTGCTTAATGGAGTTTTTTAAATGTCAAATGGAACCTCTTTACTTGTTATAGGTCTAATTCAGATTTTCCTTTTCTTTGTGGATTAGTCTTCATCAGTTCAGTTCAATTCAGTCGCTCAGTCATATCCAACTCTTTGTGACCCCATGAATCGCAGCATACCAGGCCTCCCTGTCCATCACCATCTCCTGGAGTTCATTGAAACTCACATCCATCGAGTCAGTGATGCCATCCAGCCATCTCATGCTCTGTCGTCCCCTTTTCCTCCTGCCCCCAATCCCTCCCAGCATCAGTCTTTTCCAATGAATCAACTCTTCGCATGAGGTGGCCAAAGTACTGGAGCTTTAGCTTTACCATCATTCCTTAGAAAGAACACCCAGGGTTGATCTCCTTTAGAATGGACTGGTTGGATCTCCTTGCAGTCCAAGGGATTGTCAAGAGTCTTCTACAACACCATAGTTCAAAAGCATCAATTCTTCAGTGCTCAACTTTCTTCACAGTCCAACTGGAAGATATATCCATACATGACCACTGGAAAAACCATAGCCTTGACTAGACAGACCTTTGTTGGCAAAGTAATGTCTCTGCTTTTGAATATGCTATCTAGGTTGGCCATAACTTTTCTTCCAAGGAGTAAGCGTCTTTTAATTTCATGGCTGCAGTCACCATCTGCAATGATTTTGGAGCCCCCCAAAATAAAGTCTGATGCTGTTTCCACTGTTTCCCCATCTATTTACCATGAAGTGATGGAGCCAGATGCCATGATCTACACAGAACTGTACAAAAAAGATCTTCACGACCAAATTTTCATTTCAATCCCAAAGTCTTCATAGCTTATGTATTTTTAAAAATTCGTGTATTTCCATACAAATTACAAATTTTTGTTCTAACTTATGAAAAACGCCATTGGTAATTTGGTAGGTATTACTTTGAATCTGTAGATTGCTTTGGATAGGTTAGTCATTTTGACAATATTGATTCTTCCAATCCAAGAACATGGTATATCTCTCCATCAGCCCTTAATATCCAAAGCAATCTTGAGAAAGAAAAATTGAGTTGAAGGAATCAGGCTTCCTGACTTCGGATTATACTACAAAGATGCGTTAATCAAAAACTTTGGTTCTGGCACAAAAATGAAAATGTAGATCAGTGTAACAGGATTGAAGGTGCAGAGATAAATCCATGCACCTGTAGTGCAGTCTCTTCAATAAATGGTGCTGGGAAAACTGGACAGCTACATGTAAATGAATTAAATTAAAATACTCCCTAACTCCCTCGTGTATGGTGTGTACTCCACCATACACAAAAATAAACTCAAAGGAGATTGAAGACCTAAAGGTAAGGCCAAACACCCTAAAACTCTTTGAGGAACACATAGGCAGAACACTCTCTGACATAAATTGCAGCAATATCTTTTTAGATCCACCTCCTAAGTAAGAAAAATAAAAACAATAATAAACTAATGGGGGGTAAACTTAAAAGGTTTTGCATAGCAAAGGAAACCATAAACAAAATGAAATGACACTCCTCAGAATGGGAGAAAATATTTGCAAACAAAATGACCAACAAAGGATTAATCTCCAAAATATACAAACAGTTCATGCAATCCAATATCAAAAAGCTAATAATCCAGTCAAAAAATGGGTAGAAGATCTAGATAGATATTTCTCCAAAGAAGACATATGGATGGTGAAAAAGAACATGAAAAGATTCTCAATATCATTAGTTATTAAAGAAATGCAAATCAAAGCTATAATGAGGTATCACCTCACATCAATCAAAATGGCCATCTTGAAAAAGATCTATAAACAATAAATACAGGAGAGGGTGTGGAGAAAAGGGAACCCTTCCTACTCTGATGGTGGGAATGTAAATTGTTATAACCATTATGGAGAACAGTATGGCAGTTCCTTAAAAAACTAAAAATAGAACTACCATAGGATCCAGCAATCCCACTCCTGGGTGTACATCCGG
>SJYA01003364.1:107717-120572 GCA_006410615.1 Neotragus moschatus | reverse complement strand
GGTGTACATCCGGAGAAAACCATAAATCAAAAAGATACATGCATCCCAATGTTCACTACAGCACTATTTACAATAAACAAGACATGGAAGCAACTTAACTGTCCATGGACAAAGGAATGGATAAAGAAGATGTGGTGCATATATAAATATATGTGTGTGTGTATGTATGTATACACACACACACACACACACACACAATGGAATATTACTGAGCCATAAAAATAACAAAATAACATCATCTGCAGCAACATAGGTGTACTTAAGAGTCATACTGAATGAAGTAAGTCAGAGAAAGACAACTATCATGATATCACTTAAATGTGGAATCTAAAAAAAAAGGGGGGGTACAATTATACTTATTAACAAAACAGAAATAGAATCACAGATGTAGAAAACAAACTTATTGTTACCAGGGAGATGGGGAGGAGGGATAAATTGGGAAATTGGGATTGATATACGCATACTACTATATATAAAACAGATAACTAATAAGGACTATATACGTCTTCCCTAGTGGCTCAAAGGGTAAAAATCTGCCTGCAGTTCAAGAGACCCAGGTTTGATCCTTGGGCTGGGAAGATCCTCTGGAGAAGGGAATGGCTACCCACTCCAGTATCTTGCCTGGAGACTCCCATGAACAGAGCAGCCTGGCAGGCTACAGTCCATGGAGTCACAAAGAGTCAGACATGACTGAGTGACTAACACTTAAGGACTGTACAGCACAGGAAACTCTACTCAATAGTGTAATAACCTATATGGGAAAAAAATCTAAAGAGTGCCTGTATGTATGAATATAACTAATTCACTTTACTATACACATAAAACGAACACAACATTGCAAATCAACTATACTCCAATAAAAATTATTTTCTTAATTTATTTATTTTAATTGGAGGTTAATTACTTTACAATATTGTATTGGTTTTGCCATACATAAACATGAATCATTTTAAAATTCATGTAGATCTTTTTTGATTAGCTGGCATGCAATTATTCATAGTATTTCCTTATATTTCATTTTATTTCTGTTACGTATCCTCTTCTATTCATGTTTTTAGTACTTTGTACCTTCACTCTTTATTCTGCTAAGTATAGTTACAGTTTTAATAATGTTGACTTTTTCCCCCTAAAATCAATTTTTGTTATTTTTCATTTCATCCTGGAGGACTCCTAATAATATAACTTGTAGGGCACATTTGCAAGCAACAAATTCTTAGTTTTTATTTACTGGAAATATTTAATTTCACTTTCATTTTTAAAGAACAGCTTTGCTAAACATATTGTTGGTTGATAATATTTTTATTTAAGGACTTTGAATATGTTACCTCAATGACTCTTGGCTTCCATGGTTTCTGGTGAGAAAACAGTAAAATTTAGGGATTTCTTCTACATGACACACTGCTTTTCTTTTGCTACTTTCAAGATTCTCCTTTTGTCTTTGGATTTTAACAATTTGACTGTGATGTTTCCAGATATGGATCTTTGTGAGTTTAATATACTTGGGATTCTTTGATCTTCTTGGACATGCAGATGAATGTTTGCTTCCAAATTTGAGAATGTTTTGTCATCATCTTTTCAAGTATTCTTTCTGATCCTTTCTGTTTCACTTCTCTTTTAGGGACACCCATTTTGCATGTGTTGGTACACTTGATGGTGTCTCATAGGTTTCTGAGGCTCTCTTCCTTTTTCTTTATTCATTCTTTTCTTCAGAATGCATTAGCTTATGCTTCAAGAGTCTCTGCCAGTTCAAATCTGTTATTGAGCTTCTGTACTTAATTTTTCATTTCAGTTATTTTGGTCCAGAATTTCTATTTAACATTATTTTATAATTTCTATATATTTATTTGCACTCCTCTTGTTCTTTTGATAAAACTTTATCTCTTTAAACATATTTAAAATAAATACCTTAATATATTTAGTAAGTTCACTGTCTGTGGCCTCCTCTGAAGCAGTTCTATTAATTGCCTTTTTTCTTTGTATAGGTCATACTTTGTTTATTTGTATGTATCATATTTTTTCACAACCTATACATTTTGCTGTTTTTCAATCACTAAGTCATGTCCAACTTTTGCCACTCCATGAACTTCAGCACACCAGGCTTCCCTGTCCTTCATTATCTCCCTGAGTTTGATCAAACTCATGTCCATTGAGTTGGTGGTGCCATCTGACTACCTCATATTCTGTCGCCCCCTTCTCCTCTTGCCCTCAATATTTCCCAGCATTTGGGTCTTTTCCAATGAGTCAGCTCTTTGCATCAGGTGGCCAAAGTATTGGAGCTTCAGCATCAGCCCTTACAATGAATATTCAAGCTTTATTTCCTTTAAGAATGATTGGTTTGATCTCCTTGCTGTCCAAGGGACTCTCAAGAGTCTTTTCCAATACCACAGTTCAAAAGCATCAATTCTTTGGCACTTAGCCTTCTTTATGCTTCAACTCTCACATCTATATATGACTACTAGAAAAACCATAGCTTTGACTATAAAGACTTTTGTAGGCAAAGTGGCATCTCTGCCTTTAAATACGTTGTCTAGGCTTGTCATAGCTTTTCTTCCAAGAATATTTTAATTTTGTGGAGGCAGTCTCCATTCTCTGTGATTTAGATCCCAAGAAAATGAAATCCGATGCTGTTTCCACTTTTCTCCATCTGTTGGCCATAAAGTGACAGGATCGGATGCCATGATCTTCTTATTTTGAATGTTGAGTTTTAAACCAGCTTTTTCACTCTCCTCTTTCACCTTCATCAAGAGGGTCTCTAATTCCTCTTCACTTACTGATATTAATAATATCATCTGCATATCTAAGGTTGATGATATTTCTCCCAGGAATCTTGATTCCAGCTTATGAGTCATCAGCCCAGCATTTCATATGATGTAGAAAAGTTATGACCAACCTAGACAGTATATTCAAAAGCAAAGACATTACTTGGTTGACTAAGGTCCGTCTAGTCAAGGCTATGGTTTTTCCTGTGGTCATGTATAGATGTGAGAGTTGGACTGTGAAGAAGGCTGAGCGCCAAAGAATTGATGCTTTTGAACTGTGTTGTTAGAGAAGACTCTTGAGAGTCCCTTGGACTGCAAGGAGATCCAACCAGTCCATTCTGAAAGAGATCAATCCTGGGATTTCTTTGGAAGGAATGATGCTAAAGCTGAAACTCCAGTACTTTGGCCACTTCATGTGAAGAGTTGACTCATTGGAAGGGACTCTGATGCTGGGAGGGATTGGGAGCAGGAGGAGAAGGGGACGACCGAGTACGATATGGCTGGATGACATCACGGACTCGATGGACGTGAGTCTGAGTAAACTCCGGGAGATGGTGATGGACAGGGAGGCCTGGTGTGCTGCGATTCATGGGGTCACAAAGAGTCGGACACGACTGAGCAACTGAACTGAACTCTTCATATAAGTTAAATAAGCAGGGTGACAATATNCGATATGGCTGGATGACATCACGGACTCGATGGACGTGAGTCTGAGTAAACTCCGGGAGATGGTGATGGACAGGGAGGCCTGGTGTGCTGCGATTCATGGGGTCACAAAGAGTCGGACACGACTGAGCAACTGAACTGAACTCTTCATATAAGTTAAATAAGCAGGGTGACAATATACAGTCTTGATGTACTCCCTTACCAATTTTGACCCAATCCATTTAAGTCTAATAGAGTTTTGCCAAGAAAACACATTAGTCATAACAAGCACCATCTTCCAACAACACAAGAGAAGACTCTACCCGTGGACATCACAAGATGGTCAATAGTGAAATCAGATTGATTATATTCTTTGCAGCCAAAGATGGAGAAGCTCTATACAGTCAACAAAAACAAGACCAGGAGCTGACTGTGGCTCAGATCATGAACTCCTTATTGCCAAATTCAGGCTTAAATTGAAGAAAGTAAGGAAAACCACTAGACCATTCAGGTATGACCTAAATCAAATCTTTAATGACTATACAATAGAAGTGAGAAATAGATTTAAAGGACTAGGTCTGATAGAGTGCCTGAAGAACTATGGACAGAGGTTCATGACATTGTACAGGAGACAGGGAACAAGACCATCCCTAAGAAAAAGAAATGCAAAAAATAGAAATGGCTGTCTGAGTAGGCCTTACAAATAGCTGTGAAAAGAAGAGAAGTGAAAAGGAAAGGAGAAAAGGAAAGATATACCCATTTGAATGCAGAGTTTCAAAGAATAGAAAGGAGAGATAAGAAAGCCTTCTGCAGTGATCACTGCAAAGAAATAGAGGAAAACAATAGAATGGGAAAGACTAGAGATTTCTTCAAGATAGAGATACCAAGGGAACATTTCATGCAAAGATGGGCATAATAAAGTACAGAAAGAGTATGGACCTGACAGAAACAGAAGATATTAAGAAGAGGTGCAAGAATACACAGAATTATACCAAAAAAGATCTTCATGACCCAGATAACCACAATGGTATGATCACTCCCCTAGAGCCAGACATCCTGGAGTGTGAAGTCAAGTGGTCCTTGGGAAGAATCACTACGAACAGAGCTAGTGGAAATGATGGAATTCCAGTTGAGCTATTTCAAATTCTGAAAGATGATGCTGTTAATGTGCTGCACTCAATATGCCAGCAAATTTGGAACACTCAGCAGTGGCCACAGGACTGGAAAATGTCAGTTTTCCTTCAAATCACAAAGAAAGGCAATGCCAAAGAATGCTCAAACTACCACACAGTTGCACTCATCTCACACGTAAATAAAGTAATGCCCCAAATTCTCCAAGCCAGGCTTCAGCAATATGTGAACTGTGAACTTCCAGATGTTCAAGCTGGTTTTAGAAAAGGCAGAGGAACCAGAGATCAAATTGCCAACATCCGCTGGATCATGGAAAAAGCAAGAGAGTTCCAGAAAAACATCTATTTCTGCTTTATTGACTATGCCAAAGCCTTTCACTGTGTGGATCACAATAAACTGTGGAAAATTCTGAGAGAGATGGGAATACCAGACCACCTGACCTGCCTCTTGAGAAANAGCTGGTTTTAGAAAAGGCAGAGAAACCAGAGATCAAACTGCCAACATCTGCTGGATCATCAAAAAAGCAAGAGAGTTCCAGGAAAACATCTATTTCTGCTTTATTGACTATGCCAAAACCTTTGACTGTGTGGATGACAATAAATTGTGGAAAATTCTGAAAGAGATGGGAATACCAGACCACCTGACTTGCCTCCTGAGAAACTTATTTGCAGGTCAGGAAGCAACACTTAGAACTGAACATGGAATAACAGACTGGTTCCAAATAGGGAAAGGAGTATATCAAGGCTGTATATAGTCACCATGCTTATTTAACTTCTATGCAGAGTGCATCATGAGAAACTCTGGGTTGGATGAAGCACAAGCTGGAATCAAGATTGCTGGGTAAATATCAATAACCTCAGATATGCACATGACACCACCCTTATGGCAGAAAGTGGAGATGAACTAAAGAGCCTCTTGATGAAAGTGAAAGAGGACAGTGAAAAAGATGGCTTAAAGCTCAACATTCAGNCAATAACCTCAGATATGCACATGACACCACCCTTATGGCAGAAAGTGGAGATGAACTAAAGAGCCTCTTGATGAAAGTGAAAGAGGACAGTGAAAAAGATGGCTTAAAGCTCAACATTCAGAAAATGAAGATCATGGCATACGGTCCCATCACTTCATGGCAAATAGATGGAGAAAAGGTGGAAACAGTGCCTGACTTTATATTTTTTGGCTTCAAAATCACTGCAGATGGTGATTGCAGCCATGAAATTAAAAGATGTTTACTCCTTGGAATGAAAGTTCTGACCAACTGAGACACAGCGTATTAAAAAGCAACAAAGGTCCATCTAGTCAAGGCTATGGTTTTTCCAGTGGTCATGTATGGATGTGAGAGTTGGACTGTAAAGAAAGCTGAGTGCCAAAGAATTGATGCTTTTTAACTGTGGTGTTGGAGAAAACTCTTGAGAATCCCTTGGACTGCAAGGAGATCCAACCATCCATCCTAAAGGAGATCAGTCCTGAATGTTCATTGGAAGGACTGATGCTGAAGCTGAAACTCCAATACTTTGGCCACCTGATGCATAGAGCTGACTCACTGTAAAAGACCCTGATGCTGGGAAAGATTGAAGGCAGGAGAAGCGGACAACAGAGGATGAGATGTTTGGATGGCACCACCGACTCAATGGAGATGAGTTTAACTAAACTCTGGCAGTTGGTGATGGACATGGTGGCCTGGCGTCCTGTGATCCATGGGGTCATGAAGAGTCAGACACAACGGAGCAACTGAACTGAACTGAATTGTTCCATGTCCAGTTCTCCTGCTGCTTCTTCTGCATACAGGTTTCTCAGGAGGCAGGTCAGGTGGTCTGGCATTCCCATCTCTTTGATAATTTTCCACAGTTTGTTGTGTTTCGCACAAAGGATTTAGCATAGTAATGAAACATTTTCTTTCTTTGGAATTTCTTTGCTTTTTCTATGATCCAGCGGATGTTAACAATTTGTTCTCTGGTTCCTCTGCCTTTTCTACATCCAGTTTGTACATCTGGAAGTTCTCAGTTTGCATATTGCTGAAGACTAGCTTGAAGGGTTTGGGGCATAATCTTGCTAACATGTGAAATGAGTGCAATTGTATGGCAATTTGAACATTCTCTGTCATACATTTTAAATGCTGTAACTTAGTGGTAAAGAACCCATCTGCCAATGCAGGAGACATAAAAGATATGGATTTGATCCCTGGGTTGGGAAGATCCCCGGGAGAAGAGCATGGCAATCCACTCCAGTATTCTTGCCTAGAGAATTCCATGGACAGAGAAGATCGTGAGCTACAGTCCATGGAGTTGCAAAGAGTCTGACATGACTGAAGCGACTTAGCACAATTTAACAATTTTAGTATCAGTTTCTTTCTCCCAAAGGTTCAATGTTATTGCTGTTTGTAATTGTTGCTGATTTTTTCTTTTGTCACTTCTCTGTACTAATTCTGTGAAGAGGGCATTCTTTGCTATGTATAGCCACTAAGTTTTTGCTAAGTTAGTTCCATGGTCAGCTAATGATCAAGAGAGGTTTTCTGAAGTGTCTGGACCTATAAATCTCCCAATCTTTGTCACAAGGTTCTTTAATTCTTGCTTGCACAGAGCCTCAAGGCAAGCTTTAGTTGAGCATGTAGGGCCCTCATAGAGTTTCCTTAAGTCTCCATTACAGCACTACCCATGCATATGGCCTTCTGAATTCCCAGAAATATTTTATAACTTTGAAAATACCCTTATGGAAATCTCATGACATGGATTTTCTTCATAAGTTCTCTGTTCAGTATGTTTTCTACCTCAAGTTGTATCACCACCTCAAGCAAGTGCAATGATTCCCAGAAAAAAAAAAAAAAAAGAAACCTGTTTGTGATGAATGAACACAAAGACAGATCAAATAATGACAAACTCTGCAAGTGGGGTTTTCCAGGACATGGAAAAAGATGTCAAAAAAAAAAAAAAAAATTCTTGGGAATGGGGTTTTGGAAGATCTCCAACTCTTTTCTGACCTTTAAAGTAGCTGCTCAGCTGCCAATCTTCAGTGTGATTGCAGAACAGTTATTTTCCAAGACTACAGCAGAACTTGGAGAAAAGGAATGAAAATAAGGCAAGTTTAAATGCCAAAAGTTCTTATGGAAATAGAACTTTTTTCTTGAATAATGCTCCCCAAATTATTGAAAGTCTTTGGCTTATTTCCAGAGTTCTGATAGGTTGATTTTGACAATATTTTCCAGTGTTCTCATTGTTTTTATAGATAAGAACTTTTTTTTTGTCTTTATTCTACCATTTCCACCACTGTCACTCCCAGTTGTACCATCATTCTTTAATCTCTTTTTGTCTTTATAATTAAGCTAGGTGTCTTATAGATAGAATATAGTTGAGTCATTTATTTATCTAATCTTGCAATCTCTACTGCTCATATTTACATCTTTTATATATTAATATAATGTGATTATTGGTATAGTTGAATTTAAATCTAAACTTTTGCTATTTATTAATATTTGTCCCATTTGTTTTACTGTTGTTATTGTCTGTCTTTGTTGTTGTTGTTGTTCTGTCTTTTTTTCAATACCTCATAACTTCAAAGTCTCTTTTATTAACTCTTTCATTTCCTGATCAGCAATTGCTGCTTCAAGGTTCTTTGCATATCTAATACTTTTAATTGTATGCCCAGCACTGTGGATATTATGTTATAGAACACCTTGATTTTGTCAATTTTCCCTCATAATTATTAAATTTTATTCTAACTGAAAATTAATAACCAGCATATCACCTGGGTACTGTGTCAGACTTTGTTTGGGGAAAAGGCTGTTTCACGTTACTCTTACTCCTAGAGAAATATTTCTTATTCCTAGGGCATGGCCTTAATTTAGTCTCAATGAAAGGCTCTGAGTATTTTCCAAAGGCAGTCTATTATGTTTGTACAATCTCTAAAACCTCAGCTTTGCTTTCCTGCCTTCCAATGAGGCTTACCTAGGTCATTTTCATTTCGGGAGTTGGCCACAGTCATGAGAAGAAATTTAATGAAAGTTTTAAAGAATCCCTTGTGTCTGTCCACTCTCTCCTGACATAACACCCACATTTATGTCTCCATTCACTTCTGAAATGTTATTTCTGTCTCAGCTTCCCAGCAAAAGTGCTACTCTTTTATTGGGCTCTATTTCCTTAAAAGATGAAATTGTTCAACAGGAGGAAGCTCATGTGAATGTGAGCGCAAATATGGGCTTCCTTTCTCTTAAAGATTGTAGCTTTGCACTTTAGCTTATCCAGTGAGTAGAAACAATTGTTCAATGTATTTGGTGTGGCCTTGTATTCTCCCTTTTGTTGCCGAGGTATAATTTACATACTATAAAATATGCATATTTTTATGTATAGTGATTGATGAGTAAAAAGAAAAGATAATTTTTATGTAACCATCAGAAAAAAAAACAAGTTTTAAAATAATTCTACCACTCAATAATTGTCCCCCATTCACTTTCCAGGCAATATACCTGTACTGGGACAACCATTGTTCTTATCTTTAGTACTAATACTTAGTTTTAACTTTTCCAGATATTCAAATAAACATAAATAAGCTGAATTATTCTATGTGTTTATCATCTCTTTTAAATATAACGATTTTGAGATATATCCATCTTGTTGCACTTATCAATAACTTGCTCTTTTTTATTGATAAGTAACTATCATCACAGGAATATAGTACCATTTGTTTATTTAATTATCTCTAGATGGATATTTAACTTCTTTTCATTTTGGGACTATTAGGAATAAAATTGATATGAGAATTCTTTATGAAAGTCTATTTTAGGTTCATTTTTATTTCTCTTGGGTAAATACTTAGGAGTAGGATTGCTGGGTCAAAACAAAGATGTAAGTGTATCTTAATTTTTTTTAAAAAACTATCAAACCAGTTTTCAATAACAGTACTGTTCTGTATTCCCACAAGCAATATGTGAGCTCTAGTTGCTCCATGACTTCATTGCCACTTGGTAATGCCAGATTTTACTATTCTTTAGCTGATTGTAGACCAAACGAGTGGAGAAGGCAGTGGCACCCCACTCCAGTACTCTTGCCTGGAAAATCCCATGGACGGAGGAGCCTTGTGCGCTGCCATCCATGGGTCGCTAGGAGTCGGACACGACTGAGCGACTTCACTTTCACTTTTCACTTTCATGCATTGGAGAAGGAAATGGCAACCCACTCCAGTGTTCTTGCCTGGAGAATCCCATGGATGGAGGAGCCTGGTGGGCTGCTGTCTATGAGGTCGCACAGAGTCAGATATGACTGATGTGACTTAGCAGCAGCAGCAGANGCGACTTCACTTTCACTTTTCACTTTCATGCATTGGAGAAGGAAATGGCAACCCACTCCAGTGTTCTTGCCTGGAGAATCCCATGGATGGAGGAGCCTGGTGGGCTGCTGTCTATGAGGTCGCACAGAGTCAGATATGACTGATGTGACTTAGCAGCAGCAGCAGACCAAACCAGTGTCTCCTGCTTGACAAGCAGATTCTTTACCATTGAGCCATTACCCAAGGCCTAACACACACACTAGTTGCTCCGTGACTTCAGTGCCACTTGGTAATGCTAGGATTTTGTTATCCTTTAGCTAATTGTAGACTTACAGAAAAGCTGCAGAATAGCACAGAGTCCCCCTTACACCCTTCATCCTACTTCACTGAATGTTAACATTTTGTATAGCCAAGGTAAAATTATCAAAAACAGGAAATCAACATGTGATACAGTATTATTAACCAAAGTACAGATTTTGTTCAAATTTCACAAAATTTTATGCTAGTGTCCATTATTTGTTTTCATGTCTTATTCAGTAGTCATATGGTATTTGGCTGCATTGAGCAGCTTCAGCTGCATGCAACAAATTCTGATAAATTCTCTTTTCATTTTTATTCTGCTACAAATATTTTCTAATTTTCCTTGTTATGGCTTCTTAGATACACCCAACATTTAAAAGTGGACACTTAATTTCCAAATACATGGGGTATTTAAAGTATCTTTTGATATTAATTTATCACTTAAATGTTTTCATCTCTGCAATCACCTTCTGTTTTTTCAGTTTTGTAACTTTATTGAGGCTTGCAATGGCTAAATCAAAATGCTTTTTGGTAAATGTCACATTGCACTTAAAAATATGTTGGTTATTTTCAAATATCTTTTGATATCGATTGCTAACATAATTTCACAGTGATAAAGTAAACTTCATGATTTCAGTACCTTTAGACCATGAAATTTTGCATTTTGTTTTGTGTCCCTGGATATGTTCCAGTGTCTCCTGGTTTATAGACTGGGAGTTTGAATACAACTTGCATCCTGCTGTTGTGTGAAAGTTGTATAAATCTTATTTATGTTGAATTGATTCATAGTGCTTTTCAGGTCTATTATATCTTTCTACTTTTCTGTCTATTCGTTCTAATTTTTAAGAGTTTGATAGTGAAAGTTGCTCATGTTCGACTCTTTGCAACCTCATGAGCTGTACAGTCCATGGACTTATCCAGGCCAGAATACTGGAGTGTGTAGCCTTTCCCTTCTCCAGGGNGTGGGGTCACTTCCAAGGCGGTTCCCTCTGTTTAGCTTCTTCTGTTTGCTGGTTTCTTCAGTGTCTGATTTCCGCGCTGACACAAGGGGGATGATGGGAGTCACTTTTTTCTTTTTTTAAGGCTCACTAGGTCATTCACGCTGTGGGGAGGGAGGGGTGCTGCTACCAGTTAGCACTGGCATGTATTTGCAGTGTCTCAGCCACCCTGGGCATGCCCCTACACACGGCGCACACCACTCAAGCTCAAAGTTTCTCTGCCGAGTACCATCTGCGGCCGGCCCTATGCTGCATGCATCTCACTGTTTTAAGCCACTCAGGCTCTACTTTTCTGCGCCGGGCACCACTTGAGGCCAGCCCGCAGACTGCTCAGGCTCGCACCCCGGTAATCCCAGGTTCCCCTGGGCCTGCACTCTGCGCCCTTCCTGGGACCAAGTAGTTCAGGTGTTTGGTGGGCGCAGTCACACTCCTTGTTGCCTTCTCCTGCTGCTCAGCTTTCTGGGTGTACCACTGGCATCCCTTTCTTAGGCAGAAAGTGTTTGTCCGGCACCCCAAAGTATTAGTTAGCAGAGAAGCCTGCCTGGAGTTTGGCAAGCAAAGTCTCTCCGGTTCCGCTATTGCCACTTTCTAGCCCTTACAGCTCTGGCTGCCTGCCACCAGCGGGGGATGGACTGCAGTGGCTATTTCTGTTCCGCCCTTTGTTCTGTGCGCGGTCCTGGCGGTGTCTTATGTTAGAGCTTTTCGCGTGGTAACTGTCCCGCGGTCTGCTGTGCTAGCCCAAGTTAGTTCGCTCTGGTTACGTGCGGGGTGTTCAGGCCCGATTCTTAAGCACTGCAGCCCGCAGCCCGCGCACCTCCCTGCCCAGCCCCCACCTGTTAATGGCGGATGCAGGCGTCTGCTCTGTCTTTTCCGCTGGGGGAGTTACTATTGGGTTCTTAATCTGTTAGTTTTAATTTTCTTTTTTCTTCTCTGTTATGTTGCCCTCTGTGCTTTCAAGGCTTGCCACAGATTCGGCAGTGAGAGCTTTTCCTGGTGTTGGGAAACACCTCTCTTTCTTAAAACTCTCTTCCCGGGACAGGACTCCCTTCCTGGGACGGAGCTCCCTCCCTAGCTCCTTTGTCTGTTTCTCTGTCTTTTGTATTCTTCCTACCTGCTTTTGAAGACAATGTTCTGCTATTCTGGATGCCTGACGACCTCTGCCAGCATTCAGAAGTTGTTTTGTAGATTTTCCTCCGCGTTGAAATGTTCTTTGGATGAATTTGCTGGGGAGAAAGTGGTTTCCCCATCCTATTCCTCTGCCATCTTACTACTCCTCTCTAATTCACTGAACATTTTAAATACTTACTTTGAGACTCAACCCTTAAAAAAAAATTGTTGAGATATAATTGATGTATAACGTTATATTAGTTTCAAGCATACAATATGATGATTTGACATTGGTATATATTATGAAATGATCACCACAAAAAGTTAACATCTGTCACCAAACACAGCTATAAATTTTTTGTGTGATGAAAAAATTTAAGATCTCAGATCTAGTCTCTTAAATCCAATCTTTGTGGCCAATAAATATAGTTTAGTTATATTGACTTCTCTTTTCACTAATTGTGCTTCCCACCTTTCTGTTCCTTTGGATAGCTGATAATTTTTGATTTAAAACCAGACATTGTTGTATTTTGTGATAGTCTAGAGTTGTTTTCTCTTGTGAAGATTATTGTTTTTGCTTTATACTAAGCAGTTATCCTTCTGGACTCAAACTATAAAACTTGTGTCCCCCACATTATGCAGTATCTAATATCTCC
>SJYA01003364.1:83471-104743 GCA_006410615.1 Neotragus moschatus | reverse complement strand
ACCACTTCAGACTTCAGAAATGTAAAAAACTTAAAATAGTACAATTTCATTCACCAAGTCTTTTCTTTTTGCTCTTTTTTCATATATGCTATTTCTACATATAGTATTGACATAACCTTAAATTTAAATTATTTTTGTTTCCAAGCTGCATTTATACATTCTAAGAAATTAGGATAAAACAAAAAGTAGTCTTTCATATTTAGTTACATATTTACCATTTTATATGCTCCTCTTTCCTTTTACATATCTGAATTTCCTCCTGGTATCACCTCCATCAACCTCTAAAGACATTCTTTTAATGAAAATCTATCAGAAACAAACTATTCCAGCTTTTAGTTTACCTGAAAAGCATCTTAATTTTACCCTTCTTTTTGAAGGATCTGTTCACAGAATATAAACTTATGGGTTGACAGGTGTGTTTTGTTTATATTTATTCTCTCAAAAAAAGTTTGTCTTCTGTTTTCCGTGGAATCTCTGTGAAAGTTCTTGGATATGTCTATATTAATCCTCTCTATGAAATGTGTCATTTTTCTCTGGCTATATTTTAGATTTTTTATTTGTATTGTTTGTAAGTACTTTGAGTATAATATTCTTACATTTTATTTTCTTTGGGTTTATTCTACTAAAGATTTCTTGAGCTTCATAGACCTATAGTTTAATACTTTTCACCAAATTTGAGAAGTTTTTACCATTATTTCTTCAAATTTTTGTCTGTCCCATTATATATCCGCTTCTTCTGAGATGCCAGTTACATGTGTATTAACTTAGTGTCAGTGTTAGTTGCTCAGCGATGTCTGACTCTTTGCAACCCTGTGTACTCTAGCTCACCAGGCTCCTCTGTCCATGGAGTTCTCCAGGCAAGAATA
Organism: Neotragus moschatus; assembly: GCA_006410615.1. Classification (NCBI taxonomy): domain Eukaryota; kingdom Metazoa; phylum Chordata; class Mammalia; order Artiodactyla; family Bovidae; genus Neotragus; species Neotragus moschatus. The sequence goes on along the minus strand of SJYA01003364.1, from coordinate 103,877 downwards.
TTGGAATGGAGAGCCATTCACTTCTCCAGGGGATCTTCCTGACTCAGGGATTGAACCAGGGTCTCCCAAATTGCAGGCAGCTTCTTTACTGTCTGAGCCACCAGATATTTAGTGTTTTACATTATCCCACAAGTCACTGAAACCCTATTTTTGATTTTTTTTCTTTTTGTTCTTCTGATTAATTTGTGTAAATATCTCCAAGTTCATGATTCCTTTCTTCTGCCATCTCCACTTATCTGTTAAACTTGTCCAGTTTATTTTTCATTGGGACCACATTTGCTTTAAGTCCTCAAACCTCTTAATACCATTTGCTATCAGTTCCTTATCTGATTTCTTACCCAACATTAGGTGGTCCATAGAGTCTTTTTTTCATTGACTACTTTTTTAGGTGATTAATATAGTAATTTCCTATTTCTTAGCTTATCTAATTTTTTTGTAATTTTATGCAGAGCAGTGTAAATGATACATTGCAAAGAATGTGGAATATATTGTTTCTTTTAAAGAGTGTTCAATTTGGGGCTGGCATACTATTAATTTATTGTCTGTTCTTCTCAATCCTGCTGAAGTTCAGTTTTAGGTTTTATTATGGTGCATCTTTAAAGGCATGGTTGTTCTTTTGTTTCAACTGAATCATCAAGGTTTAAATGATGTGTTAATGTAGTCTCTTCCTTCTGACTGGGCCAGATTCTAACTTCTAGGACTATATAACTTCTAGTATCTTTGTTCTATTCTTGTCCCCATAGCTACCACTTTCTGCTAGGCATTATGGAGTCTCATCTGTGGATGTGCAACCTAGTCCTCAATCAGGTTCCTGGCAGGTATGCTCATAAATAGTTCTTGATCTTCTCTTCTACATGGTTCCCTCTTCTCTTATACCCTTCCCAGGAAGTCTCAGATGCTTTGGCAGCCCTGAACTCTGATTCTGCCTCTTAGTTCAGCAGGAGACTCAATCCTGTTTTGGACTCCACTTCTCTATGTCAGAGTCAAGAAACTACCTACAGAAAGAGAGGAGTATGGTATATAAAGGCTTTATCTCATGTGTTTCCCTTAACTTAAAAAGCAAAATTATACACCAACTATTGCCAAATGCCTGAAAAAAAATTGTCTCATATATTCTGTCTAATTTTATCATTGTTTTTGTAAGGATAGCATGTCTGATGGCAAGAACTCTGCCATCGCTGAAAAGAAAAAAAAGTTGAATTTGAAATAATTTATTTCTTCATTTTGATTAAATGTGAATGCTATATATTGACTGTCTTCAAGTGCATTGGTCATTACTTCTATTGACGCCATTTCTTTCTCCAGGGGATCTTCCCAACCTAGGGATTGAACCTGGGTCTTCTGCATTGCTGGCAGATTCTTTAACATCTGAGCCACCAGTTCAGTTCAGTTCAGTCACTCAGTCGTGTCCAACTTTTAGCGACCCCAAGGACTGCAGCACGCCAGGCCTCCCTGTCCATCATCAACTCCTGGAGTTTACTCAAACTCGCATCCATTGAGTCGGTGATGCCACCCAACCATTTCATCCTCTGTTGTCTCCTTCTCCTCCCCCCTTCAACCTTTCCCAGCATCAGGGTCTTTTCAAATGAGTCAGTTCTTTGCACTGGGTAGCCAAAATATTGGAGTTTCAGCTTCAGCATCAGTCTTTTCAATGAATATTCAGAACTGATTTCATTTAGGATGGACTGGTTGGACCTCCCTTCAGTCCAAGGGACTCTCAAGAGTCTTCTCCAACACCATAATTCAAAAGCATCAATTTTTTGATGCTCAGCTTTCTTTATATTCCAACTCTCACATCCATATATGACTACAGGAAAAACCATAGCTTTCACTAGATGGACCTTTTTTGGCAAAGTAATGTCTCTGCTTTTTAATATATTGTCTATGTTTGTCATAGCTTTTCTTCCAAGGAGCAAGCATCCTTTAATTTCATGGCTGCAGTCACCATCTGCAGTGATTTCTGCAAAGATGGGTACAATAAAGGACAGAAATGGTATGGGCCTAACAGAAGCAGAAAATATTAAGAAGAGGTTGCAAGAATACACAGAACTATACAAAAAAGTTCTTCACGACCCAGATAATCATGATGGTGTGATCACTCACCTAGAGCCAGACATCCTGAATGTGAAGTCAAGTGGGACTTAGGAAGCACCACTATGAATAAAGCTAGTGGAGGTGATGGAATTCCAGTTGAGCTATTTCAAATCCTAAAAGTTGATGCTGTGAACGTCATACACTAAATATGCCAGAAAATTTGGAAAACTCAGCAGTGGCCACAGGACTAGAAAAGGTCAGTTTTCATTCCAATCCCAAAGAAAAGCAAAGCCAAAGAAAGCTCAAAATACCACACAATTGCACTCATCTCACACACTAGTAAAGTAAATCTCAATATTCTCAGGCTTCAATAGTATGTGGACTGTGAACTTCCAGATGTTCAAGCTGGTTTTAGAAAAGGCAGAGGAACCAGAGATCAAATTGCCAACATCTGATGGATCATCAAAAAAGCAAGAGAGTTCCAGAAAAACATCTACTTCTGCTTTATTGACTATGTCAAAGCCTTTTACTGTGTAGATCACAACCAACTGTGGAAAATTCTTAAAGAGATGGAAATACCAGACCAACTGACCTGCCTCTTGAGAAATCTGTATGCAAGTCAGGAAGCAACAGTTAAGACTGGACATGGAACAACAGACTGTTTCCAGATAAGGAAAGGAGTAGGTCAAGGCTGTATATTGTCACCCTGCTTATTTAACTTATGTGCAGAGTGCATCATGAGAAACTCTGGGCTGGATGAAACACAAACTGGAATCAAGATTGCTGGGAGAAATATCAATAACCTCAGATATGCAGATGACACCACTCTTATGGCAGAAAATGAAGAAAAACTAAAGAGCCTCTTGATGAAAGTGAAAGAAGAGAGTGAAAAAGTTGGCTTAAAACTCAGCATTCAGAAAACTAAGATCATGGCCTCTGGTCCCATCACTTCATGGGAAATAGATGAGCCACCAGGGAAGCCCTCTATTGATGCCATTCAATGATTTTTTTTTTAATAATGAATATTTTCAGTTTTATAGAATTTCCTCTTTTCTTTAGTTTCCACATCTATCCTGAAATTCCCACATCTATTATCATGTGTTTATTTTTTAGTAGATTATTTAATATTATTTATTTATCATTGTTAAAGACTGTTAGTTTCAATATCTTGGTCATGTGTGGATCTATTTCTATTAACTTATTTTATTCTTGACTGTGGGTCACATTTGTCTGTTGTACATTTAGTAATTTTATAAACACATTCTTATGGAGGCTTCATTTTTTGCTTTTTTATGGTGGGTTCCAAGTTTGCTTTTATTCCTAAAGTAAATCCTTCAATATTAAGAATTTGGCTTTTTTCCTAAGGCATGCTCCATCTGAGTATAGATGAAAACGATAAGTTGGTTTGATGCAAACTCCCAACTCTATTTTTTCTCCAATAGAAAGCTATTGAGATCTCTGTTAAATATTTTCAACCTCTCAAATGTTGCTTACTCCATGAGTTCCTTGGAGAGTCACCAATAAAGGACTCAGGTGCCAAAAAAGAATGTGAAGGAACAGAAATTTTAAGACTCCTCTTCCCTGTAGCTTGTCCTTTTTCTGATTGCACAGTGTCCTGTAGTTTCTACCTGCTTTTCAGTCACTAGAAATTATTTTCAAATGTTTTTTTTTAATTTTGTTCAGATTTATGACTGTGGTCAGCAGAAGAGCTAGTCTTCTGTAGCTTAGTCTTCTATAGCTAGTCTTCTATAGCTATTATTAGACTTACAACTAGAAGTTTGTAACTTTTGAGACTACCTTGATTCAATTCCCCCTCTTTCCAACTCCCACATCTGGTAACCACAAATCTGATCTCTTTTTCTAAGAGTTTGTTTTTGAAATGTAATTGACCTACAACCCTGTGTTTGTTCCTGGTACACAACATAGTGTCTCAATATTTCTATACATTTCAAACTCATCACTGTGAGAAGTCTAGTTACAGTATGTCACCATACAAAGACATTACCTAATTATTGACTATATACACTGTACTCTACATTTTTATACCCATAACTCATTTATTTTTAACTAGAACTCTGTACCTAATCTCCCTCACCAATACTCCCCTTCCCTACACCCCTCCTCTCTGGAAAAAACGTGTTTGGCCTCATGTCTGCGACTGTTTCAGTTTTGTTACATTTGTTCATTTTGTCTTTTACCCACATATAAGTGAAATCATATGGTGTTTGACTTTGTATGACTTTTTTCACTTAATATATTACCCCATAGTTCCATCCATGTTGTTGTAAATGGCAAAATTTCATTTTTTTAATTTATGGCTGAGTAATGGCTCATTCTGTGTGTATATACTTATACCACATCTTCTTTATCCATTCATATATTGATGAGCACTTGGGTTGCTTCCATTGTGTTGGCTCTTATATACAATACTTTCATGAACATGAGATGCATAAATCTTTTCGAATTAGTGTTTTTTGCTATCTTTAAATAAATACCAAGCAGTAAAATTGCTGAATTTTATAGTAGTTCTATTTTTATTTTTTAAAAGGAATCTCCATGCTGTTTTTCATAGTGCCTGAACCAATTTACATTCCCATCAAGAGTGCACAATTGTTCCCTTTTCTCCACATTCTCACCAACAGTGATTATTTGTTGTCATTTTGATAATAGACATTCTGACAGGTGTAAAGTGATATCTCATGGTGGTTTTGATTTATAATTCCCTGATGACTGGTGATGCTGAGGATCTTTTCATGTGCCACTTAGCCATCTGTATATCTTCTTTGGAAAAATATCTGCTTAGGTCCTCGCCAATTTTTTTAAATGGTTGTTTATTTTTGATTTGTGCAAGTTCTTTGTGTATTTTGGAGATAACCCCTTGTTAGTTACATAATTTATCTTCTGCCATTAAGTAGGCAGCCTTTTCATTTTGTTGATAGTTTCTTTTGTTAGGCAAAAGTTTTTTAATTGGATGTAGTTCCATTTGTTTTTCTTTGATGACCTTACCTGAGGAGACTTATTCAAAAAATATTGCTAAGACCAATGATATTAAGCACACTGTCTACACGCTCTTCCTGGAGTTTTATGGTTTCAGGTCTTACATTTAAGTTTTCAATCTATTTTGAGTTTATTTTTATACATGGTCTGTGACAGTAGTTCAGTTTGGGGGCACTCCTAAGATGGCGGAGGAATAGGACAGGGAGACCACTTTCTCCCCCACAAATTCATCAAAAGAACATTTAAACACTGAGTAAATATCACAAAACAACTTCTGAATGCTGGCAGAGGACATCAGGCACCCAGAAAAGCAGCTCATTGTCTCCGAAAGGAGGTAGGAAAAAATATAAAAGACAAAAAAAGAGACAAAAGAGGTAGGGATGGAGATTGGTCCTGGGAAGGCAATCTTAAAAAGAGAGAAGTTTCCAAACACCAGGAAACATTCTCACTGTCAAGTCTGTGGCGAGCCTTGGAAGAACTGAGGGCAACATAACAGGGAGGAAAAATAAATAAATAATTAAACCCCACAGATTACGAGCCCAGTGGTAATTCCCCCAGCAGAGAAGCAGTACAGACGCCTGCATCCGCCACTAGCAAATGGGGGCTGGGCAGGGAGGCGTGGACTGCATAGCTTAGAGTAAGGACCAGGCCTGAATGCCCCGAGAATGCCCCGAGGGCAATCAGAGCGAACTAACTAGGGATAGCAAACGAGACTGTGGAAAGCCCTAAGCTAAGACACCGCCAGGACCCCACACAGAACAAAGGACTGAACAGAATTAGCCAGCTGCAGACTATTCCCCTCCTGTGACAGGCAGCCAGAGCCAGAAGGGGATAATTGCAGCCCGAGAGAGACATTATCTACCAAACTGCAAGCAAGCTTCTTTGCCAACTAAGACTTCTTCGGGTTCTGGACAGTCAACATCCACCTACGAAGGTGGGCTGGTTGTACACCCAGAAAACTGAGTGGCAGGGATGGAGGAAGTGATAAGTCGCAGCAACTGTGCTCACCAAACACCTCATCATCTGAGCTGCTCAGAGCTGGGAAGGGCACAAAACACAGGCCCAACGGAGTCTGAACTTCTGAGGACTACCTGAGTGCCTGAACCTGAGCCGCTTAGACCTGGGAGGTGCAGGCAGCCCAGGGCTGGCCTTGGACATTTCCCAGTGGAGCAACCTAGAGCCTGAGCTGTGTGGGCAGGGAGGGCACACGCGCCATGAGCGGGGGCAGGCCCAGTGTCGCTGAGACACTGCAAGCACACACTAGTGTTATTTTTTTGCAGCGTCCCTACCTCCCCACAGTGCGTCTGAACAAATGAGCCTAAAGAAAGTGAACACCACTGCCCCTCTTGTGTCAGGGCGGAAATCAGACACTGAGAAGACCAGCAAACAAAAGAAGCTAAAACAGAGGGAACTGCCAGGGAAGTGACAGGTGCAATAGATTAAAACCATGTAGTTAGTACTGACTACATAGGAATGGGCCTATAGATCTTGAGAAATATAAGCTGGACCAAGGAACTATACGAAAATGAACTGACCCCACACTGCCCACAACAACACAAGAGAAACTCCTAGATATATTTTTACTATTTTTATGATCTTTTTTTAACTTTAAAAAAAATTTAAGTCATCTATTACTCCTTTAATTTTCATTTCTATAACCTGCTATTACTTTTCAAAAAAAAAAAAAAGACTTTATTTTTTAAAGCAAACTTCATATATATATATTTTTTAATATTTTTGTGATTTTTTTTCTTCTTCTTTTCTTTAATATTGTATTTTGGAAAATCCAACCTCTACTCTAGATTTTTAATCTTTACTTTTTGGTATTTATTATCAATTTTGTACCTTTAAGAACCCAATGTTCAGTACCCATTTTCACTTGGGAGTGAGATTACTGTCTTGACTGCTCTCTCCCCCTGTGGACTCTCCTTTTTCTCCACCAGGTCGCCTCTGTCTCCTCCCTCCCCTTTCTCTTCCCTACCCAGCTCTGTGAATCTCTGTGTGTTCCAGACAGTGGAGAACACTTAGGGAACTGATTACTGGCTGGATCTGTCTCTCTCCTTTTCATTCCCCGCTTTTATTCTCCTAGCCACCTCTGTCTCCTTCCTCCATCTTCTCTTTTCTGTATAATTCCATGAACAACTCAGCAGTCCAGACTGTGGAGCATACATAAGGAAGTGATTACTGGCTAGCTTGCTCTCTCCTCTTTTGGTCCCACCTCATCTCATTCAGAATCTCACCTCTAACTCCCTCCTCCCTCTTCTCTTCTCCATGTAACTCTGTGAACCTCTCTCGGTGTCCCTCACTGTGGAGAAACTTTTTGTTTTTAACCTAGATGTTTTATCAATGGTGATGTATAGAAGGAGAAGTCTTGAGACTACTGTAAAAATAAGACTGAAAACCAGAAGCAGGAGGCTTAAGTCCAAATCCTGAGAACACCAGAGAACTCCTGACTCCAGGGAACGTTAATCGATAGGAGCTCATCAAATGCCTCCATACCTTCCTTGAAACCAAGCACCACCCAAGGGCCAACAAGTTCCAAAGGAAGACATACCAGGCAAATTCTCCAGCAACACAGGAACACAGCCCTGAGCTTCAATATACAGGCTGCCCAAAGTTACTCCAAAACCATTGACATCTCATAAATAATTCCTGGACACTTCATTGCACTTCAGAGAGAAGAAATCCAGCTCCACCCACCAGAACACCGGCACAAGCTTCCCCACCCAAAAAACCTTGAGAAGCCACCTGTACAACCCCACCCACAGTGAGGAATCTCCAAAGTAAAGAGAACTCCACAAACTGACAGAATACAGAAAGGCCACCCCAAACTCAACAATATAAACAAGATGAAGAGACAGAGGAATACCCAGCAGGTAAAGGAACAAGATAAACACCCACCAAACCAAACAAAAGAGGAAGAGATAGATAATCTACCTGATAAAGAATTCTGAATACTGATAGTGAAAATGATCCAAAATCTTGAAATCAAAATGGAATCACAGATAAATAGCCTGGGGGCAAGGATTGATAAGATGCAAGAAAGATTTAACAAGGACCTAGAAGAAATAAAAAAGAGTCAATATGTAATGAATAATGCAATAAATGAGATCAAAAACACTCTAGAGGCAACAAATAGAATAACGGAGGCAGGAGACAGGATTAGTGAAGTAGAAGATAGAATGGTAAAGATTAAATCAGAGAGGAAATACAGCCCAGATTACTGTACCCAACAAGGATCTCATTCCAATATGAAGGAGAAATCAAAAGCTTCACAGATAAGCAAAAGCTGAGAGAACTCAGCACCACCAAACCANTAGAGGCAACAAATAGAATAACGGAGGCAGGAGACAGGATTAGTGAAGTAGAAGATAGAATGGTAAAGATTAAATCAGAGAGGAAATACAGCCCAGATTACTGTACCCAACAAGGATCTCATTCCAATATGAAGGAGAAATCAAAAGCTTCACAGATAAGCAAAAGCTGAGAGAACTCAGCACCACCAAACCAACTCTCCAACAAATGCTAAAATATCTTCTCTAGACACGAAACACAAAAAGGGTGCATAAACCCGAACCCAAAACAATAAAGTAAATGGCAATGGGATCATACTTATCAACAATTACCTTAAATGTAAATGGGTTGAATGCCCCAACCAAAAGACAAAGACTGGCTGAATGGATATGAAAACNAAAATAAGAATCTGCCTGCTTTTCCACTCTTCTGACATTCTCTGGAAAAAGTCTACTCAGGGCTTTAGTCTGCTGCATTCAAAAGAGTGTTTCAATCCAAAGACCTCTCTGATGGCTTTCTAGCCTGCCTGCAGGACTCGTACAGCTGCACATGTGATTGTTTGAGACCTCCCAACCTCGGGAGGCACAGGAAGCTTGAAACATCCTAGGAATGTAGGGGCTTCTGAAGAGTCAAAATCATTAGAATAGGACTGATTAAAGGTTTCATTTGTTGAGCCAATACTTGCTGCCAAATTTTCATATCTTTTATTTGTTGATATAGTTGGTGTATAGAAAAAACAAGTAGCAACATTAGATCTTTGAATTAAGTACCTTCTTTGTTATAACCCACTGCACCTTTGTTCTATAGGGATGTAACTTTAGTGCTTTAAGGAGATGCAGATTAAAGAAAAACACTTCGGGGAAAAGAGATTAACATTCATTAAAGAAAAGAGCCAAAAAGTGTCAGCAAGCCTCTTGGCCAAAAGATAATGTAAATCACCTGAGACCTTTTGTATACAAAAAAGATATAGCTGCCCCCGCATGACTCTGTAGCTTCCATTATGTAAAATTTAGGGTATATATACACCTTTTAAATAATAAAGTGAGAGGGGGGGTTTTTGCACAAGCCTGGCCTCCTCCGTCTCTTTCTCTTGCTCCCTCTCCCTCCCTCTAATTTCAGGCTGAATTCCCATCTGGAACGTGGAGGCTCGCCCTGTCTACTTACTTGTCCCGGCTTCTAAGATCCACACGAGGGGGTGCTCAAGGCGGGGCACCCCCTGATATTCAAGAGGACACCAGTGGCCCCACGTAGATGGTGCAAACCTCTTGTCTCGAGGTTTTATTGGCTTTTCACATAAACCAACTTATTCAGCCTCTTTTCTCCACTTTATTTTCCTACTATACTATTATTTCCTAGATCTTATTTTTCTAAATAAATAAGTTTTTCCTCGCCGACGCCGTCCATGCTTCGAATTCCCTGGACTCCCTGGGGCTGGACCCCAGCACTCATCCAGGGAATCTTCCTGACCCAGAAATTGAACCTGCATCTCTTATGTTTCTTGCATTGGCAGGCAGGTTCTTTACCACTAGTGCCACTTGATGTGTTATTTTTTAATGTATTGTTGAATTCAGCTTGTTAATATTTTGTTAAGAATTTTTGTATCTATGTTCATCAGTGCTATTGGCTATAAATTCCTTTTGTGTGTGTGATATCTTTTCTGATTTTGGCAGCAGGATGATGCATATCTTTTAGAATGAACTTGGAAACATTCCTTGCTCTTTAATTTTTTGTAATATTTTGAGAAGGATAGATGTAAAGTCTTTTCTAAATGTTTGGTAGAATCGCCCTTTGTCACCATCTGTTTTAGAAATTTTGTTTTATTACTGATTTAATTTCATTACTCAAAATTTTTCCATTCATACTTTATAGCATTTCTAGGAATATGTCTATTTCTTCTAAGTTGTCCATTTTATTTGTATATACTTATGGTAATCTTTTTTGATCCTTTGTAGTTCTGCAATGTCTCATTTTTCATTTCTGATTTTATAGGTTTGAACTCTCTTTCATTTTCTTTCTTGATGAGTCTGGCTAAAGGTTCATCAATTTTTGTTATCTTTTTGAAGAACAACATTTTCGTTTCATTCATCTTTTCTATTGTTTTTCTAGTTTCTATTTTATTTATTTCTGCTCTGATCTTTACAATTTCTTTCCTTCTACTGACTTTGGGTTTTGTTCTATTTCTAGTTACTTTAGGAGTAAGATTTGATTGTGTATTTGAGGTTTTCTGATTTCCTGAGGCAGGCTTGTATTATTATAGATATTCCTTAGTGAACTGCTTTTGTTTCATAACATAGATTTTGGATCATTGCATTTTCATTTTCATTTGCCTCTAGATATTTTTTGATCTCTTTGATTTCTTCACAGACCCATTGTTTCTTTTTAGCAGCACATTGTTTAACCTCCATGTTTTTCTGATTTTTTCTTAAAGTTTTTATAAGTTTTTATCTTAAAGTTTTCTAATCTCATAGTGTTGTGATGTTATGTAGCTATGATTTAAAGCTTCTTCAGTTTACTGAAGTTGGCTTTGTAGCCTATCATGGGATCTACCCTGGAGAATGTTCCATGTACACTTGAATGTGTGTTTTGGTGCTTTGGATGCAATGTTCTATATATATTTATTGGGTCTATCCAGTATAAAGTATCGTTTAAGGTCCCTGTTTTTGTTTTTGTTTTTTTTTTACTGATTTTTGGTCTGGATGATCTGTCCATTGATGTACGTGGAGTGTTAAAATCCCCTATTGTTATTTTGTTCCTGTCAATTTCTCTCTTTATGTTTGTTAATGTTTGCTTCATGTGTCTAGGTGCTCCTATGTTGGGTGCATATATATTTACAACTGCTACATCTTCTTTTGGATTGATCTCTTGATCCTTATGTAATGTCCTTCTTTGTCTCTTGAAACAGTCTTTATTTTAAAGTCTATTTTCTTGGTATAAGTGTCAGGAGAGTTTGTAATTTTCTCACTTCTGTCTTGCTGCAACAAAGATTTGAAATAGCACGCCAGTGTTACAGTTCAGTTACAGCTCAGAATTTTATTTGGTAAACAAAGAACAGTATACCCTTGAGGCATGAGGGTGGGCTGACCCCAAAGGAGAGGCCCCAACTTGACTTGGCTCCCCTTTTTTATACATTTTGTTTCCTCCCCCTGGGCCTATCCTATGCAAATTAGGGCTAGCCAGGAAGGGGGCATGATGTTTCAACTGAGAATCTCACTCTTGTCCGTGGATCTTTCTTTTGTTCCCTTTTTGTGGACTTTTCCCCTTTCTTTGTGTGTCTTTTAGCCACTACCATTTTGGACTCCTTTTTCCTATTCTAACTACCTAACAGAAGTATTTGTATGCAAGCTTTCTTTTCATTTCTATTTGCATAGAATAACTTTGTCTATCCCCTCAGTTATAGTCTCTGTGTGTCTTTAGATCTAAAGTGAGTCTCTTGTTGGCAACATAGAAATAAGTCTTTTTTCTGTATCTATTCAGTCTTCTTTTATCTTTTGGTTGAGGCATTTAATTAATTTACATTTAATTATGTATAGATATGTACTAATTGGGCTTCCCTGGCAGCACAGTGATAAAGAATTTGCCTGCCAATGCAGGAACCACTGGTTCAATCCCTAGATTGGGAAGATCCCCTGGAGAAGGAAATGGCAACCCAGTCTAGTATTATTGCCTGGGAAATCCCATGGACAGAGGAGTCTGGCAGGCTATAGCCCATGGGGTCTCAAAGGACTTGGATATGAGTTAGTGTCTAAACAACAAGAAATGTACTGATTGCCATTTTAAAAAATTGTTTGGTGACTGTTTTGCAGTTCTCTTTTATTTATTACAATTCATTTATTCATTTTTGTTCATTTACCATGAACTTTATATGTATACATATATGATTATTTTAAAGTTGTTATCACCTAAGTTCAAATTCATTTTAACAAAACTGAATTTTTATACCCCTCTTATGTCTTCTAATGAGTCTTTTCCAATGAGTTGGCTCTTCATATCAGGTGGCCAAAGTATTGGAACTTCAGCTTCAGCATCAGTCCTTCCAATGAATATTCCAATGAATTTAGTCTTGAATGGTTTGATCTCAAAAGTCTTCTCCAACACCACAGTTCAAAGTCATTAATTCTTTGGCACTCAGCCTTCTTTATGGTCCAACTCTCACATCCATACATGAATACCGGAAATACCATAGCTTTGACTATGCAAACCTTTGTCAGCAAAGTAACATCTCTGTTTTTTAATAGGCAGTCTAGGTTTGTCATAACTTTTCCTTCAAGGAGCAAGCGTCTTTTTATTTCATAGCTGCAGTCACCATCTGCAGTGATTTTTGAGCCCAAGAAAATAAAGTTTGTCACTGTTTCCATTGTTTCCCCATCTATTTGCCATGAAGTGATGGGACCAGATGCCATGATCTTAATTTTTTGAATGTAGAGTTTTAAGCTAGTTTTTTTCACTCTCCTCTTTCATCCTCATCAAGAGGTTCTTTAGTTCTTCTTCACTTTCTGCCATAAGAGTGGTGTCATCTGTATATCTGAGGTGGTAGGGGTAATAATGGTGGTTATGATGACCTCCTTCAGTAGGACTTATGCCAGCACACTCCAGGCCACTCACAGGCAAGTCTGGCTTAGTCTCTTGTGATGTCACTGCTCTTTTCTCCTGGGTCCTGGTACACACAAGGTGTTTGTGTGTGTGTGTGTGTGTGCCCCCAAGAGTCTGTTTCCCTAGTCTTGTGGAAGTTCTGTAATCAAATCCTTCTGGCCTTCAAAGTTAAATTTCCTGAGGATTCTCAGTCCTTTTCCTGGATCCCCAGGTTTGGAAATCTGTTGTGGGCCCTAGAACTTTTGCAATGGTGCGAGAACTTATTTGGTATAATTGTTTTCCAGTTTGTGCATTGTCTGAACAACTCTGTTCTTTTGCCACCTAACACATTCTTTTCATTTCTCTTCTACATTTCTGTATAGGGCCTGATAATTTCTGCCACCCAGTCATGCTATTAGGGCTTCCTCCATGTCTCAGATGGTAAAGAATCTGCCTACAATGCTGGAGACATGGGTTCTATCCCAGGGTAGAGAAGGTCCCCTGCAGAAGGGGATGGCAACCCACTCCAGTATTCTTGGCTAGAGAATCCTATCAGCTATAGTCCATGGGGTCACAAAGAGTTGGACATGCCTGAGTGACTAACCACCACCACCAGTCATATTAATTCTTCTAACAGAAAAGAATAACCATGCTTTATTCCTAGTGTAATTTTTCCAACTATTTCTGACTTGGTCTCCTCAGAGATCTTTACCTATCATACCTATCATCATCACCTTTGTTTTCTATATCTTTAACCTATTCCACTCTATTGGCTTTCACCTTCAATGTATAAGCATATTATTGTATTTTAAATATAATCTTAGTTTCCTCAGTCTTCATTTGCTTGTGAGTAGTGTAGGAGAGGAAAAATAATTTTCCCCTCTAACCTTTGGAGCTCTTGGCTGAAACTCATATAATAAAACACAGTTTAACAAGAGAAAACAAGCGAGTTTATTAACATGTGTATGTTACATATACATGTGCATGCATATACATGAGAGATATCCTTAAAAACTAAATAACTCCCCCAGATGGTGCAAGGCACTACTTAAATACCATCTTCAGCTAAAGACAAGTGAAGATGTGAGGTGGGGAAAGGCCAGTTATGGCAGATTACCAGGAAAAGCTAGGTAAACAAAGGTTAGGTTTGCCATGCAGATTTAAGTGTACTCCTCCATGAATAAGATTCTCCTGGGGTTTAGTCATTTTTCTCTTCCCAGTAAAGAATCTGCCTACAATGCAGGAGACCCCAGTTCGATTCCTGAGTTGGGAGGATCCACTGGAGAAGGGATAGGCTAACCACTCCAGTATTCCTGGGCTTCCCTGTGGATCAGCTGGTGAAGAATCTGCCTGCAATGCAGGAGACCTAGGTTCAATCCCTGGGCTGGGAAGATACCCTGGAGAAGAGAAAGGCTATCCACTCAAGTATTCTGGCCTAGAGAAATCCATACAGCCCACGGGGTCACAAAGAGTTGAACACAACTGAGGGACTTGCACTTTCACTTTCACTCTCTCTTCCCGGTACAGAGAGGTTGATGTTTACAAATGGAGATTTCCTTTGTAAATGCAAATTTCTCTTTGGTAGTTTTCAGAGCTTTTCCTGTCTCTGCCATGTTTCAAAATAATCAACTCAAAATAATCTTTATGCCAAAGAGTCATATTTTGGGGCAGCATATTCTGTAGTAATGTTTCCATATTTGGATGTTACTTCAAATTTTACTTCTTCATACCTTCAGCTGTATTATAGTTGGACCTCCCTAGGACCCCCCCCCCACTGTTAAAAAACAAAATTCAATTGAGTAAATTTGAAAATTCAATGATTCACAAATTTTTTTCCCAATAGTCATGTACTGGCCTTTCTGGTAGTCATGTACAGATGTGAGAGTTGGACCATAAAGAAGGCTGAGCGCCAAAGAATTGATGCTTTCAAATTGTAGTACTAGAGAAGTCTCCTGGACAGCAAAGAGATCAAACCAGCCGATCCTAAAGGAAATCAACTCTGAATATTCATTGGAAGGACTGATGTTGAAGCTGAAGCTCCAATACTTTGGCAACCTGATGTGAAGGGCCAACTCATTGGAAAGGCCCCGATGCTGGGAAAGATTGGGAGCAGAAGGAAAAGGGGGCAACAGAGGATGAGATGGTTGGATGGCATCACCAACTCAGTGACATGAGTTTGAGCAAGCTCTAGGAGATGGTGAAGGACAGGTGAGCCTGTTCTGCTATAGTCCATGGGGTTGCCAAGAGTTGGACATGACTGAACAACAACATGCTTTCAGCCATATTATAGTTGGACTTCCCTAGGATCTCCCTCAACATTCAAATAGGTAAATTTGAAGATCTAATTGGCTTTATTCAGCAATTCAGGAATTGGGTAGCATCCCATCTAGTGAACAGACAGGCACTCCAAGGAACTGGACGAAATGGAAAGTTTTCATAAGAAGAAGACTGAGACGAGGAAGTTATTAGCAAAAGAAAAGAATTCTTTCGGTCAGGTCATCTTCTTTTGTAGGGGAAGGTAATGGGAGGAGTCTTATTATGCAGGTACCTCACTAGTGCTAATCAGGAAATTTCAGATTGCTTAAAAGTCACCTCACTGGGAGAAGCTGGGACTACTATTAAATCTTGGTCCACTATCACAGAGGCAGATGACTCCACTTGCTGATTGCTACTTCTTTTTAACATTCAGTTCTCCATAAACTCTTGCCCAAGTTTAACTTATAAATCCTGGGTATTCTTCTTGTCACCTCATGAACTGTTTCCTTTTAGAATCTTCTTTTAGTTCAACATCCCTTGAAGTCATTTAAGGTCTTTTCCTTACTCAATATCCTTTATTCATGCATGCCTAGGTTCCTATTTTTCCCAAAGCTAACAACTCCTTGAATTCAAAGTTGACTCTCAACCTGATTCTGAATTCCTTAAAATTTCCACTGCATCAATACCATCTACCTGCCAAAGTATACAAAGTATTGCTCCAACTCTCAGTCACACTTGATTATCTGATAGCTGAGGCAGCACTGCTGTTTCTTTTGTCTTTTGTATTCTTCTTTGAAAATAGTTTCTTCATATTCTGCTGTCAATTCCCATGTTCAAGGGACTCAGTACTTCAAGAGGCAAGGGACCACTCCTATCAGCTTGACATTGTATGATCCTCCTTGAAAAAATTCCTTTCCATGAAAAACTCGTGAAGATAGATACCTAGGAGATAGCCCTGCAGTTTAGTAACAAATTCCCATAATCTATGTTTTCATTTTGATGATGGCCAGTTTAGTAACAAATTCCCATAATCTATGTTTTCATTTTGATGATGGCCAGTCTGTTCCAGGAAATGTAGTTTATAATCTTTCTCTCTTTTATCTTATTATCATTTACTATTCATCCCTTGGCAATCTGTTTCTTATCTTCACCATTCGACTGTAACTACCAGTTTAGTGACAATTCCACCTCCACCCTGAAGACTTCCAGAGACTGTTAATGAATTTAAATGCTAGGGATTTTCTCTGATGCCTCATTGCATATGCTTGTTATATTAAGATGCTAATGAGGGATCTGTTGGATGGAGGTGCTGGAGCTGGACCAGGGACCAGGCTATAATTACCAGTGTTCTGTAATTACCAGTGATTTCCTTATTTTCAAAGACAGAAGAAATGCTTCAAATTCTAGATTCTTCTGTGGCATTTGATGCTGTTGAGGCTACCTTCTTCAGAAAATTCCCTCTTTGTGTGTATTATGACATAATTTTTTGTTCACAGTGAACTATTACCATGCTCCTGATACTCATTTTGTAAATTTTGCTGCTGGTAATGTTGATCTTACCAAAAGATGTCAAAGCAAGGTTTTCAGACCAGGCTCACACATGCACAGACAATGATGATTATATAATGACTGCTGCCTGGCTAACACTAATTGTAAGATACTATCAATTGTAAGACACATAGCACTTTTGAGAATGTTAAAAATCTGAAAGGAATGGACATCTAAGAATCATGGGCATCTGATGTTATTATCTGATTGTTCGAAGAGAATTGATCTGTGTTGCTTGAATTCAAGGCTTTAAGAAATAATACAAACATCACTATACATTCTCTAAATTTACTTTCCTTATCTGATGTAAAATAACCACACCAAGTTATTTTACATCTTTTATGAGGCTAGAATAAGTCACTCAGTCGTGTCTGAATCTTTGCGACTCCATAGACTGTAGCCTACCAGGTTCCTCCATCCATGGGACTTTCCAGGCAAGAATACTGGAGTGGGTTACCATTTCCTTCTCCAGATCTTCCCGACCCAGGGATTGAACCTGGGTCTCCCACATTGTAGGCAGACGCTTTACCGTCTGAGCCACCAGGGAAGTCTAGAATAAGATAATGCATGTAAAATATGTACTGCAGCTAAAGTACCAAAATCAGTAAGCACTCAATAAATGATAACTAGTAGTCAAAATAACACATATTTTCAATAAAAACTTTAACTATAACTGTTATTGAATTTCATATTCTTAAAATGCTAAGAACCCATATGTTTATTGAAAGTATTTTTTTTCTCCCTTAGTAAACTTAATGAATAATAATCAATTTTATAGGGTTTTTTGAGATGAAAATGAGACAATGCATGCAAAATATTTGTTTATTGGTTGAAGTAGTACCAGATATTTTCAGCAGAACATGAATTATAACTTATTTTTATTGTTTCTAAAATTCTAGAGATGGTATACATTTTTCAAAGTTAATTTCAGAAAGATTAAGTGATTCTAGTTAATAATTCCTTCTTTTTATGTTTTTGTCTGGATTAAATAATATATGAAAGTATATAATAATTGTAAAACATTAAATTCAGTGTGTGACAAATAAAAAGCACTCAGTAAAAAGTAATTATTATTATAATTGTTGTTATTTAGTCCTGACATTATCTATGGTAGTTCATTTTCACTTTTTCTCCTTGATCAGTCAAAGATTTTAAAATATCAAATACTTCTCCATTATACTTGCTAAGGTAGTTTTCTGAAGTTAACTTCACCAAATAATATATACCTTTCATAATTTTTATGACAATGAGTGAGATAGATAGTGCATGTACAATATTTTGTTGCTATTATTGACAGTTTGTGTTTACTTGATAGCACTTGAATTTCTACTAATTGACTAATTTAAAATACTGAGAAACACTTTATACATTGGCTGAATTTAACTCTCCAGGGTTTAAGTAACTTCATCCACTAATATAGAACAGCAGTTCTCAAACTCTTTGGTGTCAGGGCCTACTTATACTTTTTAAAACAAATGAAGACCTCAAAGAGCTTGTGCTTATATGGATTATATCTATTGATATTTATTATATTATAAATTAAAGCTGAGAAATGTTTTAAATATCTATGAATCATATTAAATAACAATAATGAATCCATTTAATGTTAACAACATTTTTTAATAAAAATTAACTATTTTTCCAAAAATAATTAAGAGAGAAAAAGGCACTGTTTAACAGTTTTAAAATCTCTTCAATATTTAGTTTTATAGAAAGATAGTTGGATTCTCATAGATGTATCTGTGTTCAACTTGTTGTGGTGTACTATTTGGTATAGATTATAAAGAATATACAGTTTTAAAGATGAATAGTTGGAAATGGGAAATCTAGCAACTCTCTAAAAGAATCTCAGAGGCCCCTCTGGGTCCTTGAACCACACTTTGAGAACTGCTGACATATACTTTTAATTTTTTAAAGTATTGAATAAGATGATCTATATAACAGAACTGTTATTAATGCTGCTTTAGTTGCTATTAGTATTATTTATATAATTTCCAGATACTGTCAAAAGAAACCAAGTTTCTTGTTTTGTTGACTGCATTCACAGTTTCTATAAAAACCTGTCTCTTATACACATCTAGATGTGTATAAGAGACAGCATTTAAGGTCTTTTCCTTACTCAATATCCTTTATTCATGCATGCCTAGGTTCCTATTTTTCCCAAAGCTAACAACTCCTTGAATTCAAAGTTGACTCTCAACCTGATTCTGAATTCCTTAAAATTTCCACTGCATCAATACCATCTACCTGCCAAAGTATACAAAGTATTGCTCCAACTCTCAGTCACACTTGATTATCTGATAGCTGAGGCAGCACTGCTGTTTCTTTTGTCTTTTGTATTCTTCTTTGAAAATAGTTTCTTCATATTCTNGCTCAATGCCTGGCACATAAGATAGACTCAATGAAAGGCAGCTTTAGAATCACTCGTTGTTCAATGAACAAAAGATTATGAAAATAGATGCCAGGGATAAAATTGACCTCATACACCCAATAACATCATTAGCTTATCTGGAATCACTCTGCTACCCTCTCTTGTCTCTAAACAAGGTCTACTTTTAGGCCCAAGATTCCCTTAGGAAAGTAAATAAATCTTTTAACAGAAAGAAGCTAATACAATTCAGAGTTGGGCTCTGAGTAATGCTGACTTCCACTGATATTATGGTCAGTGTGTGAGGCCTTCCTTAGAAATTTCAGATATCTAGGAATACCTAAAAGATTGTGCAGCATTTCTTTGGGGAAATGACTCTCCACTCCAGCACTTGTATCCTGAGTATAGATATGTCTACCCTTGTCAGAATTCTTTCAGAATGAATGCAAACTCCCTAGATTAAGTTTCTAGCCTCAGGGTCTGGTTGCCACATTGTTGGATGGCAGGGGAGGGGGACAGTTTGGAAGGGGAGCCATTCCACTTTACCCCTCCTCTGGTCTTACTATAGGATCCTGAGAAAGTATAACACAGTTTTCTACCAACATTTTGTCAGAAAATGGCCTTCTTCTCTACATTTATACCAAAATGGTAAGTGTTTCCACTCAGGACACCAAGAGTTTTGCTCTAGAAGTAATCAGTTCCAAAGTTAGCAGTGGTAGTAAATCTTACGGACTTTTATCATCTGAGGTCTAACAGCCATTTCTTTCTATGTTTCTGAAAGAATCTCTGTTTTATTTTAATTGCTTCCATTTTTAAAGTATTAAACTTTTGGTATAAAGACTTTAAAAGATTATAACATTAGGTAGAATTATATTATAAAGAACCATGTACTAATTATCTAGTTCTAAGATTTATCAATTTATGGACTGTCTTGTATCATCTGTACTTCTGTCCACTTCTCCCTCCCATATTATTTCAAAACAAACCTCAGAATCATAATATTTTATCTATAAACACTTCAGTATATACATATCTAAAAATATAAATTTTTCCCATGTAATCACAATATCAACATCACTTTTAAAAATTAATGAACAATAATTATTTACTATCATCAAAGGCTAGTTATTGGTCAAAATAACACATTTCCACCTGTGTCATGAATATTTTTAAAAATTTGTTTGTTTGCATCACGATTCCAAGAAGATCCACATATTAACATTGCTTGATTGGTATTTTATGACTCTCTTAATATTATGTTCTCTAATTTTTTCTGTTGTAAATGATTTGTTTTTAAGAAACCCTTCTCTCTTTTCTTAATCTCATATTAGCTTCCTTAA
>SJYA01003364.1:58600-71376 GCA_006410615.1 Neotragus moschatus | reverse complement strand
TGGCAATTCTATTTCCATTTTTTAAGGGAATATCTACACTGTTCTCCATAGTAGCTGTACTAGTTTGCATTCCCACTAACAGTGTAAGAGGGTTCCCTTTTCTCCACACTCTCTCCAGCATATATTTTTTGTAGACTTTTGGATGGCAGCCATTCTGACCAGCGTGAGATGGTACCTCATTGTGGTTTTGATTTGCATTTCTCTGATAATGAGTGATGTTGAGCATCTTTTCATGTGTTTGTTAGCCATCTGTATATCTTCTTTGGAGAAATGTCTGTTCAGTTCTTTGGCCCATTTCTTGATTGGGTCGTTTATTTTTCTGGAATTGAGCTTCAGGAGCTGCTTGTATATTTTTGAGATTAGTTCTTTGTCAGTTCCTTTGTTTGCAATTATTTTCCCCCATTCTGAAGGCTCTTTTCACCTTGCTTATAGTTTCCTTCATTGTGCAAAAGCTCTTAAGTTTAATTAGGTCCCATTTGTTTACTTTTGTTTTTATTTCCATTACTATGGGAAGTGGATCATAGAGGATCCTGCTGTGATTTATGTCAGAGAGTGTTTTGCCTGTTTTCCTCTAGGAGTTTTAAAGGTTCTGGTCTTATGTTTAGGTCTTTAACCCATTTTGAGTTTATTTTTGTGTATGGTGCTAGAAAGTGTTCTAGTTTCATTCTTTTAGAGTTGGTTAACCAGTTTTCCCAGCACCACTTGTTAAAGAGATTGTCTTTTCTCCATTGTATATTCTTGCCTCTTTTGTCAAAGATTAGGTGTCTATAGGTGCATGGATTTAGCTCTGGGCTTTCTATTTTGTTTCATTGATGTATGTTTCTGTCTTTGTGCCAGTACCATACTGTCTTGATGACTGTGGCTTCGTAGTAGAGCCTAAAGTCAGGCAGGTTGATTTCTCCAGGTCCATTCTTCTTTCTCAAGATTGCTTTGGCTATTCGAGGTTTTTTGTATTTCCATACAAATTTTGAAATTATTTGTTCTAATTCTGTGAAAAATACTGCTGGTAGCTTGATAGGGATTGCATNTAAAGTCAGGCAGGTTGATTTCTCCAGGTCCATTCTTCTTTCTCAAGATTGCTTTGGCTATTCGAGGTTTTTTGTATTTCCATACAAATTGTGCAATTATTTGTTCTAGTTCTCTGAAAAATACCATTGATAGCTTGATAGAAATTGCACTGAATCTAGAGATTGCTTTGGGTAGTATACTCATTTTCACTATATGGATTTTTCCAGTCCATGAACATGGTATATTTCTCCATCTATTTGTATCATCTTGCATTTCTATACATGAACAATGAGAAAACAGAAAGAGAACTTAAGGAAACAATTCCATTCACCATTGCAATGAAAAGAATATAATACTTAGCAATAAATCTCCCTAAAGAAACAAAAGACCTATAGATAGAAAATTATAAAACACTGATGAAAGAAATCAAAGATGACACTTATAGATGGTTTTCTAACAGCTATTTTCAACTCTCTTGCTTATATACTTATCAGTATATAAGACAGTGTGTAAAGAACACTTACACTTCCTATGAAATAAATAAAATTTAAATTTAAGCAAAATATTCATATAGACATTTCTCCAAAAAGATAAACAAATGACCAGCAACACTTGAAGACATGTTCAACATCATTAGACATTAGGGAAATGTCTTTTTTTTTGTATTTGAAAAACAAGTTTTATTAAGCAGTTTTTACATAATCAACTGTTCACAGTTTGCATTTAAAACATTGTTCATGTTGTATATATTCACTGCTACTCAATTACAAAATTTTCAGACAGCAGTGAAAAACATGTTCAAATAACTCAAAAAAAATAAAAGGGAACCATGACTCTTTAAAGTACGAAATGTTGGGTGATGTCACTTCAGACAGAAAATGAGAGGTTTTTTTAAAAAATATAAATTTATTTATTTTAATTGGAGGTTAATTACTTTACAATATTATATTGGTTTTGCCATACATCAACATAAATCCACCACAGGTATACACATGTTCCCCATCCTGAACCCCCTCCCTCCTCCCTCCCCGTACCATCCCTCTGGGTCATCCCAGTGCATCAGTCCCAAGCACCCAGCATCATGCATTGAACCTGGGCTGGTGACTCTTTTCACATATGATATTATACATGTTTCAATGCCATTCTCCCAAATCATCCCATCCTCGCTCTCTCCCACAGAGTCCAAAAGTCTGTTCTATACATCTGTGTCTCTTTTGCTGTCTCGCATACAGGGTTATCATTACCATCTTTCTAAATTCCATATATATGCATTAGTATACTATATTGGTGTTTTTCTTTCTGGCTTGCTTCACTCTGTATAATAGGCTCCAGTTTCATCCACCTCATTAGAACTGATTCAAATGTATTCTTTTTAATGGCTGAGTAATACTCCATTGTGGATATGTACCACAGCTTTCTTACCCATTCATCTGCTGATGGACATCTAGGTTGCTTCCATGTCCTGGCTATTATAAACAGTGCTGCGATGAACTTTGGGGTACATGTGTCTCTTTCAATTCTGGTTTCCTCCGTGTGTATGCCCAAATCAGCCATAGCTGTACATATGTCTCCTCCCCCTTGAACCTCCTTCCCATATCCCACCCCTCTAAGTTGTTAAAATTTAAACACAGCATTACTATATGAGGGAGCAATTCTACTACTAAGTGTATAGTCAAGAGAATCAAAAACAGGCTTTAAAACAAAAGCTTGCTCATAAATGTTCCTAGCATTGTTATTCATAATAAACTAATAAACATATTATTAACATAATAAACATTATTCAAAATAAAGAGTGGGGAGGGGAAACAAATGTCCATCAACCAATGAATGGATAAACAAAATGTGATATATTTACACAATGGAATACTATTCATCCATAAAAAGTAATGAAGTACAGATTCACGCCACAACATTGATGAACCTTGGAAGTGTTATGCAAAGTAAAAGAGGCCAGAGACAAAAGACCATATATTAGATGATTCCATTTTTATGAAATGCCTATGATAAGCAAACCTATAGAGATACAGAATATAGATCAGTGGTTGCTTGGAGCTGAAGAAGAGGCTGAAGAGAGAATGCAGAATGATTACTAATAGTTACAAGGTTATTTTTAAAGTGATGGAATGTGTTAAAATTAGATTATATAATACTTACATACTGTGTAAATATTTAAAAATTGAATTACACACTTTAGTGGGTATACATAAATCTTCTATAAATTATATTAGTATATTTTAAATGTTCAGACATACTTAAACTTGGTTAAAATTATTAAAGAGGTGGCTATCTATAAAAACAGCAGCCTTAAAAGTGGAAGATTAGTTAAAGTCTTTCAGAGACTAGAATAGAAGAAAACAAAGTATTGCTTTATTTTAGATTTTAAAATAACAATATGAGTAAGAGATGAGTAAGAGAATTTATAGGAAAATCTCATTCATGATCATAGATGCAAAGATATATATAGTTAAAAAAGCAAACTGAAATTAGTGGTGCATAAAAATAATACATAATTAAAATTAGGTTGGTCTCAGGAGAATAAGGCTGGTTTAACATGATCAAACCCATAGGTGTAATTCAACTTCTAGTAGATTAAGGGAAAATATACATAATGATCTCAATAACCACAAAGTTTTTAACAAAATTCAATAGACATTCAACATTTTAAAATGTTAATCAATGAGGAATAATATGGAATTTTATTAACCTGATAAAAACCAAAAAATAGAGTAAATATCATTCTTGATAGTTAACAATTTGAAAATCTTCCTTTCTTTAAAATTAAGAAGAAAACAATGATATCCACTATTACTGTTTCCATTCAACAATTTACTGCAGAACAAAATAGGGAGACCAAAAGTAATCATTCAAATATGGAAACAATATATGTCAGAGCTCATTGTAAATTAGTGGGGAAAGGAGTGATGATTCAGTAAGATATACCAGGATAAACCCATTTAGAAAAAAAATGAAACTGAAGTTCTATATTACATCATACAGAATATTTAATTCAAGATGGATTCAAGCTTAAATGTGAAAGAGAAAACTTTAAAACTTTTTGAAGGAAATATAAAAAGAATATTTATATTACCTTAGAAAAATAAATGATTTCTGAAACAAGAAAACAAAGAACTAACCAGGAAAACATTCTATAGCACCTATTCCTTATTTCTACAATTCTATTATACTTAATTTTACAGGGGATTGTAATTACTTACTTAACTGTCTACTCCACTGAACTAACAACTACTTAAGGATAGGGACTATATTCTATTAATTTTATCTTTCCCCTCAACCCTGGTAGGTGTTAGTTGTATCTCTAGGATAGAAGAGAAGAGAGAGTTTCAGGGGAAAAGGGTAGCATTTACTATTTCCTTGATTTGGTATTTCAGTGCTTTTCCCTCCCTAGCAGTTACCCAAGTGTTTTCTCTCTTTGTTAGGTATATGAAGTGTCATACATGTATATTACCATCCACATCCAAGCCATGTTTTTCATTGCCTACTCCCAGTCATCTACCTTATTTGTAAAATTTCAGTCCAATATCTTATTTCTTCATGGACTCAATTTCTTGGCTTTTGAAGGGCACAATAAAGTGAAGAATAAAGGTCTATTAATGACTAAAGGGGGGGGGGGAAACCCAAGAATTATTTGTTCAGGGCTTCCCTTGTAGCTCAGTCAGTTCTAAATTGGATCTCTGAAAAAAAAAAATAAAAAAATAAATTGGATCTCTGGAGGTTAATCTCCAGAAAAGAGATTCTAAAGGTGCAATTAAAATTCAGTATGAGCAGACTACATCACTGCAGATCCATCTTAGATCTGTAAGAGGGCTTCCCAAGGTCTAATTCCCCTTCAAACATGAAAATATCTTCTTTCATAGTCGTGACATTTCAAGAGCTACCTCAGCTGTAATCCTTCAAACAGAGCACTGATGGTGACAAGAAGCCCACTGTTTGAGAGGAAAGTCTTTCCCGTTTTGTTTTGTCCTAACTAATAATTCTAAATCCAGAAAAAGGAACACACAGCCCTGAGGTAATAGGAGCACTGTAAAAATTTCCATATTTCTGTAGGTGTTTTCCCAAGATATTTTCTCCAGAAAGTTTTTCAACATGACCCCCTAGATTGCATAACTAATGGCAAACACAGAATGCCCCAAAGCCTCTTTTACATAGAAAAGCAACTAGTTGAAGCTAGTCACCATCCTCTAAATTGTACATTCCAGCAATATAGAGTCATTTGAAAAGGCACAAGAAATTGAATCACAAGCTCCATAGGGTGTGTCAATAGTCAGATTATCATGAATCAGAGATGAATGCTTAAGGCTGCTCTGGAAAAAAGTATAAATAAAACATACAAGGCAAGGGTCAATTTCATTCAAAGAATCAAAATATATAAGAATAGAAAAGGCCTCTGAGAGATCATTTAGTCTAGCTGTATTATACAGAAATACGAGTTCTACAACAGATTTTAAATCAAATGGATTTCTTACATAATACATGTAAAATAAAACAATTCATACTAAAGTCTCTCCAGAGACCTCTAGAGGACATTAGCATGTTACAGGATTTGATAATCCATAAAGATCTATTTAACTTTCCTTAGATTATCCCAAATATATCTAGCTGCAACCAACCTTTTTTTGTAACAACTAGCAAAATATTACTGCAATGCACACCAAGAAATGCTAACCTAGTTGAATCTTCTCATTTTAAAAATGAGGGAAGGAAGACCCAGAAAAGTTTCTGAAATGCCTAAATCAACAAAACTACTTATTAGCAGAGCCAGGAATGCAACTAAGGCATCGTGGCAGCTTCTAAGTGTGGAGCATTCTTCTCTTCCGCCTTTATTCTCTCTAAATCCCCAGGGAAGGATGACATTTAACCACAAATTGGTTTCTTGGCACTCTCTTTCATTTCTTCTTTTAGGAAAATTGTATTACCTATACCAGTGATTTGCAACCAGATGGGTAAAGAGAAACCAGGAAGAAGTGTTAACAGAATCTATAGGGCAAGAGAAACATTTCTAAAAGCATATTAAAAGTTAAAGTATATTTTTTATTGGGGAAAAAAAGGGGTATTTTCTTTCCTTATATAAGGTTTTTTGTAGGAAATGACATTTAGTCTCATTAAGAACAAGTAGTAATCAGCCAGTCTAGCCAAACCAGGAGTAGTTGAATGGTGTGGCAGGCAGAGAGGATAGTAAATTTTAAGGACTAGAGGCAAGAGAGATCATGCCATGATTCAGTTCAGTCAGTTCAGCAGCTCAGTCATGTCTGGGTAAATAGCTAAAAAAATAAAAATAAAAAAATAAAACACTAATTGAAAAGACACATGCACCCCAATGTTCATAGATGCATTATTTACATAGGCAACATATAGAAACAACCCAAGGGTCCATCAACAGATGAATGGATAAAGAAGATGTGGCATATATATATACAACAGAAAACTCCATAAAAGAATGAAATTTTGCCATTTGCAACAGTATGGGTGTACTTGGAGGGTGGTATGCTAAGTGAAATTAATCAGACAGAGAAGGACAAATACTATATGATATCACTTATATTTGGAATCTAAAGAATACAAAAACTAGTTGTATAATTAAAAAGAAACAGACTCACAGATACAAAGAACAAGCTAATGGTTACCAGTGGGATGAGGTAAGAGAGGAGAGGCAAGATAGGGTAGGGAATTAAAAGGTACAAATTACTATGTATAAGATAAGCTACAAAAATTTATTGTATAACACAGGGAATATAGCTAATATTTTATAATAACTATAAATGGAGCACTAACCATTAAATTTGTGAATTACTATATCATACAACATTCAGAAAACAAATATCGTGGCATCTGGTCCCATCACTTCATGGCAGATAGATGGGGAAACAGTGGAAACAGTATCAGACTTTATTTCGGGGGGGCTCCAAAATCACTGCAGATGGTGACTGCAACCATGAAATTAAAAGAGGCTTACTCCTAGGAAGGAAAGTTATGACCAACCTAGAGAGCATATTCAAAAGCAGGACCTTTGCCAACAAAGGTCCATCTAGTCAAGGCTATGGTTTTTCCTGTGGTCATGTATGGATGTGAGAGTTGGACTGTGAAGAAGGCTGAGCGCCAAAGAATTGATGCTTTTGAACTGTGGTGTTGGAGAAGACTCTTGAGAGTCCCTTTGACTGCAAGGAGATCCAACCAGTCCATTCTGAAAGAGATCAGCCCTGGGATTTCTTTGGAAGGAATGATGCTAAAGCTGAAACTCCAGTACTTTGGCCACCTCATGCGAAGAGTTGACTCATTGGAAAAGACTCTGATGCTGTGGGAGGGATTGGGGGCAGGAGAAGAAGGGGATGACAGGGGACGAGATGGCTGGATGTCATCATCGACTCAATGGACGTGAGTTTGAGTGAACTCCGGGAGTTGATGATGGACAGGGAGGCCTGGTGTGCTGCAATTTGCTGGGGTCGCAAAGAGTTGGACACGACTGAGTGACTAAACTGAACACTTATAATACACAATATTGTATATCAACTATACTTAAAGACTCAGCATAGAATCCAGGGTTTCCCAGGTGGCACAGTGGTAAAGAATCCGCAAGAGATGCAAGAGACACGGGTTTTATCCCTGGATTGGAAAGATCCCCTGAGTAGGAAATGGCAACCCACGCCAGTATTCTTGCCTCGAGAACTCCATAGACAGAGGAGACTGGTGGGTGGTGGCAAAGAGTTGGACACAAGTAAGTGCGCGCGCGCGCACACACACACACACACACACACACATACACACACAGAGAGAGAATCCAGGAGGAAAATCTTGGGACTGGGGATTGTATGTGAAGCATCTTTTTCTTCTCTTTCTCCTCCTTTGATGGCTCTAGTTTCTGATTCCAAGAATACAGAAAGAACGGAATGTTATCCTAAAAATAACAGTAGCATCTTTGAGTTCCCCAATATCAGTCAGCTTCAGACTCCAAGCCATGAAAGCCTGTCCTGGACCAGTCTTATGGGTTATAAGGTCACATTTCCTCTGTTCTGCCCAGAAGCAAGGGGATGGGCCTCATGAGCTTCCCTGGTGGCTCAGATGGTAAAGCATCTGTCTGCAGTGCGGGAGACGTGGGTTCAGTCCCTGGGTGGGGAAGATCTGGAGAAGGAAATGGCAACCCACTCCAGTACTCTTACCTGGAAAATTCCACGGACAGAGGCTACAGTCCATGGGGTCTCAAAGAGTCAGGCATGACTGAGGGACATCACTTTCACTTTCACTTTCACTTTACTTTGCCAAAAGATAATTACAGTCATAGAGATTGAATAGATACAAACACAATGTTTCTTTCCTAAGTATTCTCTGTGGAGTCCGTAAAACACGTATGGAAAAAAAAGGTCCAGAGTCAAATAAGTGTTGGAAATGCTACATAAGTTCTGTGACCCAAAAATAGGATGACCTGTAATTGATCATACAAACTAGGCCACCTCTGAGAACCAAAGGGGATTTGCTAATAATTACACAGAGTCAAAAGCACACACTGGAAATAACCTAGAACTTTTCAAATTTATTTTTCCAAAGAATATTTTTTTCCTCCTTGTAACACCTGCTAACCCCATGAGAGACCATTATTCCACAAAATATATTTCAGGGAACACCAAATGTAAAGGTTTTAGGAGGATTTGCATGAAATGCAATAGATCAGTACTTCCCAATCACTTCCTGTAAATGCACACCTAGGAAGAAATTGCTAATAATTTTGTGACACAAAAAGTAAGCAGCTGAGGTCCCTTGTAGCCAGAAAGAACTGCCCAGGGAGTCAGGCATTTGAGAGGATTACTATTTCAACACTTCTGTAATCCTCTGATATGTATCCTGTGATACCTACAGTTCACGAAAACTGTGAATAGACCAAAGCACACCCACAAATGACCTTTGTGTATTTCTCTTTCTTGAACACATGTACACCCATGGCTGATTCATGTCAATGTATGGCAAAAAACCACGGCTGCTGCTGCTGCTAAGTCATTTCAGTCGTGTCCGATTCTGTGTGACCCCATAGACAGCAGCCCACCAGGCTCCCCTGTCCCTGGGATTCTCCAGGCAAGAACACTGGAGTGGGTTGCCATTTCCTTCTCCAATGCACGAAAATGAAAAGTGAAAGGGAAGTCGCTCAGTTGTGTCCGACTCTTAGCGACCCCATGGACTGCAGCCTACCAGGCTTCTCTGCCCATGGGATTTTCCAGGCAAGAGTACTGGAGTGGGGTGCCATTGTCTTCTCCACAAAAACCACTACAATACTGTAAAGCAATTAGCCTCCAATTAAATAAATTAATTTTTAAAAAGACCAATTGCAGGACATTAAATTAAATGAAGACTTGAAGGACTTAAATTTTTTTTGTCCTTTTAGTCTTCTTTTGGCCTCTTTTGTTGCATAGAATTTGGGTCAGTGTCAAAAATCTTGAAAATTACTGGAAATGCAAAAAACCTGCTGACTGAGTCAATGAAGACACTGAATAAAAAATACTTCCATAGAAAAATAGAAACTATATTAGGTATTTCAACAGACTCTAATACAAGGAATTAGTTAAATAAGCAGTAAAAGCAAAAAGGGAACACTGAAGCAACAAAGAGGCCCAGGTCATGTCTCAGAACTCTAAAGAGGCTCACTGCTCAAATGATTCTGGCACAATAGGGGACAAAAAGTGAGGCTAGTTCTGGAGTACCAAACGAAGGTAGAGACTTGATCTTGTCATAGCTTCGTGAGCAGTAAACAAAGTACAGATACTTCAGTTATTCAATTGTGGAGTGTACATTTTTTCCACCATTCCTTCCATGACTTACTTCTTTTCATTTTTCAGATTTCATCAGGGAGAGCTTTCTTGAGCACTTTATTCAAAATACTACTAAACACAACCACATATACAACTTCATAGGATACTCTTTCCTTCAAAATACTCCTCACAATTTATATATTATTTGTTCAATTATTTATGCTTCTCTGTCTCGCTAGACTTCAAGTTCCATGGAGTAAGGTCCTGTTTATTTTTAGTCACTTTGTATCCCCAGAAATTAACACATTGAAGGCACTCATTAAATGTCATTGAAAAAGTGAATGAACAAATCTCACCAGTTTAGCTTGGTGCTAGGAATGCACAAAGCCTAATTTACAAATATACTATTCTCCTTTACACAGAATGTCTTCTTTGTGCTCTCAAGAACCTACCGTATTTGGGGATACAAAATCCCAACCGAGTTTTAATTTTTTGTGTGTCTTTTAATTTTATTATGATTAATCCTAATATCTTATGGGGCTTCCCAGATGGCCCTGGTAAAGAATCCACTTACCAATGCAGGAGACATGGGTTTGATCCTGCAGTGGGGAAGATCCCTTGGAGGAGGAAATTCTTCAGTATTATTGCCTGGAGAGTTCTATGGACAGAGGAGCCTGATAGGCTACAGTCCATGGGGTTGCAAAGAGTTGGACATGACTGAACACACACACACACACCTTACAGGTTTCTTGTAAGAAACAATTAGAGGCCTGTTTATGAACATACTGTGAAATGCATAAAAAACCACAACAGTGCCCAGCAGCACCACCCTCATTGCTATTACAGGGTTTGGGGGCTTTTTGGCAGGGAGGGGACAATACACATAGCAGTCTGACATAGTCAACTTTACGGGAGCTCTAAAACTTTATGCCAAATATACATAAATGCCAATCAGCCATTACATATTACAAGGATCCTTGGTATGCAGGGAACAGCTATTTAGTGAACAAACAGACCTGGAGTCTTTAATATTTGAAGTAAATTTTATAATTGAACACTAAATCATGGAGAGAAGCCACATTGTTTCAAGGCCACAGCCCAGAAAAAAATAACATTTAGTATTTCATTTTAATAGGCTTTCAAAGAAACAGCCAAGCATGTTCTTATAGCAAGCCTATGATATTGTTATCCCAAGGATTGAGACTTGATTTGCAATTCACATGATTTTCAATTTCTTATTGTTATGTCCCCCCACCTCCACCTATAACTCTCAGAAACTGTTTCCTGATGCTGCTTCCTGGCTGCCTATGATCCCAAATTGTGTCCAGTGATGTCTCAAACTTTATCTATCCTTCTGAAATAAAAATAGTTTGAAGTAGTATAAAGAATAATGGAGTAGGAACCCAGAAATCTGAGTCTAGCCCCAATATTTTCACTGACCAGGTAAACTTTGACTGATTTCAATATAAGAGGCTCAGTTTTCCCTTCCGTAATTTACAAGAATAAGATTGGGATTGAATCACTAAAAAGACTTTTAAATCTAATATTTGTGGATTAATATGATTCTAGAAGTTCGCTTTGTTTATTCCAATATGACCCTTTTCTCTGCCATATGCTAATATCTGATACTAGGTTGTTCATCAGATAAATCAATACTCATCAATATGCAGCAACCTATTGTGTTACTCCTGCCAGTGAACAGAATGGGTTAACACAGTGAAAACACACGTCTCTTCAAAGAGGACTTTCCCTTGAAGAGAAGAGAAGATTTTGATGTATTTGTGGGAAAGAGACTTTTGGTAAGATGGCCTTGCTTCTCATGAACTAAATGCACTTATGAATTGGAAGGGACAGTAATGGTCTAAATCTAATAAGTATGACATCACCTCAAAATATCCTGAACATATAAAAACCAGTAGTCCCCATTGCTCTTAGATAATATAAATCACTTAATTGTCCAGCTTGTATTATCATTATTGGTTATCATTATAATAGAAAACAATGACCATCACCCCATTTCTTGACTCTCTGGCCCTAGGTTTCCATGAGAACAAGCAATTCCTGTGGCTTGCTATGCAGCCTGTCTGGGAAGATTTAGGGATTGGAACTACTGATTTCTACTTTTGTGTAGTTGAAGGAAGCTGTTAGTGAATATATCCTTTAAGTTGCCGCCAGTAACCTGATCTTTTTTATTTGTTAAAAAAAAAAAAACGTGAAAGTGTTAGCTGTTCAGTTGTATCCAACTCTTTGTGACCCAGTGGACTGTAGCCTGACAGGCTTCTCTGTCCATGGAATTCTCCAGGGAAGAATACCAGAGTGGCTTGCCATTCCCTTCTCCAGGGGATCTTCCCAACTGAGGGATCAAATCCAGGTATCCTGCATTGCAGGCAGATTCTTTTACCATCTGAGACACCAGGAAAGCTCTAATTTGTTAAGAAGTGAAGTTTTTTTTCAAAGTCACTCAGCAAACAAAATGTACAGTCAAGGAATACTAATGCCTCTTTCTAATCACTCCCTCTACAAGCATTAAGATCCACACACTACCTTTTAAATATTCAGAAATACCCAATTCGGTGCCCTACTGTAGCCTACACTTAACATCCACCAGTTGAATTTCCCTTTTCCTCATACAGAACACTCAGCTCAGGAAAGAAGAAAATTAATAAATGGTTATTAGTAAATACTAAGATATCAAAGACTGATAAAGGTAAGATGTCAAAGAAATTTTCTAAAAGGTATTTATATTCTCAAAGATTAATGCAAACTGTACACTCAAAATATATGGATTTCACTGTATATAAGTAGAAAGAGAGAATGAGAGAATTCAGAGAAGAGGAGTTCATGGGCACAGGGAATTAGATGACCTGACTAAAACTTCAAATAAAAACAAGTAAAATTACTGAAATAAAATTAAATGTTAGTAAGTATTACCAAATAAGTGTCGTAAGCTTACCAAAAATGACAGAATATTCAGGCCAAGAAATGAGTGAAGGTAGAAACCCAGAGCACTAAAGCTGG
>SJYA01003364.1:45152-58460 GCA_006410615.1 Neotragus moschatus | reverse complement strand
AGAAACCCAGAGCACTAAAGCTGGCTTTTTTCTCAAGGGAATTTAATGAGATCGTGTTTATTTGCAAAATCATGGGAATCTCAAATGAAGCAAAATTCAAGTGCTAAAAATCCAATAGAAGACCCCATATAAAACTGGGAGAACAAAGTTTACCCCATTGAAGGGTAAACTAGAATTCAACTCACCCCAATAGGTGAACCATGAACTTCCAGATGTTCAAGTTGGTTTTAGAAAAGGAGGAGGAACCAGAGATCAAATTGCCAACATCCGCCAGATCATGGAAAAAGAAAGAGAGTCCTAGAAAAACATCTATTTCTGCTTTATTGACTATGCCAAAGCCTTTGACTGTGTGGATCANAGGAGAAGGGGACAACTGAGGATGAGATGGCTGGATGGCATCACTGACTCGATGGGCGTGAGTCTGGGTGAACTCTGGGAGTTGGTGATGGACAGGGAAGCCTGGCGTGCTGCGATTCATGGGGTCGCAAAGAGTCGGACATGACTGAGCGACTGAACTGAAGTGAACTCAGTGGACCTGAGCTAAGTGTGCAGCTCCGTATTCCTCCTGCCCTCTTACAGTATCTTCTTTGGAGTGATTATTCAACGTATGACTAAAGTTGGTACCTTAGACCATCATGGTCCATTTCCACTAGCCCTCGATAACCACATTCAACTCTCTGTTTCTATAATTCAGGTATTTTAACTAACAATATCATGTGATGATAAAGTTTTTTCTTCCTCCAGCTGAAATAGTTTACTTAGCGTAATGTCCCTAAAGACAGTGCAAATGGGGGAACCATTTATTTATTCACTGCTGAAGGTATAGTTGCATTGCCACATTTTTAAATCAATTTTTTGAGTATTGTTCCTTTACATGTTGTATTAGTTTCTGCTGTACATCAGTGTGAATCAATTATATGCTTACATAGATCCCTTCATGTTGGACTGTCTTCCCATTTGTGTCACCATAGAGCACTGAGTAGAGTTCCTTTTGCTTTTCTTTCTTATTTTGTCAGTAATTTAAATTGATTTCTTTAACTGGAGGATGATTACAACATTGTGATGGTTTTTGCCATACATCAAGCTTAGTGAGCCATAGGTACACATGTGTCCAACACATCTTTAAGCCCACCCCACATCCCTCCCCACCGTATTCCTCTGGTTCTTCCAGATCACTGGCTTTGGATGCCCTGGTTCATGCATATGTACACTTGAAGGATGGTTTTCCTGCATGAAATATGTATTTTCTATGTTTCACATGTGAAAATATGGGTGCAGAGTTTTCTACGTGAAATACGAAATCTGCATTTCACTTTTGAAAATCTAGTTGTATATTTCTGGTCATGATACATGGCTTATGGGATGTTACACATCTGGATGTCTGTGCACACTTTTTCCTACATGAATATGGAATTGTGTATATCTCACATAGGACAACTTGAGCATACATTTTCCTGCTTGAAGTATGGAATTTCATATATTTTCCATATGAAAATCTCCATTAAGATCTTCTGACATGAGGCATATTCTCAATAGTTCAAATATGAAAGCATGATGCAAATTTTCACTCATGAAATAGAAACTTTGCACATTTCTAAAATGAAAATCTAGGTACAGATTATCTTACCTGAATTTGGTATATTCTATACTTCACACAAAGACATTTGGGCATAGATTTCCTTGATCTACATATGCAATACTCTATTATTTTACATATGAACCTATGAGTGCTGTTATTTCTGCACTAAATATATGTAATTCTCTATAGTTCACATTTGAAAATCCAGGCACACATTGTCCTGCATGATATATGGAATACACTCTAAGAAAATCTGGAAAAAGGTTTCCCGATGGAAATATTGACTTCTTTATGTTACATTTATGAACATTTGTGAGCACATTTTCCTACACAATATATGGAATTCTCCATGTTAAACTTTTGAATATATGGACATTCATTTTCCTACATTAAGTATTAAATTCTCTCTAGAAAACATATGAAAATATTAGCATGACTTTTGTGGGCATAGATTTTCAAATGTGGAATACGAAATTCTGTATGTTTCACACGTGCCAATCAGTGTGCAGATTTTCTTAAATGAAACATGGAATCACGTATATTTTACAGATGATAATTGGAACAAAGACTTTTCTGCTATATCAACATGTGGGATTCTGTATATTTCATATATGAAAATATTAATTGAGATTTTCTGACTTAAGTATGTAATTTTCTATATTTCACATTATAAAAATCAGGGAACTGATTTTCCTACATGAATGAGGACATTTCTACACTTCATAAATAGAAATTTGTGAACAGATTTTCATACATGTCATATGAGATTTTTCACATTTAATGTAAGTAAATCTCGGCCCAGATATTTGTACAAAAATAAAGAAATCTTTATGTTTCATATATGAAAATATGAGTGCCAACATTCCCATATGAAAAACAGAGTTCTCTATGTATCATATTGGAAATAACACCATCCATTTTCTATATATCACACAGGAACATCTCTGCTCAAATTTTCCCAGAGGAAATATTGAACATTATGTGTGCTGCTACTGCTAAGTCGCTTCAGTCGTGTCCGATGCTGTGCGACCCCATAGACGGCAGCCCACCAGGCTCCCCCAGACCTGGGATTCTCCAGGTAAGAATACTGGAGTGGGCTGCCATTTCCTTCTCCAATGTATGAAACTGAAAAGTGAAAATGAAGTCGCTCAGTTGTGTCCGACCCTTGGCGACCCCCTGGACTGCAGCCTACCAGGCTCCTCTGTATCACATAGGAAAACCTGGGTGCCAATTTCCCCACATGCAGTCTGGAATTCTGTATATTTAAGATATCTATCAAATTCTGTGTACCAATTTTACTACCTAAAATATAGAATTCTGTATATTTCAGAATGAAAATCATTGTGACATTTTCTCTCTACTAAAAATAGAATTCTCACACAAAAAATAAAAAAAATAGAATACTTTATATGTTACATATAAAAATCTCAATGATGGTTTTACTACATGAAATGTTGAATATTTTGTATTTCACTTTGTTAAAATCTGTATGCAGAGTTTTTTACATGAAATATGGAACTCTTCATACTTCCTAGATGAAAACTTGGGTAGTGATTTTCTTACATTAAATATGGGATACTCTAACATTTCACACACAAACATCTAGGCATTGCTTTTCCTAAGATATGGAGATCCAATATGGTATTGGTATTGCCCCTATTTCACAAGTGAAAATATCGGCACCACTGTTTCTTCATGAAATATGGAATTCTTTGCATTTCTCATACATATATCAAGACAGCAATTTTCCACCATGAAATATGGAATTCCCTATATTCCCTATACCAAAATCTAGGCGCTAATGCTCCTTTGTGGAAGTTGGACTTTGGTATAGTTCACATTTGAAGATCAGAATGGAGATTTTCCTATAAGAAATATGGAAATCACTATATTTTGTATGAGAAAAGTGGTTCTTCATGTACTGCCACATGTTCCCTGTTTGCATTTGTGTCCCTGTCCCTTACACATGTGTGCTTGTGTTGCATGTGTGTGTGTGTGTGTGTGTGTATGGGTCCTGTCCACTGCAGACACAGATATGAAGGTGATATCATCTCATGTGTTGATGAGACAGTCCTGAGATGTGGAGCAACCAGAAGAGGAGGCACGAGGCGTTCACAGACTAGGGGAGACTGGTCCATGCATCTCTGTGATGCCCCTGTCCAGGACAGGAATGAGGAAAGGATGACAGGTGACAGCTCTGGACAGTGACTCTACAAATCTGCAGTTACATCAAGAGGCATAACCAAGTTCACAATTTCTGCTGTATTGTGTGTTTGTATCAGTAAGCAGTGGCGGGGGGAGGGGGGAGTGTTTCAAAAGTCACCTAGAGGAAATAAATNCATCTCTGTGATGCCCCTGTCCAGGACAGGAATGAGGAAAGGATGACAGGTGACAGCTCTGGACAGTGACTCTACAAATCTGCAGTTACATCAAGAGGCATAACCAAGTTCACAATTTCTGCTGTATTGTGTGTTTGTATCAGTAAGCAGTGGCGGGGGGAGGGGGGAGTGTTTCAAAAGTCACCTAGAGGAAATAAATCAAGTGATGTGGGGATTTAAAACCACTGTCTGTGGACCCCTCAGTCTGTGGTGCATTGGCTACGATGTGGAGATCCTGGACGAGGCTAGGGCAAGACCCCCGATTTTGAAGAGGCCAGGATTCTTTGGAAAAAGGAAGAGACTGGAAGGAAGAGGATGGGAATGAGAGCCAGCTTCACTGCAGATTGTTCCACACATGTGGGAAGGAGATCTGGGAAAGTTGTGCACCTAGTGCTGCCTAGGATCAGCCTGTCAGCCAGCACACTCCCTCTCCTAGTGTGTTACATATTGCGAGACAAATGACATGCTAAGCTAGGCTCTCAGAGTGAACCTCCAGGCATCCTGGCAGAGACGGTATGTGACCGTGGAATCCGATGGGCACTTCCAGCTACCTGGCAGTGCAGAAAGGTGAGGAAAGTGCAGGTGTCGGGTGTGTGTGAGTGCCCCACTGTCAGCGTCTGTCTGTGAGGGAGGGAACAGGGATGAAGCAAGGACCGCAGGCTGTTTGCATGCAGGGACCCTGGGACAGTGAGAGACAGGTTCCAGTTCAGAGCCTGCTGTATTTAGGCTCCAGGCACTAGTGAAGAGCAGTCATGAGGAAGACACCACATTGCTCATTGAAAGATGTCCTGATGTGAATTCCTTCCTTTTTCCGAGTGTGCTTCTGTACCCTGTATTCCTTGCTGAAAGGATAGGCAGGTAGAAAGCACCAGTGGGAAGTCAGTGACAACGGAAAGGAGCCAAGAAACAGAATGGGGTGGATTCCCAGGCACAGAAGAGGGGGCAGGGCTACAGCCCCTTGGACACCCAGCTACAAAGATCTTTCTGTCCTTCTCAACTGTAGCAGCATTCTTTCCCCAAAATGTCCAGGGGAATGAGCACACCTTGCGTTTTATGTAAGCGTTGGTTGACTGACAGGACTTCAGCATAAGCAGCTGCTACCTGCAGAGCTTGCCAGTTTAAAACATCACTCTTTATACTCTTCACAGAACGCCTGGTATCAGGACTGTGCAAAGGATGGCTTCAGTTTATGCATCGCTGCTCTCGACCCCACAGGCCTGGGGAGACAGGGTAGGCTGCAGAGTGTTCTCAACCTGGAGGCTGAACGAGAACAGCACCACTTTGAAAGGGCCTGTATACAGTAAGTGGGCAGCCTTCAATGCCTCTGGCACTGGTGAGTCTTGGCCCTTGATGGAGAGGTGTCCTTAGCAGCTCACTGACTGGCATTCAAGCAAGTTTCAGGGAGTCCCCTCATGCCAGCTAGAGCATGCCCCATTTCTCTCCCTGTCCAAAGTGTGGCCAAGTCACCATAGTCCTATGCACCGTTCATGTCCACCATGTGAGGGAGGGAGGGAGGGATGCTTGTCTCCTTCTGTGGTTCAGCATAGATTGCCTGTGTCTGCCTCTAAGTTTGAGAAAGCATTCCCCAGCTGTGTGAACTGATAAAGTCAGATCTCCTATGGGTGCAACTCACACAGGAGGAGAGCTTTGGCTTTATGTCTAGGTTAAGTGTCTTTTATGAGCGCTGGTGTCCAGAGAGTGGCAGAGGGCAGCAGCACCAGTCAGAGAGGCAGAGACACACAGATAAAAGCCCCTACTACACATAAAGAAACAGTGCATGCCAGAAACAGAGACAGAGATGCAGAAAGAGCTCTGTACCCTGTGGCCCTGGTACCCCTGAGCAAAGGAGCTCAACTGTATTAAACTGGGTTTGTACCCACTCTCCTATCATCCAGACCGCATTGGCCTCTCAGCTCAGTGAAGGAAACTATTCAGCCACATTGCCGCCCTGCCTTTCATGGGACACTTGGGAGAGCACCCAGAGGTTAAAGGTCCTGTGGGACACAGCAGTGTCCTTTTCGGATATGGAAGTGGGAATTCATGGTTTGAATTTCTGGAGGCCAAGGAAGTGGCAGCTTGCACCTGGGTTTTGCCAGATGGAAGACAGGCAACGTGCCTGGAGACGGACACTCAGCGAAGCAGAGGCATCATGTGGCTCGCTGGAGCCCCGGAAGCCATTAGGTGGGGGTATGGGGAGGCGGAGGGGGGCGGGCCCGGGGAAGGGGGTGGAAGTGGGCCGAAAGCAACTCCCTTTGGGCTTGGGGGCTTGCGCGCAGCCTGTCTGTGGAGCATGACTCCCACTACCCTCTCTGCCAATGGCTGAGATTGGGCCCAGCAGCCTGGGAGTGGTTCACAGCTCCAGCAGCCTAGGGGCCTGATAGCCTGCGCAATCCGGCCGGGCTGCGCACCTTGCTCCAGGTGGTCCCCCACAGCATTCTTCAGTCTCAGGGCACCCCCAGGAGGAGGAGCTATGGCCACTGGGGGACGGCAGCATTGGCATCGGCTGTGCAGGCCACCTGCTGTGCAGTCATGTCCAATCCCTTCACAGCTGCTCCAGCTCCAGCCACAGCCAGGGCCACGTCCAGAGTGAGACGCTGCAGAGGATGGCGGGAGCACCCCGGGACTCTGGATCTTCCTTGCCGTGAGGCTAAGTTTTCAGGGGACGGAGGACCTGGGTCCTGCCCTCACAGTGAGGGTGTCGGGGATCTTGTAGGCACCAGGTGGCGCACCAAACAAGGAGGGGGCTCTCTTCAGTGTGGAGGTGAAGAAAGGAAAGTGAGGCCCTGGAAGAGGCAGAGGTGGCGGGAATCGGGCAAGACGTCAGGCTGCTGATGGAAGAAGACAGCACAGAGGAGGTGGAGGTGGTGGTGGACATGGAGCAGGAGCAGTTGTCCTCGCAGGAGCCAGAGGAGAAGCCGGAGGAGCAGAGCCAGGAACGTGCAGGGCCAGGACTGCCGGGTGATTTACCGGCCCATGCTGGAGGGGCTGGAGTCACTGGCAGCCCTTCAGAGAGTGAGTTTAGCTCTGGAAATATGAAAGACCACAGGGCGTACGTTCGTTTCAGGTGGAACAATCGTCAGAGGAGGAAAGGTCACTTGGCACAGAGATGCGCCATCCTCCAGGGCATCGCAGGCTTCTGAGCCCAAGCCCTACCCTGACTGCTGTTCCTCGGAGTCAGCTGCTCAGGAGGAGAAGGACCAGGAACAGGAACAGAGGTGGGGACAAGGGCACAGGCAAGGTGAGGGGTGGCCGAGGGAACTGGGTACTGGGGCTGTGGCGGTCCAAAGATACAGCAGAAGCAGAATTCGGGCATGGCCAAAACACCTGTAGGTGTCTGAGCTGTGACTTGGGTGACTCCTTTTGGCCTGCATCTGAAGAGAAGCAGTACCCGGGGGTGGGGATTCTATATCAGAAGTGACTAGAAACATCAGGCCAGAGTGGCATTCCCAGAGAGTTATTACTGTATTTGTGGATAATCCCGGGAAGTAACAGAGACAGTGCGAGTCTCACAACCCCTCCCGGTCAGTCAGAGCCCTTGTAGTTGTTCCCAGTAGTGCAGTGCAGAAGCAGGAGGTTTTCCACACCTAAGGTGAAGATGGAAGGGGCTGCTGGCTGGTACACTGTGAGTGCCAGACGACTCCACACACATCCTTGTGAAGACAGGGAGCAGGTCAGAGACTCAGGGCTTTCTTGTTAAACACACACACGCACATACACAGAAAGACACACACTCAACACGCTTGACCCCAGACAAGGTGTGTCAAAGGGACTGCAGTTCCTGACGTTTTTAAGCAGAGACATGCCACTACTCAACACACACCAGCCTGTCAGAGATCAGAAGTGGTCAGAAGTAGACTCTCCTTTGGCGAATGCAGACAACTTCAGATGCCGAAGACCACAGGAGACCAAGAGCCATGAACATGTTTGATTTTATGGCACTGGCTGGGGACATCGGTGAGTGGGCAGGCAAGCGTGAGTGCCCAGAGCACTTGCAGATGTCTGTTCCAGTGTCCCTGTGAAAGGCTGTTGCTGAGCCGTGAGAGACACTGGGATTCTCGGCCTGGGGAGGAGAGGAATTCAATCCGGGGCTAGTGACAAGGTTTGATCACTTAGAGCTTTTGTGTAATCAAGTTTTATTGAAGTATAAAAGAGATGGAGAAAGATTCTGACATAGACATCAGAAGGGGGCAGAAAGAATGCCTCCCACCCTAGTCTTTAGCAGGAAGTTATATAAGGACTAGCAGGCTGCTAATTAGAGAAAGGAAATGTCTCCACACTCAGAGAGTGGCACCAGGCCCCTCACCCACAGCATGTATCTTGAGATAACATTGCACAAGGTGAGTCATCCAGGCCATAAAAGGATTGACAAGAATCTTGAAGAAAGGCAGGTTTCCAAGCAAATACCTAGTCTTAATAACATACATTAGGAGAACAATTGTATGAGTAAAACATACTGGTTTATTGAGGCATTGTCTGTTCTGAGTCTTAGGTGGAACCAACTGGAAGAAAGACAGAGTCTAGGGTAAATACATAGTTCATTAACATAGCTTAAGAAAAACATTTCCGTAAGAAAAATGCATCGGTTGGCTCAAGATTTGAGAAAAGTTAAGTTCAGGTGGAACCAGGTATCATCATGGCAAAACAGAGTTTTTAAAGAAGCCTCCTTTTAATTTTGTATGCTGCTGCTGCTGCTGCTAAGTTGCTTCAGTCATGTCTGACTCTGTGGGACACCATAGACGGCAGCCCACCAGGCTCCTCCGTCCCTGGGAATCTCCAGGCAAGAATACTGGAGTGGGTTGCCATTTCCTTCTCCAATGCATGAAAGTGAAAGTGAAGTCGCTCAGTGGTGTCTGATTCTTAGGGACCCCATGGACTGCAGCCTACCAGGCTCCTCCGTCCATGGGATTTTCCAGGCAAGAGTACTGGAGTGGGGTGCCATTGCCTTCTCCCACAATGAACCATAATTGTGTAAAATAACCAAATTTGTATACTTTTCCTAAGTAAAGTCTACATTTTGTATAGAGAAGGGAAAAAAATCTGATACAATTTTCCTGCTTAAGAGAGAGAGAAAATGTCTGACACTTGCAGCCTATTTCCTCCATTTGCGGGCCCTTAGCCTTCCTGCCTCTTATCCTCCCACTTGTTCCTTCCCAGACTAGCTCTGTTGCTTGTGGCTCCACTTGGCCCGGCATGTGGCATGACTGGCTCCTTGACCTGCAGTAGATTGTGAACAATCGCCAACTATCCATCATGATAAGTGAACAAGATGAAGTCTTGCTTAGCTACATGATTGATTTGAAGGCCAGTGAGGGAGAATGAGGACAGGTGGGTAGGGGAGCTGGGTAGGAAAGTGGGGGATCATCTTATGTGGTGTGAGCACTTGGAGAAGCAGAAGCTGTTGATGCCTGCCCTGCAGGCAAGCTATGGACCCTAGAAACTTGCACGTTTCCCCTCCTCCTGGTCCTGGCAGGTGCANGAGGGAGAATGAGGACAGGTGGGTAGGGGAGCTGGGTAGGAAAGTGGGGGATCATCTTATGTGGTGTGAGCACTTGGAGAAGCAGAAGCTGTTGATGCCTGCCCTGCAGGCAAGCTATGGACCCTAGAAACTTGCACGTTTCCCCTCCTCCTGGTCCTGGCAGGTGCAGGAACTGAGGCATCCCTGGTCCCGCTGCACACTGCTAAGTTGCTTTTCGGAGCAAACCCTTCTTCAGGAACACAGTCATCGTGAAGGAGTACTACCTTGATATCATTGGTACAACCTGCCTCCCAGGGTGGTGTGGGCGGGTGGGGAAGGGAGTGGATGCTCCTCCTGTGCGATCCTTCCCTGCCTCCCCTGTCTTCCTCCAGGATACATGTCGTGTTATTCCAGTCCAGTCCACTGGTTCTGGGTTTATAAATGGGGAGCTCCAAGCCGCAGGCTGGAAACCAGCAGCCTTAACTTCCACAACTTGTTGTTGGATCAAAACAGCCCAGGATCAAACAGGATTGCTGAGATGGGGTTGCTCTGGGCCTCTGCAGAATTGGTGATTTGTGTTGGAGTTCTTCGCTGTTGATGAAGGGTTCGGGTCCTGGTGAGCCCCATGCTGACCTTGTTCATGTTGCCAGCAGATAATCAGTGAAGACTTGTGGCTCGACCTCCTGCAGTACTTCCCAGGGAGGTAGATCCTGCCATGAGAGGTTACTACAGAAATACAGGTTGTGAGGGGATCAAAGGTAGGCCCTGAAGGGGCAGCCATGTAGAGGCTGGGACACTCTCCTTTCCCAAATGGGGATGCCTGGGCTCATGCAGGCTGGATGTGGAGCCTGGATTTGGGTCATACTGGTAGCAAGTGACAAGCTGAGACTGGAGGCTTGGGGACTTCGTGTGTCCAAGTCTCACTCAAAGAAGCTGTGATTACAAGATGAGAATCTCAGGTGATTCTGATAGAGACAGGGTGAATCAAGCACCTTTGTCAGAATCATCTTTCCCCAGGTTGAGCCACCCCTAGGCCTCCCGCTGCTCACTGAGTTTGAGATTCCCCTGGGCCCTTAAGTCCCGGGCTTCCTCCTGGAAAGCACCACCAGTTTGAATGGGTTTCTCTCCACTGTCCCTTGGTACTTTTGTGCTGACTTTGGGGTCGTCTGTGAATTTCCACATCCACCAACTGGCCTCTCACCACCACTACAAAGCCAGAAACGACTTAAGGCTGG
Source organism: Neotragus moschatus (assembly GCA_006410615.1). NCBI lineage: Eukaryota > Metazoa > Chordata > Mammalia > Artiodactyla > Bovidae > Neotragus > Neotragus moschatus. The sequence goes on along the minus strand of SJYA01003364.1, from coordinate 47,813 downwards.
CTGGTGATAATACTGAACAGCTCGGGGAAGAAATGGACAGGGATCCCAAAAGGGCAGGACACGGGGCCTACTGACACCATCTCCCATATTGGTGGACACAGGCATCTTCAGCTACTGAAACACCTATGTTCCCTGTTTGTGTTTGTGCCACTGTGCCTTCCTTGTGTGTGTTTACACAGGTATGCTTATGTCGCCTGTGTTTGCGTGTCTTTCTGTGTGTGTGCATGTGTCTGGCCCACATCAGACGCAGAGATGAAGGTGACAGAACATGAGACTTATAGGAACCAGAAGAGGAGGCACGAGGCATCCACAGGCTCGGGGAGACTGGTCAGTGTATCTCTGTGGCGCCCCTGTCCAAAACAGGAACGAGGAAAAGATGGCCAGTGACATCTCCAGACAGTGGTTCCACCAATCTACAGTTACATCAAGAGACATAAACAGGCTCACAGTTTCTGCTCTGTTGACCCGTTTTTGACAATCAGCCTTTTTCCATGACTGATCTCCTTAACTGGAAACAGCACACCCCCTCTTACTCTGAAAAGCCCCAAGTGGTGATTGGTCTCTTAGAATCCATCTTCCAGACCCACCGCCCCACCTGGGGAGACTGCCTGCAGCATCTCCTCACCCTATTCAATACAGAGGAATGTGGATGAGTCAAGACAAAGGCTAGAAAATGGCCCCAGGCTAATGACCCAGAGGGCCAATTAGGTGTGGAGAACTGAGCTTGGGAGAACTTCCCAGAAGAAGAGCCTGGCTGGTATCCCAACATGGAGAGGGGAAGAAAGCAGCTGGAGAGATATCCACAGGCCCTCTCTCCTACAGGGGTAAAAGACGAGGCTAAGAATCCTGCTAACATGGCTAAGACCACTAAGGTACTACATGAACCAGATGAAAGCCTGGCCGATTTCTACAAAAGGCTGTGTGAGGCCTTCGGGGTTTTCATCCCTTTTGATCCTGAAACCACTGAAAATCAATGGATGATAAATTCAGCCTTTGAGGGACAGGCCCAGTTGGACATCTGGAAAAAAAAATTACAGAAGTTAGAAGGTTTGCAGGTAAAAATGCACAGAACTGCTTTGCCAAAAAAGTCTTTGTCAATCACAACTAAAGAGAAAAAAGTGGATGAAGCAAAAAGTCACACCCTTGGCAGCTGCCCTGTCAAAGCCTGTATCCCCTGTGGGACCAAACCACAAGGCAAGGGGTCACGATCTGAAAAGAACAATTCCCCTCAGCCATAATTAGTGCGCCTATTGCAAGGAAAAGAGACACTGGAAAAATGAGTGCCCCAGTCGCTCTGAGAAGAAAACCAAAGCAGCAGGCCCACCGAGCCAGTATCAACCCAAGCCACCCGGCACTAATCTGATCAGAGTAGCTCAAGCAGAATCCAACTAGAGGGGACTGGACTCTCTCCAACTGGGTACCTGAGAGCACATGGTCAGAATTCAAGTAGGGGGCCATCCATAGGACTTTATGGTGGATGCAGGTGCTGAGCATTCCATGGTCACCCAGGAGATAGGCTCCTTATCAGGAAAAAGAACTATCACATCATCGGGGGCACAGGCGCCCAGACCCACAGGCACCCAGACCTGCAGGCCACTTTGCAGTCCTTGACAATGCTGACTGAGGGGCCATGAGGTAGAGCACGAATTCCTGTACCTGCCCGCCTGCCCTATTCCCTTGACGGGAAGAGACCTACTTGCTAAGACGGGGGCCCAGATTTCCTTTTCTGCTGATGGGTAACCTCTCCTAAAGCTAGCAGGCCCACCCTCCTCCTTGATTATGACTCTTGCTTTAAGGTGAGAAGAAGAATGGCGCCTGTATTTCTCCCTTCCAAGAGAAGGGACCATTCCTCCGGAATCAGAGACTAAGTACCCACCGGTTTGGGCCAAGGAAAATGCTCTAGGCCTGGCAAAACTCCTTGCTTCCATCCCGATTGATCTGAAACCAGGAGTTCAGCCTGTAAAATATAACAGTATCCAATTTCCCAGTAGGCCCAGCTGGGAATCCAAGCTCATTTAGATAGACTACTCCAGCATGGTCTTCTGATGAAATGCCAGTCACCCTGGAACATCCCACTATGACCCGTGAAGAAGCCAAGGACACATGACTACCATCCAGTTCAGAACTTAGGAGCTGTAAATGAGGCAACAATTACTCTGCATCCAGCAGTGCCTAAACCCTACACCCTTCTAGGACTGATCCCTTCCACAGCTGAACGGTTTACTTGCTTGAACTTGAAAGATGCCTTCTTCTGCCTCCAGCTTGCACCAGTCAGCCAACCACTATTTGCCCCTGAATGGGAAAAACCACACATGGGAAACAAGGAACAGCTCTCTTGGACGCGGCTTCCTCAGAGTTTTGAGAACTCCCCTACTCTCTTCAGTGGAGCTTTTGTCACTGACTTTGTGAAATTTCCTGNATGCCTTCTTCTGCCTCCAGCTTGCACTTGTCAGCCAACCACTATTTGCCCCTGAATGGGAAAAACCACACATGGGAAACAAGGAACAGCTCTCTTGGACGCGGCTTCCTCAGAGTTTTGAGAACTCCCCTACTCTCTTCAGTGGAGCTTTTGTCACTGACTTTGTGAAATTTCCTGGACAGGAGTTAGACTGTGTCTTGCTGAAATAGATCATTGAACACAACACAGGCCCGATGACTAGA
>SJYA01003364.1:1313-23626 GCA_006410615.1 Neotragus moschatus | reverse complement strand
GCCTTTTCTTTTTTATATATATATACATATCCCCCTTCATTTTGGATTTCTTTTCATTTAGGTCACCACAGAGCACTGAGTAGAGTTCTCTGCACTATAGAGTAGGTTCTCAGTAGTTATCTGTTTTATATATAGTAGTGTATATATATACATTCCAGTCCCCCAATTCATCCCACCACCCCTTTCCCCCCCTTGATATCCATATGTTTGTTCTCTCTATGTCTCTATTTCTGCTTTGCAAGTAGCTTTATCTATACCACTTTTCTAGATTCCACATATATGCATTAATATGTGATATTTGCTTTTTTCTTTCTGACTTCCTTCACTCTGTATGACAATCTCTAAGTCCATCCATGTCTCTGCAAATGGCACAATTTCATTCCTTTTTATGGCTGAATAATATTAAACTATATATATATATATGCTACATCTTTAAAAAATTAATTTATTTTTTAATTGAAGGATAATTGCTTTACAGAATTAATTTTGATGTTTTCTGTCAAACATCAACAAGAATCAGCTATAGGTACACCAATGTCCCCTCCCTACTAAACCTCCCTCTCATCTCACTCCCCATTGTGCCACATCTTTATTCATTATTCTGTTGATGGGCATTTAGGTTACTTCCATGTCCTGGATATTGTGCTGCAATAAACATTGGAGTGCATGTATCTTTTTGAATTATGGTTTTCACTGAGTATTTTCCCAAGAGTGAAATAACTAGATCACCTATTTTTAGCTTTTTAATAGACTCCCATACTGTTTTCCATAGTGTTTGTATCAGTTTACTTCCCCACCAACAATGTAGGAGGGTTCCTTTCCTATCCACACACTCTCTAGAATTTATTATTTACAGACTTTTTGATGATGGCCATTCTAACCAATGTGTGGTGGTACCTAATTGTAGTTTTGATTTTCATTTCTCTAATAATTAGTGATATTGAACTTCTTTCTATGTGCCTTTTGGACACCTATATGTCTTCTTGGAGAAATGTCTGTTTAGGTCTTCTGCCTGTTTTTGAGTTTTAAAAATATTTTAGGGATTTATATATTTTAGATATTAATCCCTTATTAATTGCTTAATTTGCATATATTTTACCCATTCTGAAGGTTGTCTTGTTTATGGTTTCCTTTGCTTTACAAAAGTTTTTAAGTTTAATTAGACCCAATTTGTTTATTTTAGCTTTTATTTTCATTAGTTTAGGAGGTGGATTAAAAAAGATCTTGCTGTGATTTTATGTCAGAGTGTGTTCTCCCTAAGTTTTCCTTTAAGATTTTTATGGTATCTGGCCTTACATTTAGGTCATTAATCCATTTTGAGTTTACTTTTGTGTATGGTGTTAGGGAGTGTTCTAATTTCATTCTTTTACATGTTGCTCTTCAGTTTTCACAGCACCACTTATTGAAGACACTGTCTTTTATCCATTGTATATTGTTGCCTCCTTTGCTGTAGATTAGGTGATCATGAATAGACATATGGATTTATCTCTGTGTTTTCTATCCTCTTCCTTGATCTGTATTTCTGTTTTTGTTCCTGTACCATATGGTCTTGATTACTGTAGCTATCTAGTATAGTCTCAAGTCATAAATTGAATTTTATTTTTTAAATTTCTTTTGATTCTAAACATAATTTTTTCTTTGAAGGAGCATTTTAGCTATTAGTATAATAATTAAACAAAACAATATAGATCCATTTTATATTTTTAAAAGATATTGAACACATTAAAATTTTATTGGGAACTTATTAGTAGAGACGAGTCTACTTTTGTGCTCAGTTCAGGTAATAACAATGGTTATTACTTTTTAATGAAATGAGACAGATGTGAGAAAAATTCAGTCATATTTGTTATTATAGATGTGAGCACTGAAGAAAGTTGGTTCATCTAAATAAGTGGATAAAATGAAGGAGTTTCCTTCAATTTATCATTCAGTTATTTGGTCTTTTGCAGAGTCAGGAAACTGATAGGGACTATGAGCCAATATTAATGTTTCTTAACCTTCTTAAATATTTCATAGTTATTTTGGGCATAGTGACTTAGGACAGGATTGGCTGAGAGCCACGTGCTTAGCATCTGACTTTTCCAATCAGATATTGCTTTTCTTTTCACCATAGTGCTACCTGTAGTGGTTTGTGTCAAATGAATAGTTCAATGTCAGGACCATGATAGGTTGTTGATGTGTAACCTTTATTGCACAGAAATCTATGACCATGTTACTTTAAGTCTTATAGTCATATAATTACTGGAAAGAAATAAAACTAAGTATCCCAAAGTACATTTGGATAATGTTAACTATGGAGGTGTCCTAATAGCTAACTAATTTAATTTGTTGGCCAGGATTTTACTCAGAATGCAACATCATTAATGCATATAGCTGCTAAGCTGGTGGGAGTTTTCAGTTGGTTTGCAGACTTGTTCCCCAACCTGTATAATTATTAATGATTTAGAAGGGTATTTTAGACCATAACCATTTTTGCATTTTTTTAAAGTTCCAGCACTTATTGAAATAGTAAATTCTGTGATAATAAAATAATTTAGAATTTTTCATTCATTAGTTCTACTTGGTATTTATTAACTATTTAATATTTCATTAATTTCATGTATATTAAATAGTATTAATAGATAGCAGGTAGATAATAAGGAAATGAGTAGGAAATGATTAATAAAATATAATTCCTATCCTCACATACATCTTTATTTTTGTTTGAATATGCTTAAATCTTTCTTTTATAATCAGAAACTTCAAAGGGACCCTCACACTTTATAATGTATTATTCTTTTTATTTTCTAGATGATTTATATACTTTTTTAGTCATTCTAAAATTTTGTATCCAATATCTAAGGAAATGGTCATAATCTACCTACTTTAAACAAACAAAAAAACACACTCTTGGTAGAATCATACAATGTATTGTATTATAAGTGATTAGATTTTGACAAGTATTGTTCATAAAAGATACACAGGGAAATGCACAATTATATCTGAATTGTTAACAAGCTCAGGAAATATATAAAAAATTAGGTTGCTGATTCTTAATATCCAAGAAGATATTATTTAGAGCTACTTAGATGGCCAATGTAGTGATTCTTCTTGTGCTTACCACATATTGTTTGCACTTCTATTGTAATACTTTATTCATTCTGCTTGGTATTTGCAGTTTGTTTACTGTTTGTTCAATATTGTGTTTTAGGCATATTGGGAAATAAGCAAAGATCTTAAATATAAATCTTGACTCTAGGCATTTGTTTGGAATGCTATCTACCTAGATAAGAGAAAGAGAATTTACGTTTAGTTGTCAGGACTCACTGTGCCTGGGACTCATCAGAACTATTTGAGATCTCCTTCAATTATTTATATGTTAAATATCAGGAACCGACATTACATTCACCAAGGAGAGAGGATTATAGAAGTGAACATTGAGGTTTAAGGAGCCTATGGGAAAATAGGTTGGGAAATTGGAGAAAGGAGTAATGTGTTTGTAACTGGTATAAAAATCAGCTGTATATCTATCTGTGTATTTATTAATTTCTTAGTACTAGAAAAATATCACTCTGTAATGTCTGACTCTGCGACCCCATGGACTGTAGCCTGCCAGGCTTCTCTGTCCATGGGATTTTCCAGGCAATAGTACTGTAATGGATTGCCATTTCCTTCTCCAGGGGATCTTCCCCCACTCAGGGATCGAATCAAGGTCTCCTGCGTTGTAGAAAGCTGCTTTGCTGTCTGAGCCACCAGGGAAGTCCCATAGAGTAACAGAAAAATATAAATAGGTGAATTAATAGATATTGATTTATTATAAGGAATTGACTTGATTATGGAGGCTGACAGGTCCCAAGATTGTAGTCAGCAAGTTGGAGACCCAAAAGAGCTGGTGGTATAGTTTTGATCCAAAGGCCTTGCAGGCATTGAGACTCAAGAAGAGTCAATAATTCAGTTTAAGTCTGAAGTCAAGGAAAAAAGATAGTGTCCCAGCTTGATGGCAGTCAGGCAAGTGAAATTCCTCTTGTTTGGGGAAGTGTCAGCATTCTGCTTTTCAGGCTTTCAGCTGATTAGAAGAGGCCCACCCACATTATAGAACTTCCCCGGTGGCTCAGCCAGTAAAGAAACCACCTGTAATGCAGGAGATAGCCTGCAATATAGGAGACCAGGGTTCGATCCCTGGGTCGGGAAGTTCCCCCGGAGAAGGAAATGGCAATCCACTCCAGTATTCTTGCCTGGGAAATCCCATGGACAGAGGAACCTGGCAGGCTACAGTCCATGGGGTCACAAAGAATTGGACATGACTGAGCGTCTAAACCACCACCATCCACATTAGGGAGGACAATCTATTAGTCTACTGATTTCAATGTTAAACTCATTCAAAAATATGCTCACAGAAACACCCAAAACAATACTTGACCAAATAGCTGGGTATTCTGTAGCCCATTTAAATTGACACAGAAATTTACATATACAAAAAAGAGGGGAAAGGAAATGGTATATTAGATTTATAGAAAACTGCAGGTAAATTTTCTATTTATAAATTTTTAAAAATCCATTGCAAGTATAAACTTGGAAATTTGTTCAGCCACTCCATATTATATATGAAGAAACAGATACAAACAAGTAAATGACTTGTTCAAGATAATACAGCTCACTAACCATAAAACCTGAACTAGAATCAAAACCTTATAATTTCAGTATTCTCTCTAAGGATACAGTTTTACAATTAACCCTTATCACATGTGTGCATGACATGTAAGCTATAAAGTTCAAACTAAATTTCAAAATGGTATTGGTGAATATATTCTTTATACATTACTGTTATAGAAACATTTACCTACAAAGTAAAAGTAGAGATTCTGTACAAAGTAGAGATTCTGAATCAGAGATCTCAAAGTACTTTGTGCACAGTTATTACTGAGATATGTGACAATTTGGAGTTACTTCAAAACATGCCTTTTGCACATCCTCTCATATGAACTTTTGAACAAAGAAAATAGACCTTTAACACTGCCTGTGAGAGTAAAGAGCATGATAAGGAAATGTTTATACAGGCACGGAGCCAGAATAGACTATTCGTTTTCAAGTTTTGGTTCGTGAGAGAAGACATGTCTTCCTACCTATGAGCTTAGAAAAACACAGTTTTCTTCCTTCAGATATAGACTTAAAATACTGTTAATACATCCTCTTGTGTTTTTAGCCATAGGTAACCAACACATTATGTTTCTGAAATTATTCAGGTTTTCAAACAAATATTTCTATAAAGACAGTCACATTTTCAGACATTTTGTAAAAAATAACTAGAAATGTGCATGAGGAGACTGGTGGCAAAATATTTTTTCTTAATGAACTACCTTCAAAATTTCCATAAGAACACCAAAATAGATCATAATGAATTCATTGTTACAAATTCTCCTAGGACAAAATGTCACATTTTTAGAAGTGAGCTGCCAGGAAATAATATCTGACAGAGGGTGGGGTGAGTGGAATTTAGAAACAAATATTTTTAAACACTTTACTTTTGTTCACTTGCTTGAACTTAAAAGCCAAACCTACTATACTTCAGTTAGGAAGGAGCTGGGTTAGATATTTGCAAGTCCAGGCGGGAAGGCTGGGAGTTTGCAAATCTAGCAGCTGGAGTGTGTTGTGGTAGCTGCTTTCCTGTGCTAAGCTGATTTACTTGTTTAAGGTCTGACCTCATCATCCTGTCCGTATGGGTTCCCACCTACACTGTTAGCTGCTGCTTTCTGCTTCAGCTGGAAAGCTGGAACTATTCGCAGTGTATCACAAACAGTGGGGGAGGGGGGAACAAGAAAGACTGCTCTCAACACTTGTGCTTTTGTTAGTCCTACAGAAGAGGCAGAGAAACAAGAGATAACAAAGGCTGTTTCCTTTCTGTGAGAGAAGGCTTTCGTCTTTCCTCCTGCAACAATGTCAGTGTCTGGCAAGAAAGAGTTTGATGTGAAACAGATCCTAAGGCTACGCTGGAGATGGTTTAGTCATCCTTCTCAAGGCTCATCCAACACTGGAAACTGCCTTCAGCAGGAAGGATATGAGCATAGAGGGACCCCGGTTCAGGGCAGATTGAAGAACCACTCTCGGGACAGAAATGGACTGAAAAAAAGCAACAGTCCTGTCCACCGCAGCATATTACCGCCAGTGCCAGAATTGGCCCCTGCCCATCAAAGAGCCTTTCAGAACTGGCACTCAGAAAAACTGATAGAACATCTTCGAGCAAATGAAGATACTCCTAAAGCAGCTCCATGGAATTTGTTCAAAGAAGCTTATGAGAAACACTCACAAGATGTGGAGATGATGGCTGATGACAATACAGAAGATTCTACAACAGGGTAGGAGTTTTTGAACACATAACAAAGTCATAGCTTAGATTAATTTATCCTCTAAAGTGCTAATTTAGTGTTTAAATAAAAGTTATAATAATTTCTGAATTTGTCTGCAGCCAGTCGGGGTGTTCATGTCTATCTAAGTCTATAAAAGAATATAGTCATAGTAATACTTTTGGTAATTAATGGGAGATATGCTTTAGAGTTGTGAGTTTAGTTTCTCTATCCCATTCTGATTCTGTTAAGAATTCTGTTTCAGTTTTTAGAGATTAGCAATTATTATAATTGTTATTTTTCTCTAAATATCTTCTGTGGCTTGAATATTCAGAAAGTTGTGTTTCTTTCTTTCTTTCTTTGTAAAATTGTGATGGATTACCTAGAACTCTTTCTGACTTTATCAGGCCAGCTCTGACTGCTCAGCACATCCTTGTCTATTCCTTAGTACATAGTTGCCATACTGATGCTTGATAAATATTATCTTTATGTGAGAGTATGGAAAAGTTTCTTTTGGCATTTGAAATTTATTTCAAGTAGTATTAGGTTCCATAGCTAGTTTGCATTTATGAAAATATTTTGCATAAAACAAGTAATGAAATGCTGCTTATGGCAGTGAGATCTTAAAGTAGGAAATGGAACATATCAACTATTTTAGGATATTAAAATGTGATAAGAAATGATAATAAAGTATTGTGTAAGTATAGCTCACAAAATCTTTGACCTCATTTTTTATTTTTGTGTCTACCAGTATTGTTTGATTCTGTTTTATATTTTGGTTTTTTGGCCACAAGGCATGTGGGATCTTAGCTCCCAGACCAGGGATCAAATCCACACATCCTGCATTGAAAGTTGGAGTCTTAACCAATGGACCACCAGGGAAGTCCCACACCAGTATTGTTTGAGTAGAAGAAAAGTATGTTCCCTCCTCTAATGCTGTCTAACATAACTTAATCTAGTATATTTTTACTTTATTTTCCTTTTTTCATTATCAAATTTTATTCCCTCAACATGTAGACACAACTAATGATTTTGATAATGTAATTACAGTGTAAAAGTCTATAGTAAAAAATGTATTTTTGAAATGGCTTAAATTTTATAGCGGTTCAACGTAAAGGTATGCTAATTTGTTTAGAAATCTGGATATTTTGTATACTGTCTATAAGTGTGGGCTTTCCCTGTGGTTCAGATGGTAAAGAATCTGCTTGCAATGCAGGGGACCCAGGTTTGATCCCTGGTTGAGAAGATCCCCTGGAGAAGGGCATGGTTACCCACTGCAGTATTCTTGCCTGGAAAATCCCATGGACAGAGGAGCCTGGCAGGCTACAGTCCATGGGGTCATGTTGTAGGAAAATTAAATTATCCACTGTGAATTCCTGACAAAATTTTTTTGAGGATCCTTAAATTGATTTTCCAGCATGAGAATATATTTACAGTAATTTAGATGCTAAATGAAAATGCTAGATAAAATGTCAAATATAAAGGGTCACCAAGTAATATTTTTAAAATATATGTCTCCTTTTATTCTTTACAGTGTTCATATTCTAAAAAATGTTCCTTTAAATATGCTATGGTTACAGTGCAAAGTTAATATTTTACCAAAATAAATACAGGAAGTGGTTTTATAGATGTGCCAGGAATATTTTAAGCAGAAGAGAAGAGGTAAATTGAGCACTTAATTAATTGAAAATGATGATTTATTAATCTATAATTACCCATTCCGAATTATTTCATCTTGGGTAAAGAAAGTTTGATAAAGAACTTTCTTATTTCCCACTTCTCTAATGCCTCTTTTTAAGCCAAATTGGGGAGCAGGAGGAAAAGATCCTGCAAAGTTGGCAGCAACCTACTATCTGCTCAGTAGAACTCTTGTGGTTAAATAACAAACAAAAACGGCAGTCAGTGTGGAGAACACAAGGTGAGTTCTAACACTTGGGCAAAAATAAGAGTCCTTAAGTCATCCTGCTTTCTACAAATATTGCAGGGAATAGAGAATGGACTAGTCTACTAAAATATAATATAGTTGAATAACCTATAATTAAATCTAAAACAGATAGTAAAGCCAAGATATTAAAGTTATATTAATACATTGGCTAGGGGATTTTAAAACTCAAATACGTTCTTTGTAATTGAATTTTAAGTTTGTATTTCATTTAGGAGCAACTCTGTATCATGGTCCCACACTGTGAGTATGCACGGATCAGCATGCAAGTCATCAGAGGCCTAGGCTCAATTATCATCTCCTTTTTGCCCTCAGTTCAGTTGCTCAGTCATGTATGACTCTTTTTGCCCTAGTTATGTACTAACTCTGCATCTTTCCTTCCCATAACAACCTTGCTCAATGTCCTTTCTTTTCTTATATCATCCTTGAAATTCAAAAAATTAAACTATTTTGACAGTGTATTATGATCATGATTTTATATGACAGAATATTGTTATACGGTTATATATATAAACTGCTCATAAATGGATGACTGTGTAAGTACCCAGGAGTATAAAGGTGTTCAACTGCATTTGCTAAGACAAATGTGGTTATCTCCTCATTGTGCTTGAGAACATTGAATAAAATCCTGATGACCTGTGTATGGGCCCAGAACAACATGCCCCAGTATAAAGTTGAAGATTCACAGGGATGTTTAGTTTTAAGGAATTGGCAGCAATTGAGATCATACTCTCACCTTATATTTTTTGTGTAATTTGTTATTTGTATGATATATGATTTTCTGTATCTTTGGCATTATTACTCTGTTAGACAAGCAACAAAATTCCCTGCATTTTACACCTTTTTGATTTTCAAGTGAGATGTCCCTCGGGAACAACAAGGAAGATGTCATTGTAAATTGTGATATCCTGAAGAAGGGGGGATTGAATGAATAAGACTTAGAATTCATTAATAATTCATTCCACAAATATTGAGCACCATTGTGTGTCAGGTACACTTCTACATACTGGAGATAAATCAGGATCAAAACAGAGAATATGTTTTCATAGAGTATACATTCTAATAATGAGAGAAACAATAAACATAAACCAAATGTAATACTTCAGTAGTTGAAAGTAGTATGAAGAAAAAATAATTGGACGAGAGAGAAGAAAGGATCCTACTTCAGATAGGGAAGGCCTGTCCGATGAGGTGACATTTGAGCAGAGAGCTAAACGAAGTGAAAGGGCAGTCATGAGGATGTCTGACACAGAATTCAAAGCAAGTGAGAGGTTACTGCTGCTGTGCCACATGGGAGTCCATAACCTCCATTCATATTTTTTCTTATTCAAATCAATACCACATGTCCCCACACAATCCATTGATTAATGTTTCAAACATTTTTAATTTAAGTGGTGAAATCAAAAATATGCCCTGCCTGTTGCTTATTACAGTGACTTTAAGGTCACATGCATATCCTCATGGCCACAGAGGTGACTTTCCAGTCATCCTTTAACCATGGTGCCATTTTGTCCTCTGGGGATCTGGCTATTCAGCCAGTAGACTATATGCTTCAGGTACAGAGGCCCCATGCCCTTTGTGAAAATGGACACATGATGGTTTACTTGTTCTTTTCACAAAACAATCCAGATAGGTCCAAACCAAAAGCATTGTGTGTCTTTATCCTCAACACAAATCCACCTGTAATATGGAATATGCTTGGGGAATATTTATGCATAAGAGAAATCTTAAATAATGAAGCTTACTGTAATATCTTTTCTCATAAAGTAGGAAGTAAGGTATGTGAGTATTTACAGGGAGCACTTTCCAGAAAGACAGAACGGCGATTTCAAGAGCCTTGAAGTGGGGCGTGGTTCATATGTTAAAACACAAGAAGGCTAGTGCAGCTGGAGGAGGGATTTCAAAGGAGAGATTAATAGCAGATAGCTTTGAAAAGGCAATAATAACAGCATTAAAAATAATCAGCATCTTTTATAGATATTTACTATGTGCGAAGCACTAAATGTATTTTCTCATGTTCCCAAGAAAATTTTTGAATGCAAATAATGTTCATGTCTTTCTCTGGGTACTATTCTATTGGATATCTGTTGTTGTTGCTTATCTTCTTTCAAGACAATATTATGTGGCTTTATAAAGTTTGGAGTTAGGCTTGCTTTACTTAATTTTACACTGCATTACTGAGTAGAAACTGTTACTTCAAAGGAAAGAATAAGGAACAAACTACAATTTTATTGCTGTTTATAGAAAGTTTAAGATTAAATCCCTTTGTCTATGGGTTAAAATGTCATACAAAACTACAAAAGTTATTCAATTGCTTTATTAAACTAACAACATTTTTAGAGCATGTTAACACATAATTTAAATATAGTGCAATATTTCCTAATATTCCTAATTTCTAATGGAACTTCCGTTGGTTGATTTTAAATGCTTGCTAGGCACAGCTTATTTACTGAGAATGAGGCACCATGGTCTTCACAACTCATTCTTAACAGTGTAGTATTGTGTATATATTTCAGTTAACATTAGTTAAAGTGTTTTTAATATTTGAGAAATTGGGGGCTCCTTTCTATCTAGGGATCTGGCAATATGTTAAGACCATGTTTCTTTAAACATTATGATTACACACCTATAGTTAGTTGTTATTTCTGATATTTGAAAGACAAGACTCAGTTTCCTTCTTCATTTGGAAATTTTAAAAAAAATTATTTATTTTAATCGGAGGCTAATTACAATATTGTTTTTGTTTTGCCATACATCAACATGAATCCACCAAAGGTATACACACGTTCCCATCCTGAATCACCCTCCCTCCTCCCTCCCCATACCATCCCTCTGGGTCTTCTCAGTGCACCAGCCCCAAGCATCCAGTATCATGCATCGAAACTGGACTGGCTATTCTTTTCATATACGATATTACACATGTTTCAATGCCATTCTCCCAAATCATCCCACCCTCTACCTCTCCCTCAGAGTCCAAAAGTCTGTTCTATACATCTGNGTGGGGTTGTACAGGTGGCTTGTCAAGGTTTCTTGGTTAGGGAAGCTTGTGTCAGTGTTCTGGTGGATGGAGCTAGATTTCTTCTCTCTGGAGTGCAATGAAGTGTCCAGTAATGAGTTATGAGATGTCAATGGTTTTGGAATAACTTTGGGCAGCCTGTATATTGGAGCTCAGGCAGGGCTGTGTTCCTGTGTTGCTGGAGAATTTGTGTGGTGTATCTTGCTCTGGAATTTGTTGGCTCTTGGGTGGTGCTTGATTTCAGTGTAGGTATGGAGGCGTTTAATGAGCTCCTGTCAATTAATGTTCCCTGGAGTCAGAAGTTCTCTGGTGTTCTCCAGATTTGGACTTAAGCCTCCTGCTTCTGGTTTTCAGTCATATTTTTACAGTAGTCTCAAGACTTCTCTTTTTATACAGCACCATTGATAAAACATCTAGGTTAAAGATGAAAAGTTTCTCCAAAGTGAAGGACACCCAGAGAGGTTTACAGAGTTACGTGGAGAAGAGAAGAGGGAGGAGGGAGTTAGAGGCTACCCAAATGAGATGAGGTGGAATCAATAGAGGAAAGAGCAAGCTAGCGTTTTGTGCACTCCACAACTGGACCATTCAGAGATGTTCAGGGAGTTATACAGAGAAGAAAAGAGGGAGGAAGGAGACAGAGGTGGCCAGGAGAATAAAAGGGGGGAATCAAAAGGAGAGAGACAGATACAGCCAGTAATCAGTTCCCTAAGTATTCTCCACTGTCTGAACCACACAGAAATTCACAGAGTTGGGTAGAGAATAGAGGGGGTAGGGAGGAGACACAGGCGACCTGGTGGAGAAAAAGTAGAGTCCAAAGGGGGAGAGAGCAGTCAAGCCAGTAATCTCGTTACCAAATAAAAATGGGTACTGAAGGTTGGGTTCTTAAATGTACAAAATTGATAACAAATACCAAAAAGCAAAGATTAAAAATCTAGAGTAGTTTGGAATTTCAAAAAATACAATATTAAAGAAAAGAAGAAACAAAGAAAGAGAAAAAAGAAAAAAAAAGGTCACAAAAATTATTTTATATATATATATACACACACACACACACACACACATGAAGTTTGCTTTTAAAAACTAGGGTCTTTTTTTGCAAAGTAATAGTAGGTTATAAAAGTGAAAACTAAAGAAGTAATAGAGGACTCAAATATTAAAAAAATATTAAAAAGAATGATTGTAAAAATAGTAAAAATATGTCTAGGACTTTCNAAGGTCACAAAAATTATTTTATATATATATATACACACACACACACACACACACATGAAGTTTGCTTTTAAAAACTAGGGTCTTTTTTTGCAAAGTAATAGTAGGTTATAAAAGTGAAAACTAAAGAAGTAATAGAGGACTCAAATATTAAAAAAATATTAAAAAGAATGATTGTAAAAATAGTAAAAATATGTCTAGGACTTTCTCTGGTGTTGTTGTGGGTATTGTGGGGTCAGTTCATTTTCAGATAGTTCCTTGGTCCGGCTTATATTTCTCAAGATCTATAGGCCCCTTCCTATGTAGTCAGTACTAATGACAGGGTTTTAATCTATTGCATCTGTCACTTCCAAAGCGGTTCCCTCTGTTTTAGCTTCTTCTGTTTGCTAGTCTCTTCCGTGTCTGATTTCCGTGCTGACACAAAGGGGGCGGTTGTGGACACTTTTTTTAGGCTCACTTGTTCAGTCGCACTGTGGGGAGGAAGAGACACTGCAAACAACACTGGCATGTGCTCGCAGTGCCATAGCCACACTGGGCCTGCCCCCACCCATGGTGCATGTACCCTCCCTGCCCACACTGCTCAGGCTCTAGGTTGCTCCACCAGGAACTGTCCAAGGCCGGCTCTGGGCTGCATGCAACTCCCAGGTCTAAGCTGCTCAGGTTCAGGCACTCGGGTAGTCCTCAGAGGCACAGACTTGTTTGGGCCTGTGTTTTGTGCCCTTCCCAGGTCTGAGCAACTCAGGTGATGAGGTGTTTGGCGAGTGCTTCCCCCCATCCCTGCTGCTCGGTTTTCTGGGTGTACAACCAGTGCACCTTCTCAGGTGGATGTTGACTGTCCAGAACCCCAAGAAGTCTTAGTTAGCAAAGAAGCTTGCTTATAGTTTTGTAGATAACGTCTCTCTGGGGCTGCGATTGCCCCCTTCCGGCTCTGGCTGCCTGTCACTGGAGGGGAATGGTCTGAAGTCGGCTAGTTCTGTTCAGTCCTTTGTTCTGTGCGTGGTCCTGGCGGGGTCTTAGGTTAGGGCTGGCTTCTCGAATGGTAGTTATCCCACAATCTGATTTGCTAGCCTAAGTTATTTCCCTCAGATTGCGCTCAGAGCATTCAGGCCAGATCCTTACTCTAAGCAAAGCAGCCTGTGCCTCCCTGCCCAGCCCCCACTTGCTAGTGGTGGGTGCAGGCATCTGCGCTGCTTCTCCACTGGGGGAGTTACTGTTGGGCTCATAATCTGTGGGTCTTAATTATTTATTTATTTTTCCTCCCTGTTATATTCCCCTCTGTGCTTCCAAGGCTCTCCACAGACTTGCCAGTAAGAGTGTTTCCTGGTGTTTGGAAACCTTTATCTTTTTAAGACTCCCTTCCTGGGACAGAGCTCCATCCCTACCTCTTTTGTCTTCTTTTTGTCTTTTATATTTTTCCCTACCTCCTTTCGAAGACAGTGGGCTGCTTTTCTGGGTGCCTGATGTCCTCTGCCGGCATTCAGAAGTTGTTTTGTGGAATTTACTCAGCGTTTAAATGTTCTTTTGATGAATTTGTGGGAGAGAAAGTGGTCTCCCCATCCTATTCCTCTGCCATCTTAGGACCGCCTCCTGCATTTGGAAATTTGAATAAAGAACTCAAAGTATCTGGTGCTACTTAATATGTGATTTCAAGAGCAACATATTGATTACATTGACCTGCTACTCATTGCCTAAATGTTCAGACATTTAATACTTTTAGAGCTTATTTTTTAAACTTGTATATCTCCTTTCTGACTTTCATTAAGACATCAACCCCTTAATACTAACCTTTTTTATTTCTTTCCTATGACCTTATAAGTAAAAATAGTTTCAATGTTTTATATACACACACACACACACGTATACATACATCCACATGTGTACACACATATGTGATGTATATGCATGTATGAAAAGGGGAAGTGTTAGTCACTGTTGTGGCCAACTCTTTGTGACCCCATGGACTGTAGCCTACCAGGCTCCTCTGTCCATGGAATTCTCCAGGCAAGAATACTGGAGTGGGTTGCCATTTCCTTCTCCAGGGGATCTCCCTGACCCAGGGATTGAATCCAGGTTTCCTGCATTGCAGGTAGATTCTTTACTGTCTGAGCCACCAAGGAAGCCCTATTTACATGTATGTTATAGACATATATGTATAACATACACATGCACATATATGCACACACATATACATATATACTGGAAAAGGCAATGGCACCCCACTCCAGTACTCTTGCCTGGAAAATCCCATGGATGGAGGAGCCTGGTAGGCTGCAGTCCATGGGGTCGCGAAGAGTCAGGCACAATTGAGCAACTTCCCTTTCACTTTTCACTTGCATGCATTAGAGAAGGAAATGGCAACCCACTCCAGTGTTCTTGCAGGGATGGGGACGGGGGAGCCTGGTGGGCTGCCATCTATGGGGTCGCACAGAGTTGGTCACGACTGAAGCAACTTAGCAACAGCAGCATACATATATACATGTATATGTATATGTATATCAGTGTGAAATTCTTACATTTGAAGGAGATAAAAACTGAGGTGAAGGATTGGGAAACATTGAGTCCTTAATAAAGAAACATAAGTCAGTGTTCTACAAGCTGAACCAGAAACATCATGTGCCATAAAGTAGAAAATCCTCAAAAAAAAAATAGTCATGGGATTATGTTGAAGGGACACTGGAGCCAACTGAAAAAGCTCTCAATTGCCAGGGCTGGAACAATTTTAACAAACAAAAAACGTATTATAAACCTAAGTAAAAATAAACATTCATAAATCTGTATTGATATTGATCAATGACTAAATAAATTAGAGAAAAAACAAATGTCTTATGCAGAAGAATTCCAAGTAATTTGTGTACGTACTCTTCCTCAAGGAGATGGAACTGAATACTGTGCTTTACATGTGGGCTGCATATAGTGATAACTTTTAAAAAAGTGAGTATGGTCTGGAAGCGTTGTAGGGGAGGAATGCATTTCAGTAAAGAAACCTGAAGAATACTTGTCTCAGCCCGATAATCTAGGTTAACATTAAAACTGCTTAGTCATGTCGACAATATATACACTTGGTATGATGTGGTGAGAATGACACTTAACTTCTATCCTCTACCTCCAAAAACTCATCGTTCCCATCCCAATCTAAATCATGAGAATAACATTAGACAGACCCAAATGAGAGGACCCCCTTTTTTTTTTTTTTTTTTTTTAAATACCTGGTCTTTAGTACTTAAACTGTCAATGTCACCTTAAACGAGGAAAGTCTGAGAAACAGTCACAACCATAGGTAGCCTAGGAAGATATGGTGAATAAATGTGATATGGAACACAAAAAGGATTTTAGATAAAAACTGAGGCAATATGAATAAAGAATGAACTTAAGATAATAATGATGTATAAAAATTTAATTGTAACAAATGTTCAGACTAGTGTAAGATATTAATAATAGGGGAAATTGGATTGTGCTTTATATCATTATACTATCACATTGTTCTTTAAAAATGTACAATATTTTAGCAAAGGTTATCCTGTAAGGTAAGGGAGTCAGAGAAGGTGAGGTTCAGAAAAAGAATGAGACCGGCACTTTACAGGAACAGATCATCTTTAATGAGACGAGAAGGGGCAGCAGTCAGATTAGCAAGGTGCTACACTTACCCAAGAAAAGAGTAAGTATATATAGGCATGTATGTGGAAAGTTACTGTCTTAAGGCTGCCTGTTCTTCTTCAAGGTTGTTCAGAGTAGTTATCTCTTAAATGGCTGGGGCAAGGAATTTTGGAGATCAGCCTCTCAGAGGCTGGAACAGCTGGGAGCTGGGCATAATCAACCTTAATGTCCATTTCTTTTGGCGGGGTGGTGGGGGGGTGGTGGTGAGAGAGTTTCTTGTTTTCCATAGAATGGTGGGGAGGACCTGGAGAGGAGTTTTAACTCCAAGCTATTTTGAGCCATGTAACTTTCCTTCATATCCAATAAATAGATTTCATAAATAAATACTAGGAGACCACCCAATTATATGAATTTAATACATGTTCTTATTTGTTTTGCTTATTTTTGTTCTTTGGCAACTGATTAGAAGGATACCAAATCAGAATCAGTGGGCTGTTATTAGGTTAATGCAAAAATAACAGCAGTTTTGGACCCTGAATCATTATAACTAGGCTCATATGTGTCTTTATTAATCAAAATAGGAACCATTACAATCAACACATTTTTTTCAATAAGAAATGTTCATTTATTCCTGTAGTAAAAAAAAAAAATCCATGCTTTGAGATTTGATGAACTCTTGGAAAGCATTTTCTATGTCCTGTTGGTTTTGGAAGCATTTTACCTGCAAAAAAGTTGTCAAGATGCTTGAAGAAGTGGTAATCAGTTTATGAGAGGTCAGATGAGTATGGCAGATGAGGTAAAACTTTATAGTCCAATTCATTGAACTTTTGAAACTTTGGTTGTGTGACATGCACACACATGTCATGGAGAAGAATTGGACCCTTTCTGTGGACCAGTGCCAGCTGCAGGTGTTACAGTTTTTGGTGCATCTCATCAATTTTATGAGCATACCTCTCAGATGTAATAATTTCACCGGGATTCAGAAAGCTATAGTGAATCAGATGGGCAGCAGACCACCAAACAGTGACCATAATCTTTTTTATTGGTGCAAGGTTGGCTGAGAAGTGCTTTGGAGCTTATTCTCAGTCCAGTCATTGAGCTGATTATTGCTGGGTTTTGTATAAGCTCCACTTTTGGGTGCACACCACAATCTGATCGAGAAATGGATCATTGTTGTGTAGAATAAGAGAAGACGACACTTCAAAATGACAGTATTTTGATTTGCAGTCAGCTCAGGATGCACCCACTTTTTGATCTTTTTCACCTTTCTAATTTCCTTCAAATGCCAAATGACCATAGAATGATCAACATTGAGTTCTTGGGCAACTTCTCGTGTAGTTGTAAGAGGATCAGCTTCAATGATGCTCTCAGTTGGTCATCGTCAACTTCTGATGGCTGACCAATGTGTTCCTCACCTTCAGGGCTCTTGTCTCCTTTGCAAAACTTCTTGAACCACCACTGAACTGTACTTTCATTAGCAGTTCCTGGGCCAAATGCGTTGTTGATGTTGCAAGTTGTCTCCACAGCTTTATGACCCATTTTGAATTAGAATAAGAAAAATGCTTGAATTTGCTTTTTCCTGACATCATTTCAATAGTCTAAAATGCATATAAAGTAAACAGAAAGTAATAATTCATTAGCAAAATCATAAAGCAAGAAATGTGCATTAAATGATATATAACATAACCACAGTCATTTAAGAATGTATTCCAGTATCAAATGGCAAAGTTCAACAATGCAAAACCAAAATTACTTTTGCACCAACCTATTACCTCTTCTATGCAAAAATCCTATACATTGGCAACCAGATAATATCCTAAAGGCAATCCTAGGAAAATCAGCTAAAGTTATGATAGTAACTAAAAATTATATGAAATTTCAGTTCCTATCCTGATGATATTGATTATGTCTAACATTTGGTGTGGACCAACTTTTAAGGGCATCACAACTGGTAAAGTCATAGTTGGAAACTCATTTTTATTTAAATCACTCCAGAATAAATGAATTAAAGTTAGTCAAGTCCAACTCTTTGTGATCCCATGGACTATACAGTCCAAGAAATTATTCAGGCCAGAATACTGGAGTGGGCAGCCATTCCATTCTCCAGGGGATCTTCCCAACTCAGGGATCAAACCTGGGTCTCCTGCACTGCAGACAGATTCTTTACCAACTGAGCTACCAGTGAAGTCCTTGGATCACTCCAGAACACCATGGATACTAATGAAGTGGCATACATTTATTGATGCTTTCAAACAAAAACATAGTCTTCTATGATTTTTCTATTTCTTCGTATTGCTGTCTGTGGTTTATCTCTCCAAAGGAAAATAATGGTACACATAAAAAACACTTGTATACATAAAAATCTTTATTATTCCATGCTAAAATGAAAGATACGCCCACTGAGTATATCTTATTCATGGTGATTACATTCCATTAAGATTATAATTTCATTAAAGAGAGTGAAAATGTATATCCATAGTGACTGAGAATTAAAATTTTAAAAATAGACTTTAAAAGAACTATCTAATAAAATGTAACTAAAAGTGAGAAAATCTAAATCAAATAGTTTTCATTATCTAATGTTTTAGGATGGAACAAGTTATTACTAAAAAGGTATCCCGCATAAGGTTTTACTCTGAAAACATTATTAAATATGTATTTCCAAAATCAATGTATAGATATAATACATACCACTTAGTCTTTGCACTGAAGGAGAGCAGTACCAGTGATCATATTATTGAAGCTATCA
Source organism: Neotragus moschatus (assembly GCA_006410615.1). Classification (NCBI taxonomy): domain Eukaryota; kingdom Metazoa; phylum Chordata; class Mammalia; order Artiodactyla; family Bovidae; genus Neotragus; species Neotragus moschatus. The sequence goes on along the minus strand of SJYA01003364.1, from coordinate 4,796 downwards.
GAAGTGAATGCTTCATTACTCCTGGTTAATCTTTCTTAGCCTATTACTGTTAGTCAGAGTGACTTATCCTTTGCATACTTTCAAATGTTTTACAGAATGGAAACTGTTGCCCTCCTCACATACTCTCTATTGCTGTTGTTTCTTCAATAGCCATACTAAATGCCTTTCCAATTTTTTCAGCGGGTCTTTAACATAGGTGATTTATTCTTGGTCATTCCAGTGCTAGCTCAGTCAATAGAAACTATCTGTTAAATATTTTTGTCCACATTTTCCCTGTAAAACTATTAATAGATTGCCTCATCACAGTGGCATTTAGATGTCCTTTTTTGGTGAATGTTGATCATATTAGCTATAACAGTTCCAATCAGCAATTAACAGATGATCACATAGCACTTTAGGGCAGCACAGCTATTTAATTTGGTCTGAATTCTGTTGTAACATTCAACAAATATTTGTTTAACTAAGATGTTGATATTTGTTTGTTTCCTCCATTCAGCGAGTGTTTATTGAACTGGCACTCTGAAGATGTAATAGAGGCTCATTCCCACTAGAGACTTACAATACTGTTGGGGAGATAAACGGCATCCACTTGGAAAGTTTTATAGCAATAAAAAAAGAGTGTATTGCAAAAAATAGTTTAAATTGATTGGTCATTAAGACCAATAGGCATTCAGAGACAAATAATTCTTTTCACCAGAGCAACTGTAGAAAGCCTCATGTAGAAACACGATTTGAGATCAGTCTTAAGAATGGATAGCATTTTGATGCAGATATGGAAAAGAATGAATTCTAGGTAGGAAGACAAACACAATGCCTTGAAACAGGAATTGAAACATGGTGTGCTCAAATGGCAGATTTCAGTTTGGCTGAAGTGAATGATATATTTTGGAGAATAGCATAAAATTAAACAAGAAAGGAAAGTTAGTCATAGATTATGGAAGATCTTAAAAGACAGAAAAAGAACCATCTGGACTTTATCTTAGAGGTCTGGGTTGATTAACCTCCAAGAATTTACTGAAGTATTTTGCATCTGTGAATAATTTTGCAAAGAAGTTTCACTTGCTTTCTTCAGATTCTCCAATGTTCCATTACACCAGAAAAAAAAAAAAAAAGCTATTAAAACATCTCCAGCTGGCACTGGGACTGCAGTTGAATGGTGCTGGAGTGGTGGCTGCATGGTGCTGGAGAGGCGGCTGCATGGTGCTCTAGAGATTTTGAGGAGATACCCCACCTCCAAGGGTAAAGGAGAAGCCCCCCAAAAATGGTAGGAGGGGCAAAATCGCGTTTAGAATGAAACTCCATACACACCAGGATGCTCAGAGCGCTCAAACAAACCTTGTTTGCACCAGGACCCAGAGACCCCCATAGAGGCTGAGTTTGAGTGTTTTTGTGTTTGAGTGTTTTTGAGTTTGAGTGTTGACCTGTGTTTGAGTGTCTCCTGTGGAGGTATGGGTCAGCAGTACACTGCTGCAGGGACAGGGACTCTGGGCACAGCCGATCTGGGTATGGCATAAGCCCTCTTGGAGGAGATTGCCATTAACCCCACCGTAGAGTTGCCAGAACTTACATAGGACTGGGGATACAAATTCTTGAAGGGCACAAACAAAATCTTGTTTGCACCAGGACCCAGGAAAAAGGAGCAGTGACCCCAAAAGAGACTGACCCAAATTTGCCTGTGAGTATCCAGGAGACTCTGGTGGTGGCGTGGGTTGGTGGTGGCCTGATACAGGGGTGGAGACACTGAGTGTAGCAGTGCATGCATGGTACATTTTGAAGTAGGTCACCTTTATCTTCATTACTTCCACTATAATTTGCTAAGTTGCTTCAGTCGTGTCTGACTCTGCACCACCCCATAGACAGCAGCCCACCCGGCTCTCCCGTCCCTGGGATTCTCCAGGCAAGAATACTGGAGTGGGTTGCCATTGCCTTTTCCAGTGCATGAAAGTGGAAAGTGAAAATTAGTGAAGTCGTGTCTGACTCCTAGTGATTCCGTGGACTGCAGCCTACCAGGCTCCTCCATCCATGGGACCTTCCCGGCAAGAGTACTGGAGTGGGTTGCCATTGCCTTTTCCTTGTAGTTTGGCCTCAGGTCAAATAACAAGGAGGGAACACAGCCCCACCCATCAACAGAAAATTGGATAAAAGATTTACATCAGAGGGCAGACAGAATGAAAACCACAATCACAGAAAACAAACTAATCTTATCACATAGATCACAGACTTGTCTAACTAAATGAAGCTATGAGCCATGTCCTGTAGGACCACCCAAGACGGATGGATCGTGGTGGAGAGTTCTTACGAAACATGGTCCACTGGAGAAGGGAATAGCAAACCACTTCAGTATTCTTGCTTTGAGAAACCCATGAATGGTATGAAAAGGCAAAAAAATAGGTAGGTGCCCAATATGCTACTGGAGATCAGTGGAGAAATAACTCCAGAAAGAATACAGAAAAGGAGCCAAAGCAAAAACAACATGCAACTGTGGATGTGACTGGCGAGAGAGGTAAAGTCTGATGCTCTAAAAAGCAATATTGCATAGGAACCCAGAATGTTAGGTCCATGAATCAAGGCAAATTGGAAGTGGTCAAACAGGAGATGGGAAGAGTGAATGTCGATATTTTAGAAATCAGCGAACCAAACTGGACTGGACTGGATTAGTTTAACTCAGATGACCATTACATCTACTGTGGGCAAGAATCCCTTAGAAGATATGGAGTAGCCATCAGAGTTAACAAGAGTTGGGAATGCAGTCTCAAAGAGGAGAGAATGATCTTTGTTCCTTTCAAGGCAAACAATTCAATTTCAGAATGTTCCAAGTCTATCCCCTGATAAGCAATGCTGAAGAAGCTGAAGTTGAATGGTTCTATCAAACCCTACAAGAACTTCTAGAACTAATACCCCCCAAAAGATGCCCTTTTCATTATAGGGGAGTGGAATACAAAAGTAGGAAGTCAAGAAACACCTGGAGTAACAGGCAAATTTGACCTTGGAGTACAGAATGAAGCAGGGCAAAAGCTAAAAGACTTTTGCCAAGAGAACACACTGGTCATTGCAAACATCCTCTTCCAACAACACAGGAGAAGACTCTACATATGGACATCACCAGATGGTCAATACAAAAATCAGATTGATTATATTCTTTGCAGCCAAAGATGGAGAAGCTCTAAACAGTCAGCAAAAACAAGACCAGAAGCTGACTGTGGCTCAGATTATGGTATTGAAAGTGGCTTGCAAAAATAAATGGATAAAAATTACTGGCTATACTCAAAATTCTCTGCCATTAAAACGAGAAGAAAATACTGGGAAAAATATGAAAATTCATGAAACGTCAGGTATTGCTTCCAGTCAAGCTCAAATAATATTTAACATTAATAAAATGATTTCCTTTATATTTCCAGCATAACACGGATTTTTACATATGCATGAAAATTATAGTCATCATTTAGCTAAAACATCAATCTGCTGAAGAGAGTGGAAAAGGTT